>VXAV01010535.1:207470-250479 GCA_013399715.1 Alectura lathami | reverse complement strand
TAAGGTCCTTTTCAACCCTGGCCATTCTGTGATTCTATGATAAAGGACTTGATAATGTACCTTAAACACATGAAACACATAAGAAAGAATAAATAATTTGGCTTCCCCCTCCAAACACCAACATTACGTGTGTTCAGTGAGAGGACTGTTAATACTTCTGTACTTCTACATGTGGAAGAATCTAGTGACTGTTTCTACTTGTTTGTGCAAAAAATTGTTCTCAGTTACAAAATGGAGCATCGGAAATGCAATAAAGAACAAAGCTCCTGTATTGTTACTGATACTGTCCTTGGATTTGCACATAGACCTGCATATAGAGAAAATTCAGATGCATGTAAAAAACATTCAGAAGTAGTAGTTGGATGGATGTTGAAAGAATTATTGTGGTCAAAGAAACACAGCATGTTTCTTCCCCTGACCTACTCACTGAGGTTTTCTGAAAATTCTCAAGCTATGTAACACTCTTCATCTGTATAAAAGCATCAGTGCATTTTCTCATATTTTCATTGTTCAAACTGAGAAATGTTGTTGAGCTTAAAAACATCAGTATTGCGAGCTCATACAGCTGAATTAATGTTCTAGAGGCTCAAGATCTGCATAACTGAAGTAAATAGACAAGTCAGTTTCTAGAAATAGAAAACCCTGAAATACAGTTTTAAAATATCTGGAAGGAGGAAATTTGAACACAGATGTACTTTTTTTTCTCCTCAAGTCGGGGTTGAATAGTTGTAGGGAAGGGCTGTAGTGCCCTCAGGTGAGAAAAACTCACTTGAATACTGCCCACCATGTGCTCTGCTTTTCTGCTGTTATTCTGCTGTCACAGGGATCGCCGATGAGCCAAAACACATGAATGAAAGGAAATGAGACTGTGTAGATTATGCTGTGACCTCATCCAAGAGACTTCATGTGCCACCTCAGCCGTTTCTGTAATCACTGTTAATTCAGTATTGGAGGAAACTGCTCTGCAGCGATAGGGGTTTGCAGTGTACCACGCTGCCGTCAAGGGCTCTGCTGTTAACAGAACCCGTGATTCAGTGCTAGGCTACCCTTCCGTTGGCTTCATAAAACCAAGCAGGGTTTTGACTGACAGGTTGCTGCTTAAATCTATCTCAGCCCTCTAAATATCTGTACACCAAATCACGGTCATTATTCATGCTTTTATCAGCTGCTTCTGCAGCAAGAAAACACTTTGTCCCCTTTCATCTTTAGGATTTGCTTGCCAGGCGATTAGAGGGATTTGTGTCTGACAGCTACATAATCTAATTACACTCGCCTTGCAGAAATAGTGGGATTAGGATTCTGTCCGTGTTGTTGTTACAGTCTGGTGTGTGCTGGGGAGTCAACCTGGCCTTGGAGTCAGGACACCTGAACTCAGTTTCCACCACATATTTCTTGTGTGACAGGACATAAGAGTAATGTAGGCTCAACAAGGCTGACTGCCACCGCTTAGAGAGGAGATCTGTGGCAGTCAGCAGGCTGGAGGAGTACAGAGGGAAACTGCAGCTGTACTCCTCAGGAGTGTCTCTGAAGCACTAGGCTAGATGTACTAAGACAGAGGAGAATCTGCTGCTCTCTCCACTGGTGCTGAAACTGCTCTGCAGCCAAGAATTCAGGATCTGCAGGGACAGAGAGAAAATGCAGAACTTTGCTTGCCTTTGCAGCCTGGTGATTGGGACCCTGTCAGCAGGGGGTTGTTATGGGCCTTCTGGTTCATGCTGCTCGTGACATGTTATTGCAAACATTATTGACAAAATGATAGCTTTTAAAGGAGTTAGATAAATGGGAGAGAGTTCATGCTGGGGGATGCCAGAGGATGCTGGCAGGTTTGACGATCCTATTCTTGGATTTAAGTGTCTAAATTCCACAAAAGACCTTCAAGGTCTAAATCTTGTTTTGTGGCTGTGTCCCAAAGGGATGTGGTCTGCTTGCTTCTTGGGAATGTTGAGATTTGAGTAATGCTTTCTTTATACTTTGAAATCCTTCCTCTACCAGCCTGTTAGGTAGGGATGAATCTAGGGAAAAGACTGATGTGAAAGCTGACATTATATATTACTATTTTGCAGCATAGATCAACGTGTCTAGAAGGGCTTGGAGATTTTTTTTTTTTTTTTTAAATACAGTTGACCTCCTTCTTATGTAAAGGTAGTACACAGGAAAAGGAGGAGGAAAGTTATATTAAGATCTTCAGCTCAACTTACTTAGAGTGTTCTTTGCTTTCATGTTCCCCTGCATGCCTTCTTTAGAAGTGAAGGAAATTTTGATAATTTATGCTGGGCCTTCAGCCGGAGAAGAGACTAAACCATTCCACAGTGAACTAGTCCCTGAAAAGAAGTCTTTGTCTTAAGGGATGTGTGTCAGTTCAGCAAGAATTTAAGTTGGGCTTGCTTAGTTCCTCTTGCCACTGGTAAATTTGGTAGGTATTTAGTATGAGTGACTGTAGAGCAGTGGGAGGTAGAAGGAAAGTTTGTGGCTCATATGGGAGGAGATGTGTCTGTCTTCCATTTTTTTTTTTTGTCAGAAAAGTTGGTTTAAGCTATGACTTCCTATATCCATCTAATTGATATAAATATTCTGTCCTCTCTTTATGCCTGAACTCTGGGACAACTTTACTCATTCCACAGTAAGTGGTCTTTGAGTCCAGAACTTGTAGGTAGATCACTGTGATCTTCCAGCATGCTCCATGTGCCCACCCGGTTTTGCGCTGCTCTCCATCAATCAGTAGACCTGTCAGGAGTCCAGTTTCTCCCAGCTTTGCTCAGGCTGTTTCTGCAGGCTCGGAAAGAGCCCAACTGCTTTGCTCCCTGTGCTTTTTCTCTTCTCCTGAACGCCTCACAGCTTTTGCAAAGACTGCTTTCTGACCTGTCTCCTCACTCCAAACAACCAGCAGCATTGTTTGGGTGGTGCTTGCTCTTCTGTTCCCCAGGAATCATGTGGTTCCCCATGCTGATGTATATCACCTGCACTACATCATACAGGCAGGTGGATGAATGTGTTCAACCATTAGGCTTGCATCTGCTTCTCTAAAATAAGAGGTCCCAAATTTCCTTTTACGTTGCAGTGTGTCCTTTCTACTGGGGTACACTAGTTTCTTCCTCCTTTGTCATTGATTCTTTTGCTGTAGTTTCTAGCTGGCTACATTTTAGGTTTCATCCCAAAGGAATTAGGTGCTTTGTCTGTGTGAATGCCTAGTAGCTTCAGATTCTTCTTGCATCTGTTCCAGTGCAGTTTTCCTTGCTTTCCAGCTAGATCTCAGAGTTAGCTCTTCATCCTCATCCTTCTTTACTTGAAGTTTTTTCAGCACAGATAGCCCATGCTCTTTTCTTGAGTTTTGTTGTCTCCTGATTCACAGAGAGGCTGGGAGGTTCCGTAAAGTTTTATTCTTATCATTCCCAGCAGTTAACAAGCTCAGGACTGTAAGTAGAGCTGCAAACCGATCAGAAGTTAAGTTGTTTCTCCTGCCACCGGCAAGTAGCAATAGGTCACTTGTAGGTATTGCAATTCATGGTTTGTCTCGCTTGTCACCACGAATGTGATGCCTGGTCCTGTGCACAGCTTTCCAAACTACTCTCTTCCAGATGTGCTTTATTTTGCCAGCCAAAAATACCTGTGTTTGTCCATCCATAGAAAAGTTTTGGCACAGTGTACAAAATGGCTAATACAGAGCTCTTCATGTTTTTTGTGTATGTTAGAACTTTTTTTTTAACTGCTGTACTCCTATCACTTCTCGTATTGGCCAGGGTTTTCCTTGTGGTCCCCCAAGAGGTCCTCATTGCTTCAGTGCCTTCAGGAGTAAATATTAGCTGTCTTGTCTCTTAGTTTTCACTCAGAAGGTCACTGGAGTATGGAGTACTTTTTGTGGTGTTTATACATAGCTTACCAGAAAAGGATGTTGAACTGTAGCTAGGGCTTACAAGTACTCCTATCTATATAAACAAGGAATAATTTCTCTTACATTGTCATCTATACATGGTTGGGATTTTCAAGCTAGATGACTTTCTTGATAGGGAGAAAAACAGAGGGAGAGAAATGGCCTGCGAGCAAGTAGGTGAAGATGCATGAAGATGAATATCAACAATTTTATTTCATTGTGGGCAGATGTTTTTCACTGTTCTTTCAGAGTAGCTGTTGGAGGCTGATGATTACTTATTGTAATAATCCTCTGTAAATAGTTATTTTTGCTCAAAGAAAACAAAAATAATGAACATTTAAAGAGATGTCAACTTAAAAATCACATTCAGTCTGGAATGACTGAAATGAATACTCCTGGTATGGAAAGAAATCAAGGAATCTTTTTTCAATTCTTTCAGTTTTACTTTTGACACTGACTAGCATTTCTCGTAAGTAATTTCCTTACCTATTCAGTCCACAAAGAAACTTCTATGACTTTACCCTAAAAGTGCGTTAAGGAGCTAATGTTTAAAACTGTCAGTTAAAAAAAAAAAAAAAAATTCAAAGAAAGATTTGAGTATCACATTATTATGAATCCTGTGTCATTAAAAAAAAAAAAAAAAGCTAACAAAAACCCTACAGCCTGATCTCAGTATAGTTTAATTTGCCACTGTTTCTTTACTATCTCTTTTCTAGTTTTCTATATTTTGCATTTTACAATCATTTTTTGTTGTCCAACTTTCAACTGAACCTGCAAATTTTAAAGGAAAATAATTTTTATTTTTTTTCAGAGTGTTGGAAAGAAATTACCTCCAGCCACTGCAGCTCAGGAGCCAACAAAAATAGAAGTGGACAGCAGAACAAAAAGTAGGTTTCACGTCTTTTACTTCTTTGCACTTTGTGCTTTTGAGCCTCTTAGAAGCAAACTGAGCACTTTTCTCTGGTTTTGGCTAAGAGAGTATCCCACATGTATGAAAAGCAAGGATGCAGATGGATATAGTTAGGAGAAACTTGGAGTAGGTGGTCCAGAGATGGAATGTTTTGTTTCACAGAATCCTCTGAATTGTTTTTGCTCTGATAATCCTACCCTGAATTTTTTGCCATCAAAATCAAACTAAATTACATGGTCAACTTTCAGCCGTAACGGTACCTCAGAATTTATCAGAGTTGAGTAAGATCCGATTTCATCTACCATAACTTGTAGGTAGGTCATAGAAAAATATCTCTGGTTCTGAGCACCCTTGCTTTTTTCCTGTTTTTTGTTTGTGTATATAGCAGAAATAATTTGTGTGGTGGTATAGTGAGTATAGTGTTGAAGATTATGTATTGGATATTTAGATGCTTGGTAGAACAGGAAGGAATAATTAAATCTTCTAGGAAGGTCTCAGTGCTGTTCTTGGGAGGTGTTTGTAACTAGCTTGGCAAATCCTTTGTGTTTACTCATAGAAAGTTACAGCTAAATGTTCTGGATTCTGGTAGCAAATAGTAAGAAGGAAGAGAACATAGCCATGTATCAGAAAAGAAGTTGATTATGATATAAAGTGTTGAGTTTTTAGGTCTTACACAGTCCTCCTTCCCTCATGTATTTGTCCTTTTAGATAGTTAACAGATAATGTTTTGTCTCAGAACTGAAGTACCTACAGAGGACATGGAGTAGCAGGACAACAGAGGCTGTCTGACAGAAATGTGTGGTAAAGACCATGTTTGCCATATGCTTTCAGCTCAGAGTTGCAAAAGCAGCTTAAAACAGCTTAATGAGTTACTGTCCATTAGCTGCACCACAGTAATTGACTTGCTGCATCCTCTTATCTTGCTCCCCTTGTGAAGCAAGGCTGTTAATGTGAAGAACTCAGTTGCCTGTGGGAAGCGAGAACTTCAAATACTGAAAAGCATGCACATTGGTACTTAGAGCAGGGCTCCAGAACGAATGTGCTTTGAAATTGGCTTTCCCAGCCTGCAGCTTGAGCAGGTTAAGCTGACCCACATGCAGGTGCCATCCGAAGGGTTGCTCCCACGGCTTTCCCACCTGCAGCACTGACGCTTGGCCGGTGAGCCAGGCTGGGAAAGAGCTGCCCCTTTCCACACCAGCTCATACTGTTTTCTGGCAGCTGGAACTCCTTGCTAAATCACATCCCAGGATATGGGGCTTCATATTTGTACCGTGTATAAACAAATGTGAAAGTCTTCTGAATAAGGGTTGGAGAACTGTACCTGCCACAGCGACACGCTGTATCCCCCCTCTTGGACTTCAGCAGCTTTCATTTTTGCCTGGGGTGGTAGGATCCCAGGCTTCCTTGGAGCCTTTAGTTGCTGAGCTGAATGGACACTGTACCATTCTCCAAAGGAGTAGCTTGAGATACAAGATCCACAGGTTTGTCTCAGTACAGAGAGGGGGCTCTTGGGTATGTGATTTGGATTCCCTTGGGATGAGTGCCAGAGGTGTATGCGAGAGATTGTGTTGGTAGAGAGTAATACATTTTTCCATTTTCCACCAGTTTCTTTCCATGACCGAGGCTGTTATTCCTTATTCTCTANGGAAAAAAAAAAAAAAAAAAAAAAAAAAAATCACTTGCACTATGAAAGAGCCTGCTGAGCCAGGGAACAGGGAGCAGCACCACCTTCATTCCCCACACAGAGGGGCTGCAGTGAGGAGTGCAGGTTGCTGACTCTTCCCTCATCTTGGTGGATGAGTCTGCTTTTTTCCTCTGCCTTTCCTGATGAGACTGGTGAATGGTTGGGAGCAGGGCACTTGATGTGCATGCCATTTGCTCCCCTTTTGCATGCAAAAAAGGTGTGAGTTCTGCAAGGGGGTGTGTGGGTCAGAGCAAAGGCAGAACTGTGTGTTCCATAGGTGCATCTCCCAGCAGTGTTCTATGTAAACTTCCTTAAGAAGTGGTGTTGAGATTTTGGGGAATAGACAGATGACTCATCAAGGCCAAAGAGAAGACAGAAGGACTTTGGCTCAAAGAGAGTACAGTGAAAGCACAAAGACTTAGAGACAAGTGGTCCCTTGGAAAACAGAAGGGGAAAGGAAGAATCACTAACCTTTTAGGAATGAAAGAATGTGTCTTTGAATAGAAGGGGGAAGAGCTGGTTGTTCTAGGTTTGTGGTTGCATAGGCTTCTAGGAGAGTAAATCTGCTGTTAAATTTTCAACTGTCTTATGTATGGCTCATGCCTGTTTGTATTTCTACTTATATATAAGTAGAAATATCAAAATCTCTGGACTGAGATTATTTGCTTATTTATTTCACTATGTAGTAGCTTGCTTTCAGCTTAAGTATCTTGCAGTGCAAAGGCTGTATTGTAGAAAATATATATATATTTTCAAGTAGCTCTGTTGGATTCTAAAATTCAGCAAAGCAAAAACATTCGCAGTGACTGACAGAACCATGGCTGCTTACTGAGATTGCAAAAATGGAGCATAAGTGCACAGACAGCAAAAAAACCAAAGGCAGTAAGTCGCAAAGTGCATTGACCGTGGTACTTAATTTGATTACTCCACTCACTGATTATTTACAGTTTGTGTTAACCTATTACATAACAGGAATACCAAAATCCTAGCAAGCATTAATCTTCTTGCGTGATGATACGAAGAGTATAAAGAGTAGCTGACTCTGGATTAATGAGGCCCTAATTAGTTCTGGAATTTTTTGCTTTGTTTAGTTTAATGAGGTGGTGTTTTGATCGTTTGAGTCTGTTGAAGTTCCATTAAATTATTTTTTCATTTATGAGTCTTGAAGGCAATGATTAATAATAAAACCAAATTCTGCTGAGTATGTTGTTATGTTGGCTTTTTTTCCCATCTGTTCTGTGTTTTTGGTAACGATGTAATTTTTCACTAGGCGTTGTAGATCTTATTCCATTTCAGAAAGCTTTTATATGAGTGGTAGTTAAAAAGAGGAAGCTTAAGCCCAAGGAGTACTAACTTACTGCTGCTTGTTCTCTTACAGGGTATTACTGTTTGTGTTCGTATTGATTGGTGTATGATTTAGACTTCATCAAAGGAGAAGTAATTAAGGCTCAAAAATTAAGTATATAAGATGGCTGGTTGTTTTACTAAAAAAGTAACTGTCAGTTTCTGAAAAATTAGGCAGGTGAATCCAGGGCCCACTAGTCAGATTATCTGAGATGGAGGAGATCTTGCCTTGAGGCAGAACAGGTGTTGCCTAACAACAACACGGAAGCAGCAACAGAAGTGAGCAGAGGAACCTGTCATCCTAGCCTAAGAAAAGCAAATTCCAGAGTCACTGTCCCCTGTACAATTTAAGATTGAAGGTATGTACATCTGTGGGCTGCTGTCTTGAATGTCACAGCTCATTCTGGGAGTCTGGCAGGAGAATAAATAAAAGAGGCGTCCTTTTAAAATGAACAGGATTTGCTGATGCAGTGAATGGAGTTTGCTCAGCTCTGATTTGGACAGTATAATGTTTAACCAGTCTCTCAAAACAAATGTACATGAAGCCACTGGATTCTGTGGGTGAAATACAGTGCTTGTAATGGCCTAGGAAATGAAGCAGCTGTGTTCTGTAGGAAGGCTGTCTCTTACTGCCTTTTTCCCTCTTTGAGGAAATGTTTTTCTAGGGGCTTGAGGCTATATCAAATAGCCCGTATTCTGAGTGCAGGACAGACTGTGGGACAAAAGGTGCTGAAATAAGATGCATGTTAACTATCCCCCTAAATCATCTGGTTCTTTTACGAGGATAACTTTATTTCTTGGTTGGGGCAGTCCTGAGACTATTCCCTCAGGAAAGCATGAGCAGTGGCAAGCAACTTGATACAAATATCAAGTTCCCTGCAGCTTCTGAGCAGAGGATGGTGCTGGGGCTCTGTCAGAGGAGCTAGCAATGGCTTTGGTCTTCCTTCCAAAGGGCTGGATTGCAAGGGGTGTGGGCAGAGAAGATGCTTGTTGCTTTGCCATCGTTGTACCTAGTCTAGATGAAACACTAGTTCAAAAATCACAGGAGGTACTCAAGGGTGTACATTTTTGAATGGGATTCTACCTAGCTCAAGCCCTCTCAGCTAAGGCCAGAAAGTGAACATCTTGCATTAGATCCAACTTGTTTGAGTTTTAAGACATATGGCAAGATTCATCTGCTCTCAGTCCCCTGAGAAATGTCCGTCGTATATGGTAGGTTGCTTTCCTTTCCTTGGGAGCAGCTGCAGGTACGTGGGGAGAGGCTCTGTGCTCTGAAAGACTGAATTGTTATTGAATTAATAAATGAGGACTGAAAAGCTCATGAATATCATATTTTCTTCTCCCTCACTGTTTCCAAAATGTCTATTGCTAGGGGCTTGTTGAGAGGTATATTTTTGAAACGTCTTCAGGTCAGAGTAAAGAAAGAGGCTTCTGGAAGAGCCATCTGTGATTTATAAACCCAGTCTTGGATATCAAATGTAAAAATGGGATTTATCATCCGCAGTTGAGGGATGCTTAATATTGGTATCTTAGTCTGAAGCTTTAATTTGACTTAAGCCTGTTCAACAGGCATGTAATAGGATATGTTACTTCGACCTTTAGTGGTTTTTTTTCCTTACTTAAAAAAAAAAAAAAAAAATCAGCAAGTTCCAGTGTGTTCTCTGTTGTGCTGTGTTTGAAATTAGTATTGCCTTTTATCTTTTTTTCCTTCCTATCTAAACATAACTGCGGAAATTATATGCTTTTACATCTTCTTGCTATACTGTGCTCTGCTGAGTAAGGACAATTTTGGTACATAAGTGACATATCCTGTTAGGTTCTTCTCTGCTTTTATTAATCTGAATTTAGAGATTCATATTACTTTGAGTCCTGTTTGACTTGGATTTTGCTTACTTAAACCGTGTTGGCTTAGCATTCTCGTAAGAGAAGTTTGAAAACTGACTTGTCCGGTCACTTACATTGTCCCAGATCCAGCAGTGTTCCCAAGACCTGGCTCTGCTGCAGTGTGATCCAGAGGGTCCTTGCTGGGAAGAGGAACATACTGATTTAGTGTCTGTCCATGTCAATTGCTTCCTAATGTGCATAAACCATGTCTTTTTTTCCATGGCTATGTCTTCAGCCCTCTGTTCCTGCATCTCCCTCAGCTCCCTCTCACACCTCTCACAAGAGTGTCTCCTGGCTCTTTGTGAACTGCATCAGCATTTACCTTTGATCACAATCTGTTTTTTTGTTTTTGATGAGTCATTTTTCTCTAGTTTAGTTCCTTGTTTCTCTGCTATCTGGCTATTTAGGAAAAAAAAAGAAAAAAAAAAAAGAAAGAAAGAAAAAAGTTAAGAGTTTGGAGTGGAGGCCAGAGGGCATGAGAGAATGGAATTCTTGATGCCAGAGCTGTAAGGTGATGACTCGTAGCCGTTTCTTGTGTGTGAAGGACTAGGAGTTCTTCACTTGGTCTTGCTGCTTTTGACAGCCACTTACTGTGGGATCCACATTGGAACATACTTTTAAAGGAATTGTTTTTTAAAAAAAGAAGGAAAGCTTTTACCTGATTATCAACTGACTTTTTCAGATGCTGAAACGACAGCCTTCTGCCCACCCTGTGGGTTAGGGTCTTCATCCTGATTCAAATGTACAGTCCTCAGATAGCAAGGAGGAGCGGAGGGAGATTAGTCCATTATAAGAATCAAGAGACTTGAGCACACCAGACTGTTGCCATGGAAAGTGTTCTTTAACCTCAGATGTATGGGATTCTGTCACATGTTGGGTGAGAGCTGTACCACTGACATCCTTTCAGGATGGCATCCTTACCGTGGGTTAGTGGCTGCCCTGTGCCATGCATTCTGCTGGACTCCCCACCTGATGTGGAGATTGTATGGGTAGTTCATGGAGGAACAATGTATGTACTTGAGAATGGACATTCATGGGGGATTCTCCTTGGGCCCAGGCAGTGTTCACCTCCAAAAACCCAACCTGGCTTCTGTTCTGTTCTGTATCACAAGAAGGAGCTGGTAAGCCTGTACCCAGTGACTAGAGTGCGCAACTTCCTTAATTATGGTTACTGTACTACATGCCCACATCATCTTTGTACTACTTCACTGAATCCATTATTTAGCAAAACTGTTTTTAGGATGAGGATACTCTCAGAATGAGGGGGAGGGGTGGAGAGATTATTTAAGATAACATACTCACTGAAATGTAAAAATGTTCTGAATCTTATCAGCTTCTCTTATATGTTGCTTAACATCTACCTGACCTAAGTCAGTATGTGTCAGCTTCCCACTGGCTTGTACATACAGTTATTGTACTGTCCTGAAGACAGTATAGGGAGCAGGTGAAGCGTCCCAACCGGGTCCACAAAGAGAGATCCAAACCCTTTCTCCAGACCACGCAGAACTAGCAATTAGACATCCCTTTCATCGTCTGAAATGAGCTGTGATGTGGCGGTCAGAGGCCATCAAAATGGAGACATTTGTGTGAGGTGAATTCTTCTGCAAAGTCACATGCCCTTCTGCAAAGGGCCCAGTAATTTCTGTGAACATTTCTTTGGTCTTTTTAAACCTGCCGTCTTAGAATATCACATGTTGTTATACATTATTTAACAACTGGAATGCACAATCCGTTGTTATTTGTTAGACGCATTGACATACTTGTCTGTTGCACAGCAACGTGTAGTAACTTCTTTTCATGACAACCACTTTTGAAGATTTCTGAATAGGAGTGCTGGCTCCTGTGTTTTCTAGCTGAAAGTTGAGATGAGGTCTCTATTTATAGACCTGAAAGGGAAGAGGAAACGTTGAACTAGTATTCAAGTCTTCTTTTATGCTGAGTATACAGAGGGCTTAGTTATCAATGCCTTTACATTTATCAATGTTTTTCATTGGTATGGAGTCAGAGATGCTTGCTTTCTTGCACAGTAGGTGACAGATAAGCTATGTTAGCCTGCTAGGTCTTTTATGCTTCCAATTTATTTGATCTGTTTGAGGGCTGCACCAGTGGAAGTACTGAAGCAAGTTTCAGACACATACTTACTCCAAGGGAAATGGTTTTTGACATGCTGCAGTGAGGAGTAATTCTGTCTGAGCTAATCATAGACTCACAGAATGGTTAAGATTGGCAGGGGCCTTGGGTGCTCATCCGGCCCAACCCCTGCTCCTGCAGGGACACCCAGAGCAGGGTGCCCAGGCCCACATCCAGGTGGCTTCTGGAGATCTCCCAGGAGGGAGATACCGGGAAATAATGGTTCTGGAGGTTACAGAACCGGCTCCTTAATACAGAAAAAAAAACATGGTGGGAAAATGAAACAACATGTGGACACAGTTGTGGATCATTTTATGAGAATTTTCACCCTTGGGTAAGCAGTTTTTATAAAATGATGATTTATCACATTGAATGTTCTTCCTTTCAGCCAAGGAGTATTGCAAAGTGATATTTCCGTATGAAGCACAGAATGATGATGAACTCACAATCCGAGAAGGTGACGTCGTCACACTTATCAGTAAGGTAAAAGCAATATTTTTCTCCTGTAAGTAGAGGTCCAGTGTTTAAAATAGACATCATTCAATAACCATAAAATCCATATTTGTGCCTTAAACTGAGTCAGTCTTAAAATAATGCTATTTTAGCAATGGAACTTGAAATAGACTTCAGAAAGCCCTACACAATTCCGTTCCTCTTGAGCTTTAGAGCCTTATTTTGATAAGGTTAAATGAAGAACAGCAGACGCATTCTCCTGAGCTTACAAATTTGTACAAATAACTTAAATTTGAATATATTAACAGATCTACATAAATTGTAAATTGATTCTTTTAACTAACATAAAATCCTGGAGAAAAAACTGGAAGACTCAAGAAAGCAGCAATTTTGAATCTCTCTGTTAGGTATGCGTGTTTTCTTTATTGTAGGAATTGTGAATTTGGGGGTTAGATGGAGATAACGTCCCTAAATTCGTTTTAATGAACACTTATTTAAAATGTAGCCACCCTTAACGCTGCCGTAAAGCAGACAATGTGCAAAGATGGTGACACAGAAAGGAAATGAAATCAGTTAATGTCTCACTGTCCTTTTCTTAAAAATTCCTTGAAATTACTCAAGATTAGAAATGGAAAGCCAGTGTCAAGATTTATACAAAAAGGCTAAAAATTTTGCGTGCTGTTTAGTAAGATACAGTTATGATGGTGAGCGAACGCTTGGTTTTTGGTGGAAGACGAGTGCAACAAGGAACTGATTGTAGTTTAGGTTAACTTAATTTCGCACTCTTGTTTAAGAACTCTCTGGTTTGTGTTGGCTTCTGGACATACAAGTATTTCGGAAAAAATTGAAACTGAAAGTGGCTATGGATTTTGCATAGTGAAGATGAACTTTAATAGGGTGCACAGTAATGCTGCTGTTTTCGTGCTTTAATGGAAGTAAAAGCCCTGATTCTGTAAATTATGTTTCATAAGAAATTGTTATCAGTTTTGCAACTGGGAAGAAAAAAATAGCAACAAAAACCTTGAGAAATGCGTCTGTGACAGTGCTCACTCTATACTAAGCTGTTTACAAACTCAAGGGAAATCTTTGTCCTGAAGAATATATGCGTAACCAAGGAAAAATAGACATTGGTAGGAAAATAAATAGAGAATTTTTAAAAAACGGTTTGTCAACATGAAATATCCTTTAATGGCTACTGAAGCCTGAAAATATCAGCATCTTTCTTACAAGCTTCATTGCAGTGACCTTAATTTAGATGTAAAGGATAGGCCTTCACTCTGAAAAGCTCATACATGTCTGCAGCATGGATGTATAGATTGCATTTCTCATCTGCTTTTTCCCTGTCTCCATTTTTTTCTGTGCAAAAATGCACAGTTGCCAAGAGAGTTCAGCCTAGCTGTCCTTAAATTCCGGTATTCTACAAAAAAATTGTATTCTAATAATGCAACTAGAATTGCCGTTGTGGATCTGAATCTTGCATACCAGGATTCATTCCATGTGCAAACTGATTTGATATTTTTAGCTACGAAAAATGTCACCTCTCTTGTTTCACATAGATTAGAGGTAATTAAAATGAGTCATTGCTGTGCATAAAGCTATTGTTTCTGGTGACTGTTACTTTATTATTTCATTTTCTTTCTACTTTTTGTGGCTTTTCCAATCAATCTAGCACTTGCCCCCAGTGAATTTTTGTTTAGCCTGTCTTGAAAGCTGTTTGGCTTTGCATGATTTAGGATGTTCTCATGTAATTATTTAACAGTGTCTCTGAGCACAGAAATGGCTTTTAGAAAGTTGTTCCCGTCCACTTCACGCTTTATTGACCTGGCTGATTTAACTCCCTGAGAAGGCTGGTCTCCAGGTGGAGCCGTGTTCTTCACTACACATGGACAAAGAGGCAGTTGCCTTACTGGGTTTTCAATGTGAGATTTCATTTGCTTGTTTTCTTCCCCGCTCTCTTATTGCTACCTCTGTCCCAGCAATGGAAGCTTGTTAGTCTTTTACAGTAACTGAGACTGAGTACGATGACTTGACTGAGTTCACCAGTGTGTTTTCTGGTATATCCTCCTGTCCTATGACTATAAATCTGATGGTACCAAGCCACTGCAGACATTTTTTTCTTTTTTTTCTTTTTTTTTTCTGTGGTATGTCACATCCATGAACAATTACATAAAACCATGCCTCTAGAGAGTGGGGGACATCAGTGCAAGAAGGCTTGGCGTTTCTCCTTGGATACTTTTTTATGCTTCGTCTGAACTAATCTGAGATACTGAGGAAATAGCGCTTAACAAGCAGACACTTTGCAGAGTCTTTTGTGGTTTGCAGACTTCTTTTTTTTTTTTTTTTCATCTATTTTTAATATGTAATTTAAGAAATGGATTTTGGAGTCAAGGTTTTTGCCATAGTCTTCTGTGCTCTTACCATAAAAAACAGTAATTTTTAGTCCAGATCTTCTCAAGCAGGTGTCCTAACATTTTTCTTTTAGTCATCAACAACAAAGTCAGCCTTACCATTCTGCCCGGTAATGGCTTCTGCCAGAGAGCTGCCTCTTAGCCAGAATTCAGAGCCTCATGCTTAGAGCATCTTTTCCATAACCAGAGTCCATCGTGATTAAGAGGAATTAAATAGAAATGTGTGGAGCACTTCAGAAACTATTACCTTGGTATTATGTTGTCATCAGATGACAGAGTTTCTTTTGATCTTTTTGCAAGTAAGTAATTTGCAGTTTGCTTCCTATGCCAGACAGCATTAGACAAAATTTATTCTTCCCAATTGCTTAGATCCAAAGGGAGAAGATTGTTACTTTTAAAGAAATAGATGGGAATAGTACTTCCTAAAATCCCAGACACATTGTCATCTCGGTGAGATCGCTAATACCAGAAAGTGGTAAAGCCTTCTTCAGATAGAGAGCAATGTTAAAGACCCACAATTTTAACTTGGATTCAGTTTGCATTTATTTGAAAAAGAAAACATTGATGAGAATGTGTGGAAGTAGCAGAAGTAAGAAGTGATTCACAACAGAATGGGAGAGAAATCTTGTGAAAATACACAAAATGCATTGCAAGGCTCTTAAAAGCAGGAAGATGAGATAGCGCTTGGTATGTACAAAGAATAGGGGCAATGGCTTAACTGAGCTCAACGGTAAGCCTGTGTGTTTGTGCATGCACATATGAGAATGTAAGGAAGCTTAGTTCAGTGTTCATCTTAAAAAATATATTTTGTTGAGAGAATTACACAGGAGTGTTACCAGTCAATGCAAAGTTCAAAATCACCATTTCAAGAGCCCCCCTGTAGATGAAAGGGATAAGTTTATATTAGATTTTGCTCTCTTTTCAGCTGAATTAATTAAACAATTGCAAATTAAACAAAATATTGAGTCATTTTTCAATGAATTGAATTGGCTAAATCATGCAAAAAATGCCTGATGAGATAGAATACAAACACATGGTAGTAACAGTTGTTTCCCCATGGGTGAACGTTTACCTGAAATGAAGAAGAAAAGGAGAAACTAATGACTTTGCATAAATGTATTCCAAAAATTTATGGAGAAGATTTTTGTCTCTTGCTTTTCCCCAGTGAAGTGAATGCCTTTGTACATGCATCGAAAATGTTTTATTTCTTAATTACTGGAAGTGAAGGTGGACAAGTGAATTTCCTTCATATGAAATGAAGATAGGAGATCAGACAATACTGTTCAGAATTCTAGAGGAAGGTAAAAACTTCATCCTGAAGGGAAGAGAACAGTATAGACTTGGGAGCTTTGCTTTGCAGCAAGGGAGTCTAAGACAAATGTACCTTTTGAAGAAAGAGAGCAAAAAGCAAAACACAGTAATTTTACATTTGAGCTGATTGTTGCGCAGTTTGATGATACATTCATAAGCTGAAAAGAGGTGAATGGCAAGGGGCCCTGAGATTGGCACTGTAGGCTGTTCTTTGTGATGTCAAATGTTTCTAATGTTTAGATGCATTTTTTAACATCTCAAAATGTTCCTGACAGCGTTTGGGTAATTACGAGAACACAGGTAGTGACTGCACTGTGCAGCCAAAAGGGAGGGGCAAATAGGTGGCTCGTTGTACTCAAATATTGATTTTGGAGGTTGCGTTTGAAACAAAGAGAGTCACTTTTAAACAGCAGAAGGTCCACTTGACTTTTTCAACTGTCATCTTGGAAGTCTTTCAGGATTTTTCATTGCAGCACTTTTAGATGTAGCTACTGTAGGCTGTTTTCCAGTCTTAATAGAGACTCTTCATGCAAACACTACAGATTTCTTATCAAATCTAATAAATTCTGAAAAAATGGGTAAGAGTTGAGTGGCATATTGAAAATGGCCCATGTGAGAAATTGATAGTAACAGCTAAATAATTTCAAAGCAGAAACATCAAGTACAGTCTGTCAGCTCAGCACTCATCTGAAGGCAGTTTTACTTGCAAGACTGTGAAAGATTTCATTCCACTGCATCAATCTACCTGAGCTCTAGGCAGTAAAGGCCATTTTGTTCCCAGGAATGAAAATAGTTTGGATAAATAAAAAAAAAAAGCTACTTCAAAGATCATTGCAAATTTGAAAGCTGTCAATAATAGAAGGGTATCCTCAGCTGAAGCCCTGTTGTCGGAGTAGGAGTAGTGGAGGGCCATAGGACTGGGAGTGGCACTTCTGCTAATTCTGAATTTGCATGACGTTGAAACTGACAGGTGTCAATTTATCAGCAGGAATAGTAATCTTGTGCCATGCTCTGCATTCCCGCCCTGGCTGTCCCTTCCTCTCCACCTACTTGGACTGCAAAGCCTCGCTTCTCCCACTGCAGGCTGACCGCACAATACGGGGCATTTATGGTAGGCGCATTTTGCTCTGGAGGAATGGCTGACACCTTCCTCCTTTTGCAAAGTGCTTCCATGAGGAGGGGATTTCATGGGGAGGGTCCAGCCTTCTTGTGGATGATCGAAACTATCTGAAGAACTAATGAGGTGGAAGAGAGCAACAGTGACTTAGAGCCTCCCAAAATCTTCCTGGTGCTTTTCAGATAGTACTGGGGAAGTTGGTGTGTTGGTGTTGTGAAAGGCAGAATGGAGTAATGCCTGTCACTAGTGAGAGACTTGCATGACAGATTTTCTGGTCTGGGTATTTAATGGCAATCCAATTTGTAATGCTTAGTGTTGTGTTGGGGAAAAAAGAGCCATAAACCTAGTTTCTGAAAATTAGGGTAATGACGATCAGGTTTTGCACAGATGGTGTTTGCGTTTGGTGGTGTTGCTGATAATTTGCTTTATTGTGAGATCTGCAAGTTTGGTGGTTCAAGTTTGGTGGTGCGCGCTCAGTGAGTCCCTGTCCTTGGGCAGATAGACGACAAATAAGTATAGGCAGGTAGAAAGGTATCAGGAAACAATGAAATGAAATTCAGTCCTATAGCTTCTTTAGTAAGATCGTGTTTTCACTGTTACAGTGGCAGCTCTCCATTTGTCCGTGTTAGCGCATTGAATCTGTTCTCATGCAGAGAGCTTAGCATTTTCCAGTTCCTAGTGTAGTCTTCAGGCATTTAATTTCACCCTTGCTGTATTTATAGACAGTTTCCCAAGCACGTCTCTTTTGCCAAAGCAATTCTTCCAGTTTTGTCCCTTACGACATCTTTAAATGCTCATCCTGGTCCAGGAGGTGATTGTCCACAGCACTTTCTTTAGCTGAGAGATTGCCAAGGATAACTCGGCTGGGTAGGGCTGTGAGGGAAAACAGCTGCTCTGACAGATGCAGGAGGCTCCTAAAGGGATGAAATTAGTAAGTGCTATTTACGAGAGTCTCGCCAGTTCGGTGAGGCCATAAGCAGGGGAGGGAGCAGGAACTGGACAGTGTGCTCGAGGAGCGTGATAGCTGATACTTAATTGAACATTTTGGTAGATCGTGGTGTCTCTAGGGTAGAAACTTGTCTGTTTCCTGGGTTTGTTTGTGGTTTTTTTTTTTTTTCTCATTGCCAGATTTTTCTTTATGCTTTTAATTGCAAACAGCGCACACATACTTGATAATGCTTGGTTTTCAAAATACATGTACAATGAGAAGACTTTTAGTTTTTCTTTCTGTATGGGCAAATAAATAGATAGCAGCAATTATTTTTCCATATTAAGGTGAAATTTTCAGTATTTTCCATTTCATATGTTAATAAAAATAAAAATTGTAAGATTTGAAGATTTGTCTGAGAAGACAGAAAATTTCAAAGCTGAAAACGTACGGTAGCTTACAGCTGTATCTTTTGAAAAGAGGGAAGAAGTAAGTTTTACTTCAGGATAGTCGCTTAGGTAATTTTATTTTTCCTTGATGAACAACTAAAATCTTCCACCTCGTTTTTAGAAATTAGTTTGCTAAAGACCTCAGGTTATGCAGGGGAAAATACATGACCTGGTTTAATAAAACTGATAAAAATGGCTTTCTGTCAAAGCAGCACAGTGGATTTTTGTTAGCACTAAATATTTGGTCATGCAAATGCCCTCAGTTGAGGCTTTAGTACAAGGTATTATGGGCCTGTGCAACTTTTACAATAATTGTGCATACGGAAACTATAAAGGAATAAGGTGAATGAACATCCAATAAAGTCCAGCTATAAGAAAGCTTTTATGATGTGTCTTGAAATAGTAGTATGTGAGCAATAAAGGCACTTACTGTTTGCCTTCAGAAATAGGTATTTACCTCCGAGAGAACAATACCTTAAAAGATCTCATGCATGCCCTTTTTCTCTCTCCTGAAGTAACAATGAATTATTCAACACATCTTTGGTCAGACCTAATAGCCATACCTAATGTGCTTCCTGCTCCCCACCTCCTGTGCCGTGCTTGGCACCAGTTTCCCCCCAGACATCCCAGCCCCTCAGCTGGTTGAGAAATCTGCTTGTAGCAAAGCTGCTGATTTCCTACAATAAATTATTTTGCAAAGTGTGCATACTAAGGGTGCAACTTGACATAATTAATGGTAGGCTGCTGCTGGAAGGAGTGGGTCTGCTCCATCCCTTTGGCCTTCCATCTGGCTGCCTTGGTCACAAGACAGGAAGGCACATGTGGGTTGGCATGAGTTATGTGATGAGTGGGATTGCCCCCTTTTGAGGGGTGCTTAGTGGTAGTAGAAACTTTTCCCTTATCTGAAACTCTCCCCTGAAGATTTTGATCTAATGGAAATAAGAAGGTCTGGATTTTTTGCTGGGTTTCAAGTCATGATGCCGTGTGGGATGACAGCTGGACTAGGTCCTGCAAAATGAGAGCCTTCTGATATGCTGCTAACATGTGTGGCAAGTGTTTGGGGTAGAACTTGTGTCGTTGTGTGGAAGTATGGATGTTTCTTCATGTGAGTTATATAAAATTTGTAGGGATGATAATGATCAAATAAATATGTTCGTTTGCTAGAATGACTTGATAATACTCTGTGAGTTATAGGGACGACAGACTGTGAGTAATTGTCTCATTTTATTTCTTGCCTGAACCATGTCCCTGACCAAGACTTTTAAACATTTATAGATAAATTTTTAACACTTATTCATATCTAGCAGCATTTCTTTGCCGCTGTGTTTAAAAATGGAGCATTGAGTAAGGTCTGTGTAGAGATAAGGGCTGACAGTATTTTTAATAAGGTACCAGGTGCAGCTTGCAGTTCACTGGTATCTTTAGAAACATGGCTGAGACACTGATTTTTGAGTTGAACATGTAAATGAACATTGAAACCAGAGATTTTTGCTGCAGGGGGGAGCAGCCAGCACTTAAATGTTCTTCTTGTTAGTATATTTATATTTTTTTCTGTAAGTATGCACTGAAACTCTTTCTTCCTGCTCTTTTTGTCCCCGCTTGCAGTGGTACAGTAGTGTTTTCGAAGGAAGGGATTGCATTGTTCCCAGGAAGACCCACATTTGAATTTTAGCAAATGGAAGTTCATCCCAAGCTGTGTAGGTGAAGTGACAGGTTCCCCCATGCATGTAATGCTTCAAGATTTGCATCATTGGAAAAGAGTTGGGTTTATTTGTAAGCACTTTAAATACAGCCAAGCTAATCTAAAGAGGTGACATATTTAGGATAAAAAAGATGAGAGTTTTTTACTGCCCTGTGCTTATAAAAGATAGCACTGAAATGCCAAGGCATCTGGAAGCTGTGATTATTGCTCACAATGCAGGCATTAAGCTCACTGCTTTGATTCATCCTTTCTTTCATCCTGTGCGTTTAGTTCACCTGCTGGCTTGATGGTTTTATCTTAAGTCCAACTGGGTCAGGATAGTCAGAGCCATTTAAAGGGAAAGTAGATATGCACATACAGTGCCAAGTAATTATTTATTGTAATTAGAATCCTGGTCCTAGGATGTCTGTTATGTACGTAATAATGGCTTTAAATTAATCATTCAAACAATTTGTTCTATGTTTCTATAATCTTTCTAAATGCAAAAAATATAATGATATAAATATTGTATCTTGGCTCATCAGAGGTATACGTTAAGTCTGCTACTAGCACCACCTTTCGTGTTTATGTTGGCTAATTTTAGTTTTATTTTGAGTATTGGAGTGGTAAAGTTTTATGACCTGGCTCACATTTTTTTTCCCTGTTATATTCTGCTGCCTGAACATTGCAAGTGAAGTGAATCCCCAGAAGAGATTGTTTTGTTCAATGAGCAGGATAATTTTTTCTGTTTGCACAAATATTTCATCAAAGCAATTCAGCTTCATTACTGATTAAACTATTTGCTCACAGAGTTTAAAGTTGAAAGGTTAGGTATAGCCTAAAATGGATTTAACAGACAAAATGTGTCTGGTCTGTTAGACGTTCTGCTCTGAGGCCCTGTATGTTGCAGGTCATTCATAATTTTCAGCCAATTTCTTTTTTGCAGGGCCCAATAGCTTGGGCCAATTCTTGGACAGAATACGTCTCCTAGAGAGGTGTCTTCTTGTTGGGCTTTCCAGTAAAAACCACTGTCTGGAAAGATGGTGTAACCACAACTGAAATAATGTCTAATTTCTGACAGTCTCTCCAGTTTCCTTCCGTACAATGTTGACACCATAAATTCTTAGTAGAGTCTTGGAGTTTATGTATACAGGAAACAACGCCTACTTGAGGTCTTAAGCATTAAAAGATGCAATTGACCTTATCACATTTACAGTTCCCTACTGCTTGGGCATAAGGGTTGGCAGGAGCTGGGAAAGATCCATGCAGGATTTGGGTCTTTTGGAGCACAGGCCACAGACCTGAGCAGAATAAATCGCTCTGGGTTATGGGCCAGACAAAGTCAGACTGGGAGATTTCTTCTCACACTTTTCTTCTAGTGTTTCATAATCTATGAGCATTTGGGAGAGAGACTATGTAAAGGGGAAATGGTTGCTCTCCAGGACTGCCTCAGAAGACTAATTTATTGTCTGTTGGACTGTCTCATTTATCTAAATGATATTGAATTAGGTAGTTGTTGAGAGATTCATTCTGCCATATTGCCAAATTTTAAAACAGTATTTCTGTTTAGGAGTTCTTAGTTACTAACCAGATGCTTTAAATCATAGCCATGTACTTCAAAAATATTTAACAAATTGTTGTGCAATACTGTAAGGTCTCACTCTCAGTAATTGAGCTTACTGAGTAACAAAGTTGGATCTTGGGGAATACAGTCTTAAAGTAGCAGCACAAGGTGGATGTAATGTCAGACTCTGGATAGATGCATTACTTCACTTACAGGTATTTTACTAAGTTTTATGAAAAATTACAAAGTCTCTAAAATAAATTATCTTGAGACTTTTCAAAATAAAATTGGATTTTGAGAGTGATATGTCTTCATTTCAGCATCATAATTCTATGATGAAATGTAAGAAAGTTTAAAGAACCATTCTTAAATGTTATGGAACTGCTTTTTTTCACCCAGCTTCAACATGGTTTTGTTGCCTTCCCCTAATGACAAATGGTGTTAATGAAAATCTGGTGCAGTGTGAGGTCAGATTTTGTTTAGCTCATTTCAAAGTTACCAAAATAATACTGATCTTTGAAGCTTGTTTTCATTAAAAATTTTCTGTATACTTTATTTCTATTCTAAACCTAGGCAGTTACTCATTAATGGGTTAAAAAAATAATTGGAAATTTCCCTGCACATTATTGGTTTTGCCCAGTGATGTCAGACACCAGTTTTAAAGCATACAGAGCCCTTTCTGTGGCCTTATCCAGGCCTGTGAGAGCTGGGACCTTTTGGTCCCCGGAGGCAGGCAGCAGCGCTGTGCCACTGGTGCTCTGCGTGGGCGCAGGGCATGGCAGCCAGCTTGGCTCTGAGATTTGACTTTCTATGAGGCCTTTAGCCCTCAAATTCAGAAGCCTTTGTACATGATACGTGTATCTCTACATACATAGCATCTTGAAAAGTGGTATAGACATGTTTGTTTACCTCAAACTCAAAGGTGTATTGTTTTTCTTTAAATGATGAGGTTGGCTATCAGTTGTGGGAAAGGCTGCTGGAGAGATGCTTACAATGAGGGTAGTAATAATGTAATGTGTGGCTGCCAGCACAGCAGAGCTGACACATGAAAGCTCTCAGTACAAGTGTAAGAAGTATTCATGGCTTTCTGAATAATGGGATTTTACATGCTCAACATTCTTCTCAATGAGAACCAACTCTACAAGGGCAGAAGGAAAAGAGACATTTGACGAATACAATTGCCAAGTGCTGGGATTTTTTCTTGTTTTCATGCAAGGAACTGTGTATTCTAATGGAGATTTCTGTGAAACTCTGGTATCCTACCATGAAAATTTCGCTTTTTAAATCACACACTTTGTGTTGTCTCTCAATATTTTGAATAGTCTGTAATTTTTACTTTGTAATCTTGGCTTGCAATTGTATGTTTTAAGACTAGGAATCTATAAATCTTAAATTAAAAAGGTAATTCTCATATGCCAATTTTTAAGGTATCTGTAGATGATGACTATGAATGCAAGAACACCTACTTCCATGAGCAGAAAGCTTGCTGTTTGAGCACTCCCAGAGTACCCGTACCACAGGATGTGCTTTGCAGCCACCTTTCCTGAGGACCTGCTGTACTTGGCACTTCTCTTTATCCTGGCTAGAATGATGAAATCACAAGTTTCTGTATCAAAACCTTTTAATCAGAAAAGGTGAAATATTGAGCAGTTACGGATTGATGTTTAAATATTTTTGTAGTCTTCATGTTTTAGTAGCGCTATAAAGCCAGCAGCATGTTCAGCAGGCCAGCCTGTGCAATGACCTGCTCCCTCAGAAGAAAAACAAAGTCCTGTTCACAGTTGAAGAGATCAGCCTTTTTCAGATGTGTTTCCTTGTGGGTTTACACAGCTGCAGCTATAGGTATGCATAGGGGAGAAAATAAATACATAGATTGTTGCTTTGCTTTGGGACCTTGGGGAGTAGGGAAGACCTCTCATTTACTTTTACAAACAATAGCCTGCTCCTTGGCTAGGCCCAGGAGATAAGCTGGGGAGGGGGGAAATGAACTCGGGGGCCATGGCACTCCCTGAAATGTTCAGTGATTTAAAAGTGGTGAGAGATGATGGAGTTGGTGCTTTCATGAAGACCTGTTTGCTTTGGAGGAAAAGGCAGGAAGCATCTTTGCACCCTCAAATAAATGGAAAATATGGCTGTGGTCATGGATTCCTGCCTGGCAGTGAAACTGTTTCTTCATCTCTCCCAAACGTTCAGTATGCTCCAGTGCGCTGACAAATGTAATAGTGCTGTACTATGTGGAGTGGCTGAATGGGTTTTGTGGGCAGCTCCTTCCAGCCTTTCTCAGGCTCTGGTTTTGGGGAAGCTGCAGAGGTGGCTCAGCTGTCAGCAGGCTCACTGTGAGCATCAGGCAATGATGCTGGAAAGAGCAATCTGCAAGCATCTGCAACCAGCTTCAGCAGTGATCTAAATACAAGTCCAGTGGGCTTCTGAGCCCAGGCAAGAGAAAAATTATAATAGCAGCTGAACACATAGCCAGATAGCTACTGTTTTTTATTTAAGTGATTGAGAATGGTCTCGTAGCACACAATAACTCTCTTTGAAGTGGCTATAAGTGGAGGGAAAAAAAAAAAAAAAAAAAAGTAAAATAAATCATGGTACTTGGAGGAAAAGATAGTTCCACATGTGTGACATTTAAAGTACAGTCCTTTACTGACTCCCAGCAAAACAGTTTAAAAAAAATCCATATTGTGAGCTTATATTACAAGGCATGTTCACAACCAGAAGAGATGCTTTCCATTGTCAGAGAAGGTGTTGGTTGCCCATGTCATCTCACTGGCTGGGGCCTAGAGTACAAGTGTGGTAGCACTCTGTCTTTGTAATATCTGAAACTCCTGCCCACTTGGAGCAGAGAGATGGAGGCTGTGAAGTTGTGACAGTCTCAGAAAGGGAGATTTCAGTTGTATCTAATGGCATGGCAGTCCATCATTGTCAGGCTGAAAACAATTCTGCCCAAGAAAGAATCATGGAATCATAAAATATCCTGAGTTGGAAGGAGCCCACAGGGATCATCGAGTCCAACTCCCGGCTCCACATAGGTCCACACAGGACCCCCAGCCTGACCCTCCCCTGACACAGCTCCATGCCGTTCCCTCGGGTCCTGTCGCTGTCCCCAGAGAGCAGAGCTCAACGCCTGCCCCTCCGCTCCCCTGGGAGGGAGCTGTAGGCCGCCATGAGGCCTCCCCTCAGCCTCCTCTGCCCTGGGCTCAGGGACCTCAGCTGCCCCTTACACACCTCTTGCCCTCCAGACCCCTTGCCATCTTTGTAGCCCTCCTTAGGACTCTCTAATAGCTTTATGTCCTTCTTATATTCTGAGAGAGGCTTGTGACCTGTTGGCCATGAATCTACATCTTTTAACTTTGTAGACTTGAACATGGTCTCAGCTAGTAAACTGAAGATCAAACGAGCAGGGGGCTGCCAGCTCTGTCTCACCAATCCCTCTTGTTGTCTTTTTGAACACCAAAGAGAAATTGTGACGGTGACTGACTGAAAGAAAATTTGCATTCTTGTCCTGCAATTGCCTGTACTCCTCCTTTGGGCAGACGATCAGGGCCAGCCTCTCGTCAGTACATTTGCTACTTCTGTGTAGCGGGTGGAGTATTTGTAGGATTATGCAGTGTTAAGGAGCCTTACACTGTGGCTTTTTGTTTGGTCTCCACTGGCTCCTGCTTTTTTACAGTTTAACGGAGACCACTGGGGGAAGGAACAGCACAGGGTTTGTTCTGATACAACAGCAGCAGTTCTGCTGCTAAACAAACCTGTTAATGCAGGATACCTTATGTGTGAGAGACCAAGCAGCGTCAGGATCCTTTCACTCAGAAGAGGAAAAAACATGACTTTTCTAGTTTTTACTAGCCAGTATGAGAGTTGTTACAGGATTGTCACAGTTCCTAAAGAGATACTGGCCATGATCTTATGCTGTCAACCTTACCAATGTCCTTCACTATATTTCGCTTATATTCACTAGTAGTATGAAAAAAAAAATGGTGCTCCAAATCAAAATTATCTTTGTGTGTGTATTAAAATATCTGTGCCCCGCTTTTGTCTGATCTCTAGTCATGCATCTCCTCTCTCTGATTAAACTTTCAGTCACCACAGACATATTTCAGAGTGGAGCTCTGTTCTTGTCTTATTGTTGTTTTGGAGATTGTATTTTTTCTTTTTTTTTTTTTTTTCGTTTTTGTTAGTTTAATATTCCCTTCTGGGAGAAAAAAAAAAGTCAGTTCTCTTCAGATGAATCTTTATTACAATTTTCTTCACAACTTGCATGTCTTGCTTCTAATTACATGGAGGCTGTGTTCTCCTGTTGTTCTTCATGTCAAGATGACTGGTGTTTTTTAGTTCATCTGCATATACCCTTAAAATTGTTGGCAGCATGCTGACAAAAGCTAGTTGTATTCTGCTTTTCCAGTAGTTCCCATTTCTCCATAGTCTCCTTTTATTTCATTCTTTAAAGTTGTTTAAATTAAATTCATCAGGGACAAAATTTTTGAACTAAAATACTTCACAAGAAGTGAAGTTAAAATGAAGATCTGTGTTCCAATGTGAAAATGCTAAAATTTCCCCCTGGATTTTTTTTGTTTTCTCTGTCATGCATCTGCCTCAGCCTGAGCAAGGAAACCAGACCTGCCAGTTCTGACTGACAGTGGATTTCTGTGAGGTATTTGATCACACTGTCACTGCCTTGAACATGAATGTAGTCTCTGAGTCAAGCCTTGTTATGAGCCAATTTTAATTGTAGCTAAATGCTGGCCCAGCTGCCACCCACCTTGCATGAAATGAATTGCATCAAATACAATTTCAGCCTTTTTGTCTTGTTTCTTACTTTTAAATTTTGTAAATTTTTTAAATTCTCTTTTTTTTTTTTTTCTTAAACTAAGTGAGTTTTCAGTAATTGGAATACATTTTTTTGTATACAGCTTATCTGTCTGTGTTGTGAGTCTTGTAGGATAACATAGAGGTAAAGGAGAGATCCACTTTGTTAATAAATCTTGGAATATTGATACAGGGTTGTAATAGCTTGACTGCTTTCCTGTAAAGTCTGAATTTTGAGATTACAGCCATTTTTCCTGCATTGAACACATGAAGCTGTATTTTAAAAAAAAAGACAGCATGATTAGGTTTGTGCAGCTGACAGATATCTAGAACAATTGGAGTTGCTTTTACTCAATGTTGACAGGCAGCCGTGTGGTTCTGGTCATACCGCCTTCACTGCACTACAGAGCTATGATGCTGTTTCTTTCTACCTGAGGCAGCTTTTGCTGCTCCAGCTCAGGTGTCCTCATAGGGTAGTCTGTCTGTGATGAAGATGTCCCTGCTGTCAGCATCGTATGTGGACTTCCAGAGCTTGCTGAGGCATAGCGGACCTGCAGTTGTGAGCAGCGGCAGGGTGCCACTGCTGAGATTATTCACCAGGTCTCAGCTGTAGCTTTTACTCCTTGAGATCTCTTTCTGTGCTTTTGCTCAGTGACACAGCAGCCTCCTCTGGCAAATAAAGTAAATGAGAAAATTAAAGAGAAACTGCCTTGTGATTTACTTATGTGCAAAAATTGTGTGTGATGATTGGCTGCGTAAGGCTGAGTGACAAGCTGGGGAGGAGACAAAAGCAAACGTGCAGCTGTTCTGGTTTAATGAGCATGAAACGCAATCAGCGTCTTAATGAAAACAACTAAGCTTTGAGAAAAGCGTTAAGCACAAAATGCATGTGTGCTAGTAAAATGAAGAAACGGGACTAAGGTTTGTGTTTCCTGAGGGCATGAAGAAACATCCGACTTAAAAAGAATGTACATAATATTGTATGTTGTGCAGCCAGGGTTATCGGCTAGCACTAAGCTGTGCTGTCAGTAGAAGCACAAGCTTTTCAACTCTGGAAGCTTGAATTATTATTAATATTTTTTAAATCCTCAACTGAGTCATGTTTTGGTGATCTCGGGATGGCGTGACAGGGGTGGAGGGTGTTACAAAACATGCCATGTGATGGAGCAGTTGAGCGCACTGCTCGCTAGGCTGCACAAGTGGTAGAGCCAAGCAGGAGGGCTCCTTCGCATCAGGAACGAGGGCTGCTCTCTGCAGTAAGAGCAGAATCCTGCAGAGAGCCTGCCTGCCTGTGCCATGCATGACTAGCTGATTATCTGAGGCCTTGTGCAGTGCTGTGTTCGCTCAGCAAATATTGTGACAACATCAGCGAGTGGAGTATCAGCCCTGTTCACTAACAAAGGCTTGACAGTCTAATCAAACTGATAAATATTTCCTAAATAATTCCCAGGAAGGTCTGGAAAAGGTAAATGTCCCTGGTGACAGCCACTCTGCTAATGAACAGGGAGAATGCAGGAGAAAAAACAATCAAGCATGAGAGAAAAAAAAAAAAAAAACAGATTGAAAGATTTGTTCAGTTCCTGCATTTGTAGATCAGGAATGCATTATATCAGAGTACAATACAGAGATATGGAGGGAAAAAATGCATACCTGAAGCAGATGTGATACAAGAGGACATGCTATTTACCTTGCATATTTAGCCAGCATTTATTCTGAGGGGATGAGGTGAACTAATTAAGCTAAAAAGCCTAAAACAGAAAAAAAAAAAAAAAAAAAAAAAAAAAGCTATGCTCTTCTTTAATGCTAGTCTGTTTTTTCTCTATTCTCATCAAATGTGTTTTGCATTTTATACACGATCCTTATAGGTCCCTTCCAACTCAGAATATTCGGTGATCCTGTGATTATAACTTACAAACACCAACAAGCACAGACATTGTGAACAATGTTTTTAAGACTTCTGATGGTATTAAGTATACCTCATTAAGTTAACTTGTCATCTTCTGACATCCCTGCAGCAGCTGAACCAAATGACTCCATGGAAATACAGTGATGATAAGGCCATCTTGAAAATACATGTATTACGCATCTTCTGTTGACCATTCATGTTTTGATATTTTACTGGACCTTCTCCCCTGTTTAAACTACTGTTTACTTTCTCTAAACAAGGTGTTACTTGCTTCCTCCTAGTTTTTACTTCTGTATTCTTGTAGTGTGTATGTGCTTTGTAAGTATTTATCTTCAATGGTTTTCTAAGTTGGGGAGTGCTATGATTTTTTCCTGGGCAGATGATGAAATGAAGATCAGAAAGGCTGCGTTTTGAAGTATTTGCTTGTTTTACATGCTCACCTTGAAAAAGAAATTCAGATCTGTCTTTTAATGACTATTTAGCATGCAGTTACCATTTGTGTATGGCTACAACAATGACTGATCTGAGCAAGTGACATTTTAAACTCCAGAGTTTTAAACATACTGCACAACAGATATGGCTTCACAAGTTGTGTAGACAAGACACATCAAGATTCTGGGGATCTTGATCCAATGCTGTTTCTGGAGAGATATTGCCTCATAGCATATGTGAGGCTTGTAGAATTTGGCCTGTTCTTTTTTTCTTCTGCCCAATTTTTCTAGCTTTGTTCTCTGTAAAAACCTATATAATTGCTTACTGCATGTTGTTGCCTCTCCCTTTTTCCTAAACTACTTGCCTGATCTTGCCTCCTTTTCTTATTCCATACCCCTCTGTTTCTGCTTGTCCCTCTGTTCCAGTGTGCCTGATGCATTCTTTTTCTTTTTTTCTCACTTTGTGGAAAAGCAAGAGAGCAGTTGTTTTGTAATGAGCCAGCTTTGCACATCATCATACTTCTTTCCACAGCCCACACTATTTCTGTGGCAAAGAGCGATGGAAAGTCCTCACCACAGCCTGACCTGAAACAGTGACCGTGCCCCAAGCTAGGGCTGTTAGACATACGTCAGTACCGCTGAGTATCCAGAGAACAGAGCTGCTAAATTTCAACTGATATCTTCTGAACAGTGGTGAATTTCTGAAAAGCAAAAATGCTTTATTAAATCTAGGAGAATTTCCACAGGGCTGGATTAGAAATGTTAGCACAGGACCATCCAACGTGTTGAACTCTGAGCCACTCTGTGGCTCTGCTATCAGGACAGCTGGGTGTACCTGGTGGGTGCAGATGTTTTGGTCGGTCCAGACCTGTAGCTGTGGAAAGGACCACCGAGGCAGCTTAAGGCTGACGTTGCCAGATGGTGTGGGATCGCAGCTGCAAATCCAGCCCCGTTTAGTTCTGGCTGTCATAGAATGAGGGGGGTCCCTGGTGACTTTTTGTCATGACCAATCTGTGTACTGTTTGTGGGATTTCCCTTTCCCTCATGTTTCAGATGTGTAGTATTTACTGCATGGCTCTGAGCCACATGAAGATTTAGGCTTACGGCTCAAGGGGCTAGTAAGGTTGGCCAGCCTGGTAGTGAGCCAGTTGCTGAAATTGGCAGAAATGGTTTTAAGACTGAGGAGAAGGTGGGTGACTTTCCTATAACTGTGTTTTGGAAAACAGCTGACTAGGTTCAGCTGAATCTTTCAAAGAAGAATGTGGAAAATCTCCGTGCTCTCTTCAGCAAATGTAAATGGACGTGAAGATAGAGCTTATCATCCAGGACTCAAGGAACAATTTTAACCTTCTCTGTAATGGATGTGGCTTGTGCTATTATTTTCCATACCAAGATAGCTGTACTTTTTTTTTCATCATGTAAAATCGCTGATGTGGTAGTTCACTTTTTTCGTTGCGAGTGTTTAGCTGTATGCTGTTTTGCCACGAACACCGCATAGTGTTGCTGAAAAATGCTGCAGAAAAAGGTGATGCTTTACAGTGATCAGGTGTGTAATGCCTTCTTAATTGGACTGTGATCACATTTAATAATTTCAGAAGTAATTCTGAGTGTGTCAAGGTTTCCTTGAAAGTGTGGCAAAGGAATGAGCTTTATTACCTCTTGGGATGCATGATGTTTAATTACCCTAAAATGAAGTCAGAGAAAAGTAATATCATACATGTTCAAAATGCTTACTGGTTTGATAGATCAAATGCTGAAATAGTGCTTTGCTTCAGACACATGCAAACTCTTGAGCTCTTACAGCATGTTTATTGTTCTTTCCTAGCTGCTTCATATGATAATGTAATGCAGGGTGATTACTGATGTTGTTGTCTGGTAGATTACCCTGTTAACCTGGCACTCCAGAAAATTGTCATGGTCTAGCAAAAAGGCAGGGCATTATGCAAAAGAGCACTTCAGTACGTGAATCTTTTCAGCATAGAAGTACATTGTATTTTTCATTTTATTTTACTGTTTTGTAGGATTGCATTGATGTAGGCTGGTGGGAAGGAGAGCTGAATGGCAGACGAGGAGTGTTTCCAGATAACTTTGTCAAGGTTCTTCCTTCTGATTTTGAAAAAGAGGTAAGGAATGTATTCTTTCAGTCTCAGTATAGAATGCAGAATGAAATTGGAACTGAAATTCTGGTTCAGATACATGATTTAGACAGTGTTTTAATTATCAGTTAATAACAACAACAACAACAAAAAATTAAAGGGAGAAAACAAATTTCTAAATTACAAAACATCTATGAAGAGCATGTGTGTGATAGGCCCATCCTGTCAGTCAGCCTCCACTGCATTGTCCTGAAAGCCCTCTGTCCTATGTCCTAAGTTTGAGAGATAGAAAAACTGCTGATCCCAGTGTAATTTGACAAGTCAGGTGATGCACTGGTGATCAGAATTATTAACTTTTCCCTTTTGTAGCTGTGGTAGAATATCCTGTTTTGCCAGCAGTCAAGCACTCTGAGAATGAAGGGGATGAAACTTTAGCTGTGAGATTTGAAAGGCAACAGTGAGCTTTTGGTATTTCCAAGACATGTTCCTTCACCTCTCTCATAATTATTAATAAGAAGAAGATGTAAAATCTGCAGAAAAGCTTTTTCAGCTTCTCGTTATTTGAAAGAGACAGAGTTGTTATTTGCCAAACAATATTTAGAAATCTTGCAGCTTCCTGGAAGAAACTAATGGATTACTTCCCTTAAAAAGCCATTCCATTTTTAGGAACCCTTTCAGTCATTACTGTGATATTATGAGCTTGCAGTTAGGCTTTTGATGAGTATTTCACAGTGGCAGCGTAAGCTTCTGTGATAAAACCAAGACTTACTGACACTGAGCTTCAATCTCTGGCAATAAAATTGGATGCCAGAGGCAAAAATTAAATAACTTGGGAAGCTTAATAAAAGAACTATTAAACAACTCACAGAAACTAACATGATAATTATTGAAAATGGAGGTAGAAGGGCAGCAAAAACTGTTGGGAGTTTAATATGCAATTCCATATCAGAGTGTATATCCTGGCTTTAGGCCTAGTAATAAAAAAAGTCATTTCCAAAAGAGGCAGAAATTATAAACCGTAAGACATAGGAAGCATTCAAAATGTGTAACAGGAGAAGAAGATCTTCACTCTTATCTGTTTGTTTTTTGTGGTTTTTTTGGTGATTAAATTTATTCAGTCTTTCTAAACTTATAAATGGTATGTCTTTAAGTATTTTTGCTCTTTGGATTATGATAACTGTAATGTGTAGAGTAAATTAAGAATTCAGGCACTTACAAATTGCAGCTAGGTTTGCTGTAAAAGTGGAGAATAAAATTTTATTGATTTTAGAAAAGGCACTGATTGGGCTGTGTAAGTAAGTAACTGGTACAACTATAGACTGTCTTTCTATGCCTGAATCAGTTTTAAAAGGGAAGGAAACGGATACTTTTCCAGTAGTTTTGCCAGGTATTTTCTGATATGATCCAGAAACCTTGGATTCCATCCCATACTCTCCATCAAAGAGTATGTGTTGCAGTAGTTCTGCTTGTTGAACAAAAGCCTGGGATCTTTTCTTGTCTCCTTATTCAGTTCCCATTTTTCCCTCCTGTTTCTTTTCCCCACATGGCTGTTTGTCCCAGGTCTTCACTGTGCACTGCCCAGTCCCAGCCGCCACCAGCCGCAGGATTAGCTCATAATGGCACAGTGCAGCGGCTGGTGGCGAGGATCCAGCACCATTCTGGTGTTTTGCTCTGGACTAATTCGAGCCTGGTCCCATTGACTGTCCAACCATCAGCGACTGGGGTACACAAGGTGCTCACCTTCAGTATCTCTTTTGTTTAGTGAAAGGACTGAAACTAAACCACTCATTTTGGTACACAGCGTAGCAGAAAAGATCCTACATTAGACAAAGTGGCTTTAACTGGAAGCTGATGAGGGAAATGTTTTGTTTTGAAAAGCAGGCAAAGATCAGAGAAGGAGAGTATAAAGGAGCACTAAGACTGCTCAGAGAAACATGGAGAAGCAAGGAAGAATTGCAGGGGTCTGCAGCTAGATAAGATAATGGAGAGAATGGTGGAGACAGACAGTGAAGACCACAGAAAGGAAACTGGGACTGGTTGGACAAGAAGAGAACAAAGCTAAAGAGCAGGGATACAGGGTGAGATGGGAGAGAATAAGCCGACTGGATAAAGAAACTGAGTGCGAAGAGAAAGTGAACGCATGTGGCGATTCAGGTAGTGAGCTCAGGTTTTTTCACTAAACCAAAGGTCATACTTTTTTTCTGATTTTCAGGCACATAAATTGGACTTTTTTTTTTCCCTCCAACAGGACATTTAAATTGCAAAAGTAGAAGGATGTCATTTTATTTGCTAAGGCTATTTTCTCTCTTAAAATTGATTTTATGAAGTTGTTTCAGGGAAATCTGTGACAAATCTGTCTCAAGTCTTGTAAGCCTTAATGTTAAGCAGTGTATGATTACATCCAACCTGTGAGTGAATGAGATTCACGGGCATTTTGAAGTGATCTCTTCTGTTGTTAAATTTTAGAGACCGAAGAAACCACCACCTCCATCAGCTCCTGTCATCAAACAAGGATCAGGTAAGTTCCAGCTGATTCTGTACAGCACATGTCAGTGAGTACTTCTCAATCTAAGTCAATGCATTCAAATTTAGAAAGAATTCATCTGTATCAGAATTGGTATGCAGGAAGTGTATAGACAACAACTAGTAGTCAGAATCAAATTGCAAAAAGATGAGGTAACCCCAGAAGACTGTGGCATGCTGTTTAAATGTATTGCAGGCAACCATCTGCACCATTTTAAAACGGTGTATTTTGTCCCTTGTTAATTGTTAGCCAGCATGATGCTTAGTTATTAGAAATTCTCTGTTCCATGTCTTGACTGGAGTTGACAGTGTGCATGTCTCTGCAGTAGGGGCAAAAAATGTTGGTGCCTAAGAGTACATGCGGTAGGAAACCGCATACACTTTTTATCTGTAGATCTGATCTGTTCTAAAGAGATTTTTTCCATACCTAAGACAGTTTTAGAGAACTTGGCTGTAATTCAGAGACACCATCTAAGCTGTAATCTAAGTCTTGCAGATTTGCATGAATGCTGGAGCCAGCTGTCTGTCTCCAGGTTTGATGCCATAGTTAGATTCTTGTGTTTCATTTCTTGATAAAGAGAAAAATAGGAGGAGTTATCTTGAATCTGGTTATGTAGATAATCGTGTTGCAATTCCATGGAACTCAGGAACAGTTGATCAACAGACTTGACATGTCTGACCTCAGAAACTGAATTCCTATTCCATTCATGTAAATTCACAAGTCACGAGGTATGAGGTGCTCTCAGAATTTTCATTGGTGCTGCAGTTGTGGCGGAAGCATAACTATGGCTGGAATTCCCTAATCCCTTAACCCTGGTTTGTTAGAATTCTGCAGCGGCACTACCACTTCCCCCACTGTTGGTGCGTATTAGGAAAAGACAAAACAAACACAGCCAATCTGGTCAGTTTTTTTTTTTGCTATCAGGATGCTCTGTTCCCACTCTCAGTGCTTTAAAAAGTAACTTTCTCCTGAAGCCTAGATCCATTAACAGAATAAATAAGTTACACCAGAGTACCATTTGCTGAGAATCAATACGTTATAATTTAATTGGTTTAATTTTGTCAAGCAGTTCTTTGACTACAGAATCATGACTGTAAATATTTGGTTTGCTTATTGGCACCCATGGTTTGTTGCTCACACAATCTCGAGACTCTGAAAAACATATTTGATTTGGAGACCATTGATACTGCGTTGAGAGAGAGCAGTGTAACTTTGCCATCTAGTGGTGCCTGCGTATTAAAGATGTGTGAGGGACAGCTAGAGTTACAGCCTGACGCATGTTTTGGAAAAGCTCTGTAAGAAGTTATGTCTTTCAATTTATACTCCTCTCTTTTCTAATTTCTCTGATGTAAAATTACAGAATAATACTTTAAACTTATTTTTACATATTTAAACACATTTATTTAAATATTCATTTAACTCAAATGTAAATATTTAACTTAATTTGAATATTTGAATGTTTATTTAAGCATGTGTTTGCATATTTACATCCATTAACTGTGTGACTATAATGTGCCTGTTTTCAGAAGTAAAAATCAGTAGAGTAGCCAAGGCTACTGCTGTTTCCATACTCAGTCTTAACTAGACCTGACAGATTATGCCTAAGATTTTCTTCTGATAAGTATTTAGAGATGAAATCATCCTGTGTTTATCACCATCCTGACATCCGCTGCTTTCACTTTATCAAACAGTCACTTTGCCAAGATGACACTGTATTTTACCACATCTCCATATCGGTCTTTACTGTTGATAATTTCCACTAAGGTTTCTGCATAGTTAACCGTCATAGTATGATGAATAAATTGAGAACTGTCAGCTGCAGTCTAAATAATGAAATAGCAATATATTCTGATACAGAGCATAAAATCGTGGCAAGAAATAGAATTGGTCTTTGTAGTACAAGTGCCACACATGTAAAGGAGATGTCTGGTTTGTGTTGTAGTATGGCTGAAAGTTTAGCCGTATTTCCAAATTCTGTGCAGCAGTAGATTGTCAGGACCGTCTGCGTTGGGAGAATTTACAAGGCGAGGTGAAAATTGGGCAGCCAAAGTTGAAAGTGTGAATTTTTTACGTAGTCATTGCAAGGCAGCAGGCATTTCACTGGATATCTGGGGCAAGCAGCACTAGTGCACCTGAACTGAAGGATGGGAATACTCCAGTGAGTGCCCTTGGGAACTTGTGTGGAGTTCTCCAGAATTTCCTTGCAGCTGACCAGGCAGCTCCTTCTCCAGGCAGCTGAGCCAGGGTTATGGTGCCTGCCTGGGAGCTGATTAATGTGGGGCTGCAACCCAAGCAGGGAACACACCTGAGCTTGGGAGCCCGTAAGTGTTTGTAGATCCTTGTTTTAGACATGACCTGAGAATGTCCTTCTGTGTGATAATAATGACCATTAATCCTACTGTAATTAGGTATATAGGCTTGTGTCCTTTTTCTTGGACCCACTAGTATGTATAAGATTATCAAGAAGCTGACGTGTGCTTTGCGTAACTCTTGTTTAGAAATGCTTGAATTGTTTTCTATCAAGAGTTCCCCTCTCAGAAGAGATGTGGTTTTTTGGCAATTTAGTATTTTTTTTTTTTTATGGTGTGATTGGTTGTATGAGTGTTTCCTGTCCAACAGCGCAGTTATATAAAGAAGCAGGGGTCGATAATCACCGCTGATGAGCAATTTGCACTGATGAGTACTGATTTCTAGGAATCAGCTGGAGAAGAGAGAGTTGCAACTGTACATTCAGAAAATGTAAATTTACTTGAGAACTACGTGGAAGTGAATAGACTGGGGCAAAGAAAATAAATGCCTTATGTTCCCTGCCCTGCCTCCTCTACTTTGCTTGGATCTCACAGCTGCAATTTTTATTGAAATACTAATAGTGTTACCTAAAGCAGTTTTCAACACTGCTAAGTTGAAATGGCATTAGCACCTAGTGGTTAGCCAAGGCAGTGAAGCCAATATCCAATAAAACATTTCTTATAATATGGGGACTAGAAGACTGCATCTTGCACGTGCCAGGAAATTTTTGCAAAATCTTCCCGTTGTTGCTGCCATACTGTTCTCATACTCCTTATAGCAACAGAAGGCAGTATGTCAAGGTCGCTAACACAGAGGCAGAAAAAGGCAGAGGCTTATAACCCTAGGCCAAAAGCTGTCACATAAAATAGTCACACAGAATACTGTTGGTACTGTATTCCCAACCTTCTAATGTGTGGAACTGAAAAACTAGTGTTNCACAATTTATCCACTAACAGGGAAGGGAATTACAAAGGTCATTTTTGTTTTTTTTTTTTTTTTTTTTTTAATGTAAAATAAATATTTATATCCATCTACATCAAGCATCTTCTTAGGAGAAATGCACAACTGATTGGTTTAATCCTAATGGTTGTCCTCTCTGTTGAATTGCTCTTCAGTTAAGTATGTCTACAAAGTTAAAAGACTACAAATTTTAAATAACTGTCCACATGTAAAAATCTGTAATCATTGATTTTTTTTTTTTCACAGAATGGTTTGAAAGTGCCTACTGTCTTAATTTGCGCTCTTTGGAAAGTGTGAACTTGTATGTGAAAACATTATTTTCTCATGTTTTTGTGTGTCTTTTATGGTGTAAACAAATATTTGAAATTAGATTTATGTTTGGTTTTAGCAATAAATTTTTGAAGTAAGAGACTGTTAAAACCCTTATAAATTGTGAAATTAAATATTGCGTGGCCTTATGTGGTGGCTTGTTGGCTCATTTAGAATTTCAAATTCTCCATTCTTCGACAGGTACCACAGATCGGAAGCATGAAGTCAAAAAGGTGCCTCCTGAAAGGCCAGAATGTCTTCCTAATCGAACAGAAGAAAAAGGTATGAAATGTGCTCTCCTACTTGCTCTCTGCAGACAGACAGGGTAGATGAGACTGATGCACATCCTCATTTCCTAGTCCCACAGCAGATAGTTTTCATTAAGTATATTGTTAGGCTGTTTATTTCCCACTCTGATAGATCTCTGATTATATACATTTTGGAAAGGGTCGCGCTATTATTTCTGGGCTAAATTCAGGGTATTCAGTTGTACCAATGTGGAGGCGTTAAGTGATTGCAGCCTCAACTGAAGTCAAGGGGAGATATGCTCTCAATACAAAAAATGCTTTCTAAAGCTTTGTGCTCAGTAAAACCCAGGCCCTCAATCAAGCATGATACCCTAGATTAGTGCATATTTTTTTCTTAACTTCCATATGCATTGGTTCTCTAGTTGAAAACCATCAGCTCTGCTTTTATGCATCACAGAGGGGGTTTGTCAAGATATAGTCATTAACGCTTATGAATCCCCCCATTATCACAGCCTGTGAAAAATAATGAAAAAAAAAAAAAGCCTTCAAAGCCAGGTTTGAACGTTGTGAGAAATGAGGCACAGTACCACACAGAGCAGTGACAAGTGAACGAAACCCTTTATAGTTCCGTTGTGTTCCTGGCGTATTCTGAGTATTTTGGGAAATAGTTATATTGATTGTCTAACTGAAGATGGTGTCGTTTCGCACATGTAAGTGGACTGTTAGATTGTACAGACAAGTTTAATTGTGGGTTTCTTAACTTATAAGTATTTGAACTTGCAGTCTTTTAAAAGGCACATGTATGCACATGACTAAGCGTATAATATGCAGTTATAATTTAGTGCCAGACATTCAGACTTTGCACCAAGAGCTGCTTCTGTATAAATAGCTTAGCGATCTGACAGGTGTTTTAGCACTTTTGTTTACATGTCTTTCCTTCTATGTCTTTTCTTCTGGTTATATGTGTTTCTTCTTGTGGTTATCTTAGCAGAACATCCCTTTGATTTCCGTTTCGGTTTTACAAAGCCAACTGCTAAAATGATGGAAGTTTAAGTATATTACTGTGTCAAGGTATAAATATCTATAACTTTTCTAAATTATAAATCTGCTAAAAAGAGAGGCAATAGGAGTCATGCCTGCATTTCTGGAATGCTGGGGAGTGATGAGAAATGTTCAGTGTAGTATGGGTGAGCACGGGAACTTCCTTGAGGCTGCATGCCGGTGCACTGCCTAGCTCATCCCTAACAGCATAGTTCAGATTCTTAGACACTGACACGCTGTAAATAGTATAAGTAGTCATAGGAAGAAGTGTGTAAAAATTACACAACACGCTGTTAAAGCTTCAGAGGACCCAATGACTGAGTCAACACAAAGTGTACTGACAAAAAGGATGCGTGCCTGTGAATAACAATCACATACTGAACTACTCCAAATATAGCGTGGGGTGTGTTTTGGGCTCAACTATGATTCTTTACTAGGTACTGGAGATACCACATACTTTTACGTCTTTATGAGATTACCTTAAAAAGCACAGCAATAAATCAATCGCTAGGTGTCTGCATGCTGCTTCTTTATTAGTTAGAAGCAGACAATTGCGTTATGCTACAATTTTATTTCAGTATTTCTACTAGTATTTTCAGGAAAGAGAGGTTTCTGTTTATTTATTCCATGATCCCCTCAGACTGACGCCTAGTGCCTATGAAGTAATACCTTTTTATATTCCTAATACCTCTGAGGTGTATGCAGAGGTGTCACATTCACAACACATCGTAGACAGTCTTGTCAAGGGAAATGGGGTGCTGACACAGTAGGAAGCACGGGGTCAAACGTTGGTCCCTTTGGGAGTTTTGTCCTTTCGTTAAGAAGAATCAGGTATCCTATGGTGTGGCAAATGTGTTTAGTTTCTTCTGTGTTTGTATTTTATTGTGCATTTAGAGCATATTATTTAAAAGAGCTATTAATATGAAATGTGCGTGGCATACAGACATTGTACGTCTGGCATAGAATCTTAGTATTGTGGCACCTCCTAACTATGCATAATCTCTTTTGCACATGATCTGGCTTTGAACTGTGAAGCTGGAAAAAATTCAGCATATAAATCTGCTTAAAAGTCTAAATAAAAGGTCTGAATGTTTCAGAGGAGTTTACACCCTGCCAAACATTTCTAAATTTTAGTGCTTGTATTTTCATTCAACTAGTTCATTTGAAACATATTTTGTTTTGTTGGTTTGTTGTTGTTTGTTTGTTTGTTTTTCCCTAGAAATCATATTTCTCTTGTTTGTTCAATAGATGTTAAGAAAATTCAGAGTTATTGTCTATGCTTGTGACCTTCTAACTTAATATTGCTCTCATAAGAATTTAATATGAGTGGTACTCATGGGAAATTGTTCCACATGGTATGTAATTTCTTGTCATTCTTACTTTTCACATACACTCCAAAAGCAGTGGGTTACTAAAATCAAAAATGCCATTCACACTCGGATACTGTATACACATTTCAGCCATGAAGCATTACATGCAGAACATTCAGGCAGTGCAAACTGGTTTGTGGTAAACGTTTTATTTTAAATGAATAATGATTTAGGACAGAACTGGGAAGGAGATAAGCTGGTTCTTTGCATATGGTGTGTCCGCAGTTGAAGAGTTGTTAGTTATAGACATGCGAGTGCAGATTAATTCCGCCTAATAATATCTGTGTTCTTTTTCTCTGGAAATAATTGATTTAAAGAAAGATCAGAGAGAGAGCAAAAACAGTTAGACTTGCAGAAGCCTTCAGTTCCTGCTATACCTCCGAAGAAACCGCGGCCACCCAAAGCAAACTCTGTGAATAGGCCTGGTACCTTGCCCCCAAGACGGCCAGAAAGACCAGTTGTGCCTGTGACTCATGCAAGGTATGGTTTTTCCTCTGTCCAGTGCTTTTGGGATTAAAGGAACAAAGCACATTTATAGAATTTATATTTTGCAGTTAATGTCACAGTTTGTTTCATGAAAACCTGTATTTAAAAATAATAATAGTAATAATAAAAAAGCCTTCTAGTTATTTGTCTGCATCGTAACTATCTCCTCAAGAATAGCAACTTTGGCTTGGTCATTACTAGTTCATTTCTCCTGATGAACACACTGTTACTCAAATGTTTCCACTGCAGAATATGTGAGAAACAACGCTGTGCTGCTGTTGATTTACTTAGTCTACCTAAATTATTCCATCTTAGCCAGTCACTATGTCAGTGTTAAAGCTTGGGCTGTACTGAGGAACAGGGTTAGCCTATGCACATGTCAGGTACTGTCAGCTTGGTTTCAGTCTGTTTTCCTTGATTATCGTACATCAAGTTCTAGCACACTACATGTGTCTTCAGAGGATGTCCTGTAAGCCGCCGCTGCTGCTGCTGAATACTGCTGTCAAGTGATTTATTCTCTGATGCTGTTGTTATTCTACAGTTACATGATGCTCTGTATCAGAGGAGGTTACACTCCTTTAAGTGCTCCTTTAAGGAGCACTGAGAAACTAGGCTTGCAAACACAGCTGTTGGGTACATATAATCTCTGCTAGAGCTTGGAAAAGCTGAGGCTGTAGAACTTAAAGGCCTCACCTACAATCCTAATTAAGTGTAGATGCCTACATGATAGTCATCAGCTTCTGGGCTGTGCACTGTAGACTTTTTTAGTGGGTAGAAATAGGTGAAAAACAGAAAAAAACAGTTGTGTAAAATAGACAAGCAGAAATAGTACAATGTAGACAGAAATAAATTTGCTAATGAACTGTTAGAATAATTAGCTGCCATGGACCTAGTGGAGTTCAGGTATTCTGATGGTGGATTAAATACCAGACTGGAGTATAGGGTAGAGTGGAATAAAATGAAAATCCTATGCATTGATTCACCCCATTCCTCCACATATGGTTCATTAAACAAATGCTCTCACCATGAAATCTGAGACATAAAATAAAGAACTGGTGCCTGCCTTGTGCTGCCAGTTTCATCTTGCTGAAGTGCCTTGGCTGTGCATCTCTGCGAACTTACTCTTCTATCCATGTGCTACTGCCACAGCTTGTATTGGACTCATTGGCTCTAAACATCCCTGCCCAGATTTTGCACAATGTAGTCCACACCTGCTGGCTGCTTGTGCATGCAAGTGCTCGCTGTGGCCTTTAGATTTAGCTTAGTGATGTCTTATTGGCAAGACCAATACATATCCTACTGTTTGGATCCCTGGTAGGCATGTAACAGAGCAGTTATTCTTTAGTTCTATCTTTTGCCTGGAAGGTTTTAAACATTATTTTACCTGAAATTGCAGGGGAGTGTTTCATTGCTCTTCTGTTTTCCTATTTTCTAACTACAAAATTGTATAAGTTAATAACACATGTATTTTTAAAGATATGCCAGCTTTCATGTTAACTAAGCAAAACAGCAGAACCAAACAGTAACCCTGTTTTGTGAATTGTATAAACACCGCTGTGCCTAGCACAGAGAAAAATACTTCATTCTTTTTATTTAATACCTTTATATTTGAAAGAATTTTACTTTTAAAAGTAATTAGATTAAAACATGCGAAGGAAAGGTGATTTTTAAGATGATGATGGTGCTGTTCTGATGGTCATAGTGCTAGCATTTTCACTTTGAATTGCTTTATCAGCTAATTCAAATTAATGGATTTATCTCATATAGCTGTTCTGCCTAGTAAGCTTTAACTTGCAAGGGTGTCTTGTAGGAAGAGGGCAGAAAGTTCACGTAATGAAATAATCCATGGAATAGACCGTAAGTTACTTCAGTAATTAAGAAATGCACAGCTTCAGATGAAAGGCACTTTAATAAAGGCATGTTGTGTTTTTTTTTTTGTTTGTTTGTTTGTTTTGTTTTTTTCAGTCCATTAAATTTAATAAGATAGTAAATGTTTTTCAGACCTTCGGGTATCCATTTCCAGAATCTGAAATACCTAAGGCTGTTAGAATAAAAATAGAACCAGCAGAATTTTTGCTGCACCTGGTGGGAAAATCTGCTGTAGATTTATAACGTGAGTCCCATGAGACTTCCACTGCTGCTGGTTAGCAGGGTTTCTTTTCTGTTCTGAGTAAATGCCTTAAATCTAATGCATCTCACTGACTTTTTGTGTAATGATTGTTTTCCCATTTAAATATTATCCTCCTTCCTCCAAGGCAGGTTAGACTTCAAGGGCAATGGAGAGGCAAAAACCATGTGAGGCAGAGAATAGCTGTCAATTTGCTCCAAAGGCTTCACCGCTTATTTAGATGTACATGTGATTACACAATTTACTGATGAGTCAATTCTCTTGAGAAGGCAAGCCCTAAAGACCTACACCAAGTGTATTTTCACCATCAGTCTAAACCAATCTGAGTCTTTGCTGCTGCTGAAAGGGGCAGGTTCCCTTTGCTGGCACCCCATTCCTGCAGCCCTCCCTTCCGTTAGCACCAGCCTTTGTGCAGACGTTCAGCCATATGGGTCAGGGAGTTGCCCCAGATGGCAATCAATCACTTTGCAAGGGGACTTCCATTAGTGTGGGTTTTCTTTCAAGACTATCATCTGTCCCATCGAGCTGACAGGCAGTCTGCATGGGCACAAACAGAGGGAGGGAGCTGATGTGACCAAGAAGGGATGGCCATGCTCTGTTTGTATCAGTATGGGTGTAGATGAGCATGATAGGCCTGTTGATTCTCTTGACACCAGAGTAGGTTTTGGTGGGGGGGGG
>VXAV01010535.1:196902-207451 GCA_013399715.1 Alectura lathami | reverse complement strand
GGTGGGGAGGGTGGGTGATGTCATACATCTTGCTGTCTTCTGTAGTCAGATGGTAAATGCTGCGATCTTCAGCCCTAAGTCACACCATCCTAAGAATCACCTCCAAAACAGTACTCACAGCTTTCATATAGTGCCTCTGACTCACGCGTGGCTCTCAGTTTGCTGGGAAATGCATGTGTGCAAAACAGAGTAGGCAGTCAGATGCTCATTGCCATGTGAGCCAAAAAACTATAAAAACTATGTTGATTCTTATATACTTACACATGCTTTTTTTTTTTTTTTTTTGTAAGTAGAAGACCAAAAGATAGGAAAATGATCAGGTAGCTCCCTTGGAATAACCCATTTCTCATCTCAGCCATTAATCTGTTGTTCCAGGAGTGTGTTGCTTCCTTCCTGATGCAGTCAGCATGCCAAATTGATAGTTGTGTTGAACAAGTTTGCTCTTCAGGTCATAAACTGGCTGTCCATCTGTTTTGTTCTTAGGAAGCTTGTCACCCTAGCATAGTTTTTAGTTAGATTAACTTAATTTGTGACAAATATTTAGTTGTGAGATAGAAAGTTCTACAAAGAAAGAATAGTCTTGTTGCTTATGTTTGATCTTTTGTTTGATTTTAAAATAGTTCCTCCCTATGAAGTGTCACAGCTTTGACATTCATCTGTTCCAAAGACATTTTCAGACAGAGTAGGTGATCTTGTTTCATTGGACCTGTGGAAACCATTTGCATAGTCTAGTCTCATAAGCAATGTGCAAAAATAAATAACTGCCTCCTTTTGGTGGAGGAGCTGCATTTATGAGCAAGTGCTAGGACCTGCTGGCACACGTGATGCTCCTGTGAAGGTTCTCCCTGTCTGTTGCGTTGTGGGTTGCCCATCACTGTCATTTATGCAAGCCAATTAATTAAGAACAGTTACAAATGAGAGATTGAAGGCTGTTCCTTTGCCCTTACATTTCCTTCACGTTGAGATGCTGTGAACATTTGGAGAATTATTTAGACACTACAGTGTCTAAATTAGGCTATTTTGACAGGTGTTAAGGAGAAATGAGATAAGGTTAATCCATACAGCATGTCTGCTTACCAGGGACTGCTCTCTGCCACATTGCTCCTACTCTGGTGCTACAAAGGAAGAGTATTTCCCTCTCTCGGTAGTAATTGCAAGTTAGCTATCAATTTACTCTAACCCACACACAAACTCCAATAAAATATCTCCTCTTCTTGATCCAAACGTAGGAGCGATAGTCCAAAAGTGGAATTGGTGGGCAGTGCAGTATCCGGCTCTCTAGAGAAAGACTCCTCGGAAAGAAGCAATGACATTGGTAAGTTACAGCACTTTTTATAGTTTGCCTAAGAAATTCATGGTGTAAATCTCTGCTTTCTAGTGACTTTGTTATGATCCAAAAGGCAGACTGAGGATTTGGCACTGAATGTGAGTTTATGTCAATTTTCAACTGCAGAATTATAGGATCATTTCTGCTGTATTTGAAAGGGTTTTGTTTGTTTGTTTGTTTGTTCTGTAGAATAGAAACACAAGTAGAAATATGAAACCATGAGCTATTTTGAGTAGGAGGACTTTTGTTATTTCTGTGTCAAAGTGAAACAAGTGAGAAGGCCAACAATAATAGGTCATACTTGTTTAACAGATGTAATGTTACTGCTGCCATATTTTTTAATGCTGCAAAAAACTGTATTCTTGATGTAGTTAGAAATCTTTGCATTTTCTAATACAAAGGAATAGAGACCAAATTCAGGCCGATTTGAATCAATTTTACTGAAAACACTGATTTAAAAAAGTCTAAATTTCTGTTTAAAACAATAGTCTGTGCTCCTACAACAAAAACAGCTTAATTGAGAAATCACCTTGCAAGGATAAAGGTTATTTTTCCGTCTTCTCTTGCTCTCCTTCCATCTGAAGTTAGCAGAGCAGGAGATGTTTGCAGAGGCAGGTGCTGCTGTAAGTGGCACTCCGAAAGCAAGGTGCTCTGCCTCCTGCCCCAGGGCTGTAAGCAAAGCTCACGACAGCCATCTTCACCTCCACTGAGAAATGCAATGGTGGCAGCTGCTGCCGTCGCTCTCCGCAGTCGCAGCTGTGCTGCCAGAGACCTGTTCCTGTGACAGGCAGAACCAGGGTACCCTGCGTGCATAAGCATTGCCTCCTTTTGCTGGCAGCATGAAGTGTTATTTATTTTGGTGTGGTGGTTTCTACCCAGACTGCTTTATTACTAAACCATTTCTGTAAAACAGTGTTTTCAGCAGCCAAACCTGCCTTTTCTTCAGACTCGAAAGCAGAGCTTGAAGTTATGTGTGAGTTTTAATTGAAAAGTTCAAATAAAATGCGAAATAAATTTAATTTCACATAGGTTTATGAGCTTTCCAGCATCCATATGTCTGCTTTTTCTTAACCTTCCGCTGTTGCTATGGTTGATGATAGTAACATTGTTCTGGAGAACCAAGTAGTATGTTTCTTCCAGATTTTTGTTTGAGATAAACATGAAAAGATAATAGCTTGAGATAAACTGCATGATCTTTTTTTTTTTTTTTTTGATAGATATTAATATCAAGGAATGGCAGTCAAATTCTGCCATTTAATGTTTATTACCTGTGTTTATAAATCTCCTTCAAAGTCTGTAAGCCTTTACATACTTGAAAGAGAAAGCTGATTGCAGATAGCATATGACTGTGTGATGAAAGTAGATTCTTTTAATCCTCAAGCTAGTTTCTTTGGAATTGCTATCAGGGTAAAAGCGTAGAAGTTTTGGTGTGTGTTTTCTGCACGCACCACCCCCCCCCAACCCCCCCTCCATTCTGAACAACCTATCAAAGGTCAGGCAGGAAATTTGATTTATTAAAATTTCTGTTTGTTTCCAGAACGGAGTAGTTGTTTGTTTTTCAAAGGAGAATAGGAGCGAACAGGAGTCCATAAACCAGACCACATAGGCAACGTGTTGCAATGGGCTTAGCTGGTGACCTCCTGCTACCACTAACAAGTGAAACCAGTTGAGCCCAAGGGTGGAATAGTGTGAATACTTAGATAGGTATAACTTGATAGGGGTCAAACCAGAATGGCATTTACAAGGGCAAATCATGTCATTCAAGCCTGTCAGACAACTTATTAAAAGAGAAAAATAAAAAAAGTGATGATTCTGGAATGAAAGTTGACCTGAAGGTCATAACTTATATGAATTTTCAGGAGGCTTTTGATGGTTTCTGTGAAATATTGCTAAAGAAATAACCTTTTAAGAGAGGGTAGAGCAATAAATTAAAACTTCATAGGCCTAAAGAATTCACAGTGTGTTAACGTCTTTTTACTGTGAGGGAAGGCCTGGAGATTAGGACAGTCTATGGGGCTCTGTGATTGCAAAGATTTATGAGAAGTGTGCTAAATTTGTCATTTGTTTCCAAAGAAAACAGTGGGTTGGTGAAGTCTTTTGCCTAAATGAGTAATTACTAAAAACAGTGAATGACTGTGGAGTACCCAACATATTTCCAAAACAGCAATGGATTGGGCAGCATGAGTCCAGGTAGTACTTAGCTGTGGTATGCGTTGCTGGTTCAGCACGTCCTCAGTGGGAAGGGCAGCCTCAGCTTCTCCCAGGTTCATCCTTCCAGTCAAAATGAATCTGATTAGATCTAGTCATTTTGTGTCTATTCATGGATCCAAATTCACACAATTAATTAGAGGGGACCTAGGTGACAGACATGGTGGGGCTTAGCCATAGCCTTTGAAGAAAATAGAAGTGACATGGCCTTCGCAGTAGCTCGGGCATGTGCCCACTCTGGTGGCAGAGATACTGTCTATTCCCTCATGAACACTGATGCTGTTCCAGGACACTTACAACTCTTGTAGAGGAAACAGGCACAAGCAGTGCTCAACTGTGAGTTGCCTCACCCTGTTCCATGCTCACGCTGGGTACTAAGGGTGAGACGTGATCTGCAAATGGATGCAACAGCACTCACCTGGCTTTTTTTCTGCCGTGAGGTCATCTGGGCAATGGCTGTCGCTTTCTCAACATATACACCCTAGAGGTGGTTAAAAGCCCTCCAAAAAGAAGAGGAAAGAGGACATAGGGGGTCTTTCCTTATGCCATCTCCCAAAACCCAAACAAGTGAACAGCAACTACAAAAACAGTAATTCAACCAGCAGCTGAGAAACAGTGTGCAGAGGGGGACTGAGGAATCCAGGTGCAAACCTTGTATTCTGTCTAGGTCTCCTGTTCCAGATCAGTGTGTTAAACACAGCTTGTTTTGGAAAAGTTATCTTCCTATTTATTTTCTAGATAATATAGAATCCCAAAAAGTTTGTGTCTGTGGATCAGTGTTGCCTAACCAAAAACCCCACACTTTTAAAGACACCTTTAGAAACATTCTCACTCAACTTTACTCAAGAAAGTTGCTGGAGCAAGGCTGAGGTGACGTGTAATGCTGCACTTAACAGTCTGTCAGATGCATATATGAGAAGTTATTTTTCAGTAGATGCTAGCGCATGGCTTGATTTCACTGGCATGTTGTGCTGAGTTGTGACTTGACATTTGCACTTCTTGATGATAATGCAGCACTGATTACAGTTTTGCGATCTGTACTGACAAGGGCAAGTCCTGTTCAGCAACATCGCTGCTGATTGTAGATATAATGGCAGCTATTGCTACTGTTGTTCATGCCTTTGTTTCTTTCCACCATCCTTACCAAAAACCATTGGGAGTTAGCCCTCAGAATATACTATTTAAGAGGAACCATTTCCCATTCCTCCTCACTTCTTTTGTTTTCTTTTTCCCTGTTTTCAGTGATGCCTTTACTTTACTTTCCACACATATCTCATCCAGGTTTTCCTATTCACATCTCTTTGCCATGGCTAACTCTTCTTCATTTCATAAGGGTAAGGCCTTTTATTTTCCTTTTCCTTTCTGTCCTGTCTTTGCTTTAGCTGACAGTGTGTAACAAACCTGAATACTTTGTAGAACAGCTAATGTGTACTTGGCTGTTAAAGGTTTTTTTAATTAAAAATTGAAATGGAATGTACTGTGACAGAAAGTCTTGTACCGTAGCATTGAAATGAGAAGTCATTATAGTTCCTTTTATTTTCCTGTAAGAAATCTGAGTGATGTGAGTGAAGTGTATGGTATGTATGCGCTGTTTTTCAGTGCTGTGGTTTCATTCGTGTGTTCTTACAGACAGATGGTGTCCTCTCAAGGTTTAATGCATATATTCCATTGTGATGTCCTTACACGTCACGGAAGAAAAGTTGATTAGCAACATGCAAGGATGGTTTTCTAGTCTGAAAAAGGAGGGAAAAAATAAAAATAAAAAGCATAGAAATTGGCAAAGCACTTGCTGGCTTTCAGTAGAACTTGCATGGTCATGTCACCCAAGACTTGCCTCCAGTACTGCTGTGGTTAAATCACAGCAGTTAGATCTGTTGTAGTCTTGTGTCTAGACTGCTGTTCCAGAATGACAGTGGCTTTTGGAGCTTGGCTAAAATGCTTGCAAAACAACATAAACTACATTGAAGGTAAGCCCTCTTCTACTGACACAAGAGCCGTCCACATGTAGATTGTATTGTTTTAAATAGCTTAAAGTCATGTCCTGTTGTAGGACTTGAAGTTTAGATTATGCATTTCTTCTTAATTTCACACACAAAAAAAATGTTATTTCTGAGGGCTAGTGCAATGACAAAAAGAAACAACTAGCACATGTAACAGCTTACTGGATCAAACACTAAGGGTTCCAGAAAATTACTGAGTTATTCCAATTACTTACTGGTAGTGAGTTCTTTGTAGGAGTCAAGGTTAATCCCAGCTTTTCTAACTATATGCACTGTAGAATACTGCACTCCTGACACAAGTTCTGTATATCCAAAATATGATTGCTCTGAAACCATCAAATGTTTATTATAATACAGATCTAAGCAAAGTGATTTAAAGAATAAGCCACAAAGAAGCAAAAATAGTGTATCTACTCTGATACTACTGAGTGGAAATGCTCAGCTACTCCACATGAGAAGCAGTTTCTGCACTTTGCAAAACAACTGAGCTGCACAGGCGCTTCCATCACAGAGCCAAGTGGACACATCTTGCCAATATTTTTCCTGGCTTTTTACACATTTTGAATAGTATTTATGAAAGCAGTTAATAATCTTCAGCAGTGCTAGCAGAAGGCATATATGTATTATTGACTCCTGCTGAAACACGTAGTGTAGGTATGAATTTTGTAAGAGATTCCCTCAAAGCTGGTTAACATGAGTAATTTTTCATTATTTCCTCAGAATCTGATCTTCAGAATGTGTGCTGGTGGATTGTGGAGCACAGACTGAGCCCATGTTATCAGCTGAGCTCTCCTTCTGTCCCTCCCATGAGCCTGATGCTCACGTGTCTGGAAGGGTACCTAAAAATACCCTGCTTGGAATTATCTAGCAAACGCAAATTCTTCAATATATTTTGTTTTCCTTGAGCTGTATTTGCAAATGCTTCAGAGCTCAGTATGTGCTGACTGCTACATGCTCGTACTTGTTAGGAGAGGTGATCACTGTGGCTCTGCTGGAAGAAAGTGATCTAATAAGATTTGGCCCACATCAGGGAAAAAAGCGAGAATCTTTCCAGTAAAAAGTTGTAGAATGGAGCATTTTTGTGTTTAAATCACAGGCCACTATATTGTAAGACATAATTATTTTGCCTGAAGGCACAGAGTAAAAGTTGGAAAAAATAAAATACTGTTAAATTTGGGGGATGGAGGACAAAATGTGGCGTTTACAGTGATACAAAAATCTGCCTAAAACAGTTATTTCTTTCTATGCTACTGTTCATATTTGTATGAATGTAGCAAAGCAAAGGAGCAGAACTACAAAAGTCAGTTAAGTTTTAATATTTGTGTCACTGAATCCAAATTACCTGTAACCATAGATGTGAATTGTATATATTGTAATCAGGGATATGCTGATGGTCTATTAACTAAATTAATTAGGTCGTTTGCCCCAGAGGGTGCAGAAAAAAAGCAGTCACACAGAAATTTAAATCATTCTCCGTGTGTGTCAGATCAAGGTGCCTGAAAACAGCATATCCATTTCTTCTAGCTCAGTTTTCTTGACCTTTCAGCTCTTTATTGGCATCTTCTGAATCGTTAAAAATAAAATCCTTCTGAGGACGCTGGCAAGTGGTTTGCTCAGATCATTACGGCCGCTTTTGACGTTCTGCTATTAGTCCAATAAAACTCCAGGCTGAAGTGTGAAAGCCTGATTGTATGCTTTAGGAAAGGTGGCCATCGGGTGCCTGTCCATGCCAAGCTAGCAAAGCTTTTCCACCCAGAGCAAAGAGTCAGGCGGGCGGGCTGCCCAGGCACACCCTGCTACACTCTCACATGCAGTAACCCTGTGGCCAGGGACCTCCTGCTGGAAGTGAATTACCAGAAGGTTAAAAAAGAGTCTGCAGTTAATCCTGGGTGAGGTCCTGCCACACTGACCCTGGCTGAAATTGCAGCAGCATTCCTTGAAGAGAAGGATGCTGTTCAGCACGGAGAGAGGAGCAGAGTCTGGGCACTTGCAGTGGTTGAAGCAATTCCAGTCTTGTGAAAATTCCCAGTAATATTCGTGTCCTCTGTCAAGTTGCTTTTTAATTAGCACCGTACGTTGAATGGACATTAGTGCAGAAGATCACACCTGCAGTATCTCTGTCTCATTTGATGCAGGATAGCTTTCAGGATTAATGTATTTAAAGAATTGTACCGTTTCACCAGCCTATTGTCAGTCTTCTCAATGTATTGGATATGATAATGAAATGAAATCTACCTCTGTGACTTCTGTGACATTATCTTCTTCAAATGAATTGAATGCCACCTTGGCCTCATTTATTCCAGCCCTGCTGTATTTCTCTTCTCTGAAATCTTGCCATTAGCATTCTGAATATGTTGGTTCTGATATTATCCATCACTTTCCATTTCGTTTTTCCCAAGGTGAAATCTCTCTGCTAATGCAAAAAGCTTTCCGTCTTCATTATGTAGAAATGACTTTGCCCAAAGACTAAAAAAAAATCAAGGCGTAGCCACATTTTCTGCCAGAATAGTAAATGCATGGGGAGGAGGGGAGCAAGGGAGGAAGCATAACCATTTAACTTCTTCCTGGGAATTTTTTTGGAAGGATTGGAAGTTATTTTCCAAGAAGGTAGAAATCTAAAAAGCTCAGAACTTTTTCCTCAAGTAGTCATTTGTTTTCCTGAATCAGGATACTATCTGAAAACACCATCATCATGCTCTAAGTGACCATGTCTCCAAACAAATGTGAGAATGGGGGAAAAATCTTATTCTTGAGTGAAATGGAAAGATACCAGGGAATAATTATTGCACAGCTAGTACTTCTACTCACTCGCTATGTTTGCTCAGTAAGCTGGGCATTTTGTTGTGGGTACTACACCAGGATGCACGAATTGCCAGCTTCATCAGTCAGGCAATAATAAAGATGAGCGTGTCTGTGTATTTGTAGAACAAGTATCACCTATGTTTAGTTACGGATTGCCACTGTTCAATGAAGGATGTCTCCTGTCTTCTGTATGTTTAAGAGAGTCTTCTTTACTGAGTATTACTACAGACCCAGAAAGCTGGACCAGTGCAGAGTTCACTCCTGTTGGATGCTGGTGCTGCCTTACCGGCGATTAACCTGGTTGTGAATATGGGAGATTGAACTTTATTTTTAATGCCTCCCATTTGGTCCAGCTCAGGAAGGCTTTACATTTTGATGAGTACATAAATTTAAGCTTACAATGTCCGATGGCTGCAGAAATGCACCCTAAAATCAATGACTGCATTTAATGACCTCAGTGAGTGTAGTGCAGTCACACCCGTATAGCCTTGCTTTCCCTTAGCCAAAAATAATCAAATAGCCTCTATAACTGGGTTAATTACTGAGTCTGCAGTGCAGATGATAGCAAGGCAGAGGTCTTCTGAGTGGTTGTGTTCCTCATTTTCTTCACTAGCGTAGCAGAATTTCCCTGGGTGGAATTGGCCAAGGAAGGTGGTGATAATCTTGGATGCAGAAAGGATTTGGGAGGCAGAACCACACCTAAATAAGGAGAACAAACTGGGAAGGGAGGACAGAGGGCATGTGGAGGTACTGGAGATGGATTTGCTATTTTAGCATTGTAGCCAGTGTTGTCCCTTACACTTAAATAGAGTCTCGTTTATAGTGCCAGATAAATGGCTGTGATTTCACCGGTTTGGCAGCAGATTTTACCTGTGGAACCTTTCCATCCTCTGCCCTGCCCTGCTCTTTTTTTAGATTCAGTGTAGGTATAGGCTGCTTTAGTTCATTTTTCTGGCCGTCAGAAATGCATTCAGAAGTGAAAGAAATGGAGAATTGTCATATTTCTTTGCATTATTTCCTGATAATAGAAGCTTTGCACAGAAATGTTTGTGTTTCATGGCATTCATAAAATGCATGGACTACATTTAATCTGCAAGTGTCCATGGGTCCCCTGAACAAAAATTTGTACCCTCTTCTGCTGTTACCAATACATTTTGCAGTTGAAAAATGAATATGTGGTTGTTCTAATGAACCATAGAAGTCTAGGTAATGGTTAGTTTATCTAAGCCAAAGAAACAGGCCTTTGTTAATACCATCGCTATTTTTTTCATTGATGTTTTCCATTTTAGCATAGGTATTTATCGTATATAGAACAGAGGAAGGGACAGTGGCAACAGAGAGAGAGAAATCATGCCTTAGACTATTCTCGTGCATTCTCATGAAGATAACTGCTGTCAGTTTACTGCCCCCTCAGCAGCAGCCTGCTCTTCTTCTCACCATCAGCAGCTTGCATCAGTCCTCTGCTACTGATCCTTTCTTCAACACCGTTATTTGTGGCTGAGCACACGTTTTTGGAAGATGAGCTGGATTAAAACCAGCTCAGGAAAAAACAGTAAAAGTAGTTAAGTGGAGAGCAGTGGCTGGGGCAAGCAGAGGGTTATTTGTACGCGTGTATATGAGCTTCATGTGTTTATAGACTATTTTTGATGTCAGCGTTTTCTAACTTTGCAACTTAACAAAGTAACACACAGTAGTAAAAACAAAGACAATGTCTACAAAAACACATGGCTGATTTGCTGTGTGATCTTAAGCAAGTTGTTTAGCTATCTCATATATCAGCTTCAAATTGGCTGTTACTGGAAACCAGCTCCTATATTTAGGCTAATTTTTTTTCCAGAAAAATGATTTTTTTACTTTTGTATCTTCTCCCCTGTAACCCTGCTGGTCTGTATGTCTGCAGATGGGTATTGTGTGATCTGTTTGTGTTAGCTCATTTTTGTTGTAAAAGCACTGTAGCCTCACCTGATACAAGGATTCATTCAAAGCTTTGGATTACCAAACTGCAGTCGACTGACTTTGATACCTTATGGCATGGGTTGCAGCAGTCAATAAAAAGGCAGTGAGAAAAACACCTGGTAGAGGACAGTGGTGTCACTGGCTATATATAGGAGGAGCTGCTCCAAAAATAGAGTAATGTTTAGAAGTTAATAACCTTAGACTATTTCGGGGCTGTTGGAAGAGGTGTCTCTTTTTTTTTTTTTTTTTTTTTTAT
>VXAV01010535.1:174179-196851 GCA_013399715.1 Alectura lathami | reverse complement strand
AGCGTCCTTCAGTGTGCGTTGTTTATTGCACAGCATAGGGTTGTTTTTCCAATATATAATTCTGTGCGGTGGTTGCAATGCAGCAGCAAAGCTGGAACTTCAGAGGTGCATTGTTCTGTAACAGTTCAGAAAATTAAGTGCCTCGTATATATAGCTGTTAAATTAAAAGCTGGTTTTTCCTGCATGTGTGTAGTGAAAACTGGTCTCTGAATACTGAATACCATTCCAGCATTTGATTCATGGGTGAAAGTAATTTTACCAAACTTTGATTTATCATGTTTAAAGTATCTCTTGTATGTTTTCTGATTCGCTTCTGTTTAACGTATGCGATAGGGCATTTTGAAGTGGAGGTGACTGAAACTGATATAAGCCATAAAAATAGATGAATGGTGCTAAGCCATTTGATTCAGGCATGTACTCCTTTGGCCTTCACATCGTTCCTTCCTGTAAACATGCTACCACGTGGCTGGATTCAGCGAGCACTTCCCCAGTGCATTTCACTAGCCACAGAATCTGTCCTGAGCTTTGTACCAGCCTCATTCTCTGATCCCCTGAGCAATGCCTGGGGTGCTGCCGGTGCAGCACTGGCAGTATGGTTCTTGAGACAACATGTGCGCTGTCGTCTGTCTCCAGTCACTGAGAGAAAAATTACTAATCCTTCCAGTAGCAAGATGGAAATCTTGAAACTGTTTGTTCTAACCACAGGACCCGTGTTGTCATTTAGCTTTCACTGAATGTGCTGAATGAAAACAAAGCCAAAAACTCCTCTGCGCGTTTCCCCTCTGCTGTGTTGTGTTTGACATGGAAGGGCCATTGTGCTTGGCAGGGTGACTGGACTGCAGCTGCCTTTGGCTTCCAGGGTTTGTTTAGTGACATCTCTTGGTGTCTAAATGAGTGCAGAATACTGGGATACAATGGGGAGAATGGGACTTGGTTTCTTTGGAATTAAAAGAAGTGATTTTTTCCCTTTGAGGATAATTGCTAGAAAATCAAATCATTTCTGTTTTATTTTTAAGACTTGGAAGGTTTTGACTCTGTAGTACCAATTGCTGAGAAGCTTAATCATCCAACTACAACCAGACCAAAAGCCACTGGCAGGCGACCGCCCTCCCAGTCTCTCACATCTGTAAGTTAATTTTCCTTTTTTTAAAAAAGATTTTTCCTGACTTTTTTCTTCCCCCTCTTTCTGTTCCCTGATGCTTGTAATCCATTTACACAGCCGTTCCTTCTCATGTACAGTGAGGCAGAGAGATGCAGCTCAGGAAAATTTGTGTCAAAAAGCTGCCTATGTTTTGAATGCTGATGCTTAAAACGTTCCCTCCCTTGTAAGATTTGTACCCCCTTATTTGCGTGCTGCCAGGTATTCCTTGCCAACCATGGCTGAGGCCAGAAAAAATCTTTGTAAAACTCTTTGAAATACACTAGTTTGTGCTAAGTATCAAGGATTTTAAAAGCATTTCCCAAAGGAAATTTCCTAGGCCGCTTAACAGATTCTGTGGACAATGTTGGTCTTCAGCAGCTCTCCTTGAGCCGTCATGCATTTCTTCTTCTTAAGGTCTCACCTGTAAATACAAGGGTGACTTAAATTTCTCATATATATCTTTAGACCAGCTGGTCTCATAAACCATGCTTTAGAAACAACAGTTCAGTTTTTCAGTCTTTTTTGATGAGGCTTGGGGTTTGTTTTTTTCCACACTTCCTGCATTCTGGAATGAGAGCGACTCCTGATGGTAGCCATGTTCATGTGGCTGAAGAAAACAAAGTGGAGGGAAATGTAAACGATTATTGTAAAACTAATAGAAAACAGGAAAGAAATATTTCAAAATTGACTGTGCATAAATACAGAAACGTAAAAGACGACTTCAAAGGCTTTTTTTTCTTCCCGGTCAAATCTATGGGTGAAGTAACAAGGGGTGGAAAGAACCTTTCCTGTTTTGCAAAGAGGCTGTGCATGCGGCAGCCCTGCAGCGCCAGCGGTGAGCACAGGCAGCAGCATGACTCCTCTGGAGAGCAGCAAAGCGAGACTTGCACTTAGCAGAGAGGAAGCAGAGCTGACACCCCACAGCACGGTGCTCAGCATCCTAGCCAAGTAAGGTGCAGCTCTGCCTATGAAAGTGGTTTAGTCTTATAGTATAGTGCCACGCAGATGTGTAAATGTTGAATCCAACTCTCTAAGTATTTCTAATTTCATCTAGCCTTGAAAACAAGATTTAAAAAAGGAAGGAGGAGGAGTGCTGTTTTTAAGCGTTGTAACTTTGAAAATTTCAACAAGAAAAAATATTGTGTAAATGCTCATCTTCTTGTGTGTTAAATTCTTCCACAATAAAAATATCTGCGTTTTTTTTTTCCCTCTCTCGGGCTGTGTCTCTCTCTCTGTGTAGTCATCCCTTTCAAGCCCGGATTTCTTTGACTCACCGAGTCCTGAAGAAGAGAAGGAGGAACACATTTCCATTACACACAAACCTATTGAAGTGTCAAAGAAATCAAGAACTGTTACAATATCGCAGGTAAGTTAATTGGAACGCCTCTGTCTGTCCTCACTGTGTGTGCATTTTCGTTTTTGAAAATATTATTCAAATAATTATATTTAACATTTAATTCAACAATCACTTTTGTAACCAGTCCTTTAAAGAAGCTTAGGAATAGTAAGCTTTACTAAAGATTGCTCTGTTTGAAAGCGAGTTGCACAGTTAAAAAGTCTCCATAGCCATAGTGTGAAAAAATTCTTCTAGTGCATTTCACAGAATCAGAGGAGCTAGGGGATCAAATATTAGAAACAAAGGCCCTTTTCGCAGCTGTAAATTGAGTTTACATGAGGTGAGACTGTGAGCAGAGAAGAGACAACTCTTCGAGCCACTCTAATAGTATGTGAATTTAAATTTGCGAGTATAATCACCTTTTATGCTGGTATAACTGTATTTGTCATATAGGCTTGTGCCCTTCTTATTCTGTCTTGGTAGAAAACTGTAAGATTATCACATACTGCACAAGGAATATATAGATCAGGCTGTAGAGGTTGGAGCTATATTTTAGTACATAAGGGTGCCTTGAATAATACAAATATTACAGTGTAATTTAACAAAAGTATTTGAAAGATGCAGTTGTGCATGTCTGTGATCAAGTTATGAGGATGATGTTTTGCTGTATAGCTCCCTCTTCTGGGTGCACTTGAGTTAATGAATACTCCTGGGCCAACGTCCCTAAACGACAGCTGACATGACAACGTTGTAGACATTGTCCCTCTAAAACACGAAGGCTGCTGTCCGAAGGTAGCAGCGTGAGGCTGTAAACCAGGTGGCCAGTTAAGCTGTGGAATAATGTGATGGCTCCATTTGTGCCTTGCTCACTTGCTGCAGGTTTGGACTTTGTCTAACATCTTCTTTCAGTCCAAAAGAAATTTGCGTCTGGTGATGTAAGGTGATGTTCTCCATGAAAGGTCTGATTGCAAGTACACATTGCTCAGACATACATACATATACCTAAAATGTTAAAAGAACATTATTAAAGTGACAGAGTCAAGTGTTCAAGCCACTGGAGTGATTCAGCTCTCTAGTGATATATAACACCATTTTTCTTTATACAGTCACTTTGTTCCACAGAACACGTTTTTGTGCAGTGCTTGCCTGGGACAGGTTCTGCACTCGGTCGCGGTCATGCAGTGGGGAAGACAGTTTTCTGCAGAACTCAGTGGATCCTGCTCTTCGCTCCCCACCACATTTTCTCCTACTTGTCATCTGACCACTATGCCATTGTCCCAGTCCTCAAGTCTTCACTTACCATAGATCTCCGTCTGTTTCCATATCATTTTTTCTCTTATCTTACCCTATTTGCCATTTAATTTCAGTATCCCTTTTCCAATGAGAAAGCTAAAGGTCTGTGTAGTGTATTTTCTTGGTCTGGACCAAAAATCAGATCTTCCAATCGTTGTGGTAGGTGTCACGAAACACACACATTAGTGTTAGTTAATAACAACATGACCAATAATTGATACTTACCTTGCTTGCCATTGTGATAACTGTACTTGTACACTGTTCTGTGTATGCAGTGAAGTAGCTGTCATATGTGGTGGGCATCTTCTATACCTTGTCTAAAAAGCAGAGCACTGGATTGCAGTTCAAGAAGCATGGGGTCTTCTGAACTAAGTCACAAATTGTCATGCTTTGGCTGAAACTTCCTGTATTTGACTATGGACTTCCAACATTACTGCACAGCAGCAAAATACTGTTATAGGTTTTCATACAGCTTTCTCCAGGCACTATTTTTCATCTTTTTTTTTTTTTTTGTTTTCTGTTTTTTAACAGGTGTCTGATAATAAAACTTCCTTGCCTCCAAAACCAGGAGGTTTGGCTAGTGGCAGTAATGTACAACCAGCTCTGTCCCCTTCACTGTCACCTGGATTTCATTCAATTGCCATGGGAACAACAGGCCACAGGTCAAATTCCCCATCCCTGTTTGGTACTGAAGGAAAGCCAAAGACTGAACACTTGAGCCAAGGTCAGACTGCCCTGGAGGAGCTGAGAACACAAATTAAGGAGCTAAGAACCATCATCGAAACGATGAAAGACCAGCAAAAGTAAGTACTGCAAATCAGAGCTGTAGTTGGGGTGCATCCATTAAGTGTGGAGCTTGTCTTCGTGTACATTGCTCTGCACTGATTGCCTTTGTGTCTGAGAGTGATTTCTGCCTACTTTCCTGACAGAAAGTGTTCAGAGGTGAGAAGCTCTGACTGGCACTATCAATCTGTAACAGCTTTTCTTTTTTCCTGCTTTGTGACTTAAGCAGATGTTTATGGGCTGTTGGGAAAAAAGTTGAGTTACAAGCTATAAGCAGTGAATAATTTTATATTGTTTAATCTGCCAATAACTAATTGGGAACTTGTGTGCACTGATCTCAATAAGGGCAGGCATTTGTACTAATTGTAGTACAAAGTTAGTACAAGTTTCTAAAGCTATTAAATCAATTTGTTGTGTTGCTGTTAGCACACTTTCACAGGAAGCTTGTATTTCAAAAGTAGTAAATGACTTGTGGTTAGGACATTTGAAGACCCTTGGATTTATGACCCTGCATCTTATTTTAGGACTGGACATCTTTCTTTTTCTTTAAGCTTCTCATTTCATAGGCGAAACTGGGACTGTCACATAGTTTTTGGTATTCTCGAGAATGCTGATGTTTTGGAAGCTAATCCTTCACCGTCTGTTGCTTGTAGCCCAGGCAGGACAAAGTAAAAGGAAAGCAGAGTGCAGAGACTGTGGCAGAACAGAGGTATGGGGGGTGTTTGGGAGAAGACATTGCAGGAGGACATGGTTCAGGCTGCAAGTAGCCCCTGAGCCCAACAGCTTCACCTCGCAGGCTGACTCCTGCTCCTCTGGTCTCCCCATCCCTTCTTGCGTGGGCTGCTCCCATCTAATGGTCTCTGTCTCAAGGTGAGGTCACTTCAGCAGGAACGTGGGAAGGTGTCTGCTCCTTATAGCAATGCTCCCCTTCCTGGCCAAGAAGGGTGACAACAAATCCGTGCTTGGGAGTCATTAAGGCTTATAAATGAAGTTGAAGATTACGCTGTGTTGTTGACACAAACAACTTTTAAATGGCTTACCTATATGGTAGGATGGGGAGAATTTGTGTTACCAGTTTCTATAACACCAACAGCCAATCCGTCTACATTTGGTATGGAAAAAAGGCAACTGAGTACTGGAAAAATGTTGATACAGCTACCCAAGAGCAAAGCCTGTGGATGCAGGGCTGTGAGGAGGAAATGTATTATTCATACTGTTCATTGGGGATGGAGGGGCTGCCCTTTTACAGGTAGTCTTATTTCTCTATATTATGCAGTACACAAGAGTATACTTAATTTAATTAGTTCTTTGGGGAAAAAAAAGCGATAACTAGTGAAGTACAGAAAATGTATCTCCAGGAGGTGATCTTTTGTATTTTACTAGTTTCAATATTTGCATTCCAAGTTTTTTATTGCATTCCTTTAACAGAAAAGAGATTAAGCAGTTGCTGTTTGAGTTGGATGAAGAAAAGAAGATCCGTCTACGATTGCAGGTACTTAAATTATTTATAGAGTTATGGAAATATTGGCAAGTTTGATGTAGCCTCAGGTATAGGACAGAAAACTCTGGTAAGATGCTCACATTCCAAAAGCTGTTAACATTTCTAAAACAGGGTGCCTATTCCCTACATAGCATTGCCAGTCTGTGTCCTATGTATTGCAGTGCTGGTTTCTTACTGAAAAGCCTGATAATTACCTGAAAATTTATCAGTCTAAGTAGGCAAATACCAAATGAGAGAATGGAATACAGGATTACAATACAGGGTTTTGGAGAGTAGCATACTTGATAAGTGCGCTTATTGGTTAAGTTTCGTATTTTTATGGAATAGGTCAACTGTGCCTTTTCTTTTCTGCTAGGGATAGAAAATTGAATTGTAATTTCATTGGACTATTCCTGCTCAGAGGAGGTCTTGGGAACATGACAAAAGGTGGCAGAACTGGGGACCATTAACGTCTGTGCTCTAGGGCTGCTTAAAGGCCTTTATGCATGCAGCCACATAGGTGTATGGCTTCTAGTAGCATACAATTCACATTCATCTGAAGTTGAAATAGAATCAGAGAATATCCCATGTTGGAAGGGACCCATGAGGATCACCAAGTCCAGCCCCTGGCCCCACACAGCACCACCCAAACCCTGTGGCTGAGAGCGGTGTCCAAACGCTCCTTGAGCTCCGGCAGTTTGGGGCCGTGCCTGCTGTCCTTGGGAGCCTGTTCCATGTCCACCACCCTCTGGTGCAGAACCTTTTCCTAATCCCCACCCTGACCCTCCCCTGACACAGCTCTGTGCTGTTCCCTCAGGTCCTGTCACTGTCCCCAGAGAGCAGAGCTCAGCGCCTGCCCCTCCGCTCCCCTGTGTGGGAGCTGTAGGCCGCCATGAGGCCTCCCCTCAGCCTCCTCTGCTCTGGGCTGAACAAACCAAGGGACCTCAGCCACTCCTCACAACTCTTGCCCTCCAGACCCTTCCCCATCTTCGTAGCCCTCCTTTGGATGCTCTCTAACAGCTTTATGTCCTTCCTACATTGTGGTGTCTCAGACTGCTCCCAGTGCTCGAGATGAGGCTGCACCAGACAGAGCAGAGCGGGACAATCCCTTCCCTTGCCTGGCTGGCAGTGCTGGCCCTGATGCACCCCAGATGTATATATTCAGATAAAACTGATGAACATTTTAATAGCAATCAGTGATTTAGTCTAACAGGCCAAATTATTCAGAGGTCTGTATTCCACCTCCAAGGATGGCTTTAAGTCTTTACATAGAGACCTGTTTTGAAGGTTTTAAAAATATGATCTTAAACTGAATGCTTTTACTCCTGTTCAGTTGTTACTAATGCTGGTTCAGATGCTCATCAGGATGGCATAATTAGCTTTAAATGAAGATCAACAAGAAAAAAGTTCATCAAAGGTTGCGTTATTTGAACAGTGCTCTGAGAGTCATAAAGGAGCGCAGCTCTCAGTGCATGTGTGGAACAGAACTGCCTTGATGATCTGGTACAGTTGAGCACTGACTGTGTGTGAATGTATCCAAAACCCCTGCCTCAAAGTTTCCAACATCTGTCAGAGGGGCCAAGTGTACAACTGGGGGCGATGGGAACTTCAGCCAGCTGCTTTACCACACTGCTGTACATCCATCAGAGCCATTGGGGTATCTGGATGCAGGCTTGATGGGTGCAGAGGGCCACCATCCCTGCTGCAAGAGCCATCCCCGAAGGAGAGAGCTGAGAGGTTTTACTCCTCAGCTACGAGTGCTCACAGTCAGTGGCTCAGTTTATTTGTGCCAGCGGTAAGTGCAGCAGTTGGTGCATGGGCACAGTACACGTTCTGTGAGTTAATTCCTGGCAGTGAGCTGCGTAGGTTGTGAGAGTTATCACTGAGAGAGGCTGGAAGGTCTTACGGCACGCTCAGTGCCTGTACTTGTCTGGCTCTGAGAGGAGAAAGCCATGACTGGTCGCCCTGTGCAGCTAAGAATGTCACCTCAATGTGTGAAATCTCTGGAAATAAGAGTGGTATGAAACCTGTACTCAACACCTGTGGACAAGATGGAATATGTGCTTTTCAAGCTGCACCAACTGTGCCCTAGTTTGTTAAAGCATCTAACTTCATCAAAAATATATTGTTTTCCTTTCAGATGGAAGTTAATGACATAAAGAAAGCTCTTCAATCAAAGTGAATACTTGCTAGATGGAATGTTGCATTATTCTACATGACTGAGACTCAAATTTATGCCCCAGCCAAAATAACTTTGTGCCAAATGATTTAAGAATTGCCTCGGCATCCCTTTATTGAAGGATTAGCACAACAGTTTTTGATAGCACAACGAAAACACCAACAGTGAGGAAAAAATCTCCACACGATGCGGTGCTGTGTGGCACTAGTTGTGACTGAAATCGATCTTCTTGTGCTAAAGGCTCTCTACTTCAAGATCATAGGTGAAATGAAAACTCAGGCAGTTTAGTCCATAGTGGTACTATTTTGATGATATTTTTCCATAAATAAAGTGTATTTCAGATTATCTGTTTACAAGCTTTATGATTTTGATTTTTGTTTTTTAATTGTCTTTTGTCACAGATTTTAAAATGTTTGTACTGCATATAGCCAGGAATGAATGTTAACGTTGGGGCTGGAGGGATTATTTTTGCTTCGAGATAGAACAGCCTACTTCTTGTTACGGTTTTAAGTTCTGTTAAATATGCAATTTCATGTCCCCCAACCCCCGACAATGAAACTTACGTTATGTACAGTAATGTATTTAGAAGAAGAAAACCAACAAGATAGGAATCTGGTCTTTGCAATGATTTGTGCCTTTCTTTGCCACACACTGACGGGAACTGGCTGCAGGCTGGGTCTCTGTCACGTAGCCACCCCCGACTCCTGTCACCGGTGTCCGGTAGAGGTCACACTCGCCGTGTACTGCTGCTCTGCACGGACAGTTCCGAGCGAAGCGGTGGGACAGACGGCGCAGTGGAGAGCAGCTCTGTCTTGATCAGCTGTGGCTTTGTAGCTTTCCCATTTTTGGTAGCCCACTCCTTTGGTTTTGAATGTTCATCTCCGCTTGGTTTTCCGTAGATGATTTCAGCGCCAGCCTCCGTCCCCGGTTTTGCACAGAGTGAACAGAATATGCATTATTAAAGCAAAAATAAATAAAAGTAAACTATAAAACATGAATAAAAAGTTGTATTATTTCCTGCACAAGGTTCTCTATTGTGTGACATTGTTTATTTGCTGTTTATGTGGTATTGTTTGCTGCATTTTGTTGTAAGCTTTCTGCCACTGAGGTATGTAGCGTGAGACTGTGGCAAAGCTTTCTCTTCCTAGTTTTGTTGAACCTGATGCTTGCTTTGTTTCTTCCAGTTTCTGTTTTCATTCTTTCAAAATAACTTCTTTCGTTTTCCTGCTGGTGGTTTCATGTGCTCTTTCCTAGCAGCAGAGTATCTCATACCTTGTCAGTGATCTCTGTTCGGTTTATACAGAACATTTAAATAATGGATATTTTTGCACAGCATAGAGTGAGTGGGTGAGTGATATTGTTGATGCTTCAGCGTGACAAAAATCACAACAAAACACACAAAGGATCTGTTTGTCATCTCATCAAATGCTGGAACCAGCCCCATTCAGGATATCCTGTATCACAGCTCACCGTCCTGCCTGCCAGGGTCTGGTTCTGAGACGTAGCTTTCTGTCCGCTGCTCACGTTCACACGCAGCTGGCAGAGCTCCCGTACTCTTTTTACATGCACAGATGCATAAAATACACACGGCACCATGCCCAAATCTTACCTTATGGATCTCAGCTGGCAATACTGAACCTCACTATCGGGATACTTTCCTCTGCTATAATGTGCTTGCTTTCTAACTGTGGAATCTAAATTAAAAAGATCCGATGATGGAACTTGAGGATGTTTCAAAAAGTCCCAAAACATTGCTCAGTGTTCTTAAACAGAAGCACCAGTAAAGTATTTTATCACTGAAATGCTGTTATTTAACATTTCTGAATAGGCACATTAAGATATTTTTATACAGAGTGATAGACCCATCACAGCTTTCCAGCTTCTAGATTACTTCCCTGTCTTTAGTGGTTAGTATCAGAGATTAGAAGAGGAAGAAATAAGGATAACCAATATGAATTCTGTTTGGATTTGTAGTGTCATATTTGCAACATATACCCATAATTAAGTAGTTCTGGCTTCCCAGTTTCCTGGAAGAAAATAAATTATTGAATCTGTGGCAAAAAAAGAATTAATTCCTGAGTTGTACCTCAGAAACATAATGGGCATCTCAGAAATGTTCCATTTTTTTGAAAATGCAGGTCCAAATTTGGCATGGAGTTTTCAGATAGCAAATTACATTGATTTCCCTCCCCCCCCACCTGCTGATGATAAGTTGAGATGATAACTTGTCATTTCATAAATCCAAGTTAAAAATCCAACATACGAAGCTCTGTAAATGAAGATTAAGTACGGTTTTGTGAAAATGCTTTGTTCTGAAGGTTTATTATTCTGAGAGAAGAAAGTTTGAAGAAACACAAGTATTTCTGCTTGCTGCATTTCATTATAATAGGAGATATTTTACATAGCACGTGGATTTTTCCCTCTTTAAAGAGGATCAGTTATGCATTAAACCTGTGGTTATGAACTGCTGCGTTTAAAAATGTTTGGGTTTATATTTAAAGAGAAACAGAAAATGCTGGTGAGCTACAAAGTGCTTTTGACATGTACATGATTAAATACTGCTGTTTGAAGAGCTGTGTAACATGATTTTTTGTTAATATGCACCCAGTGGTCTTGAAGGCTTCTGTTTATATGTAGAAATATGTGTAGGTATGATACATCAGGATCACATTACATCATAAATTCATCATTCATATAAACATGATAAAAATTCATAAATACATCATTCATAAATGAGCAAAAGGGTTGGGTGAATCTGGTGTTACGCTGACAGGTCAAAGGATCACATAATTACCTGCAACATATTCTGGTTTCTAGGCATATGATAGCCAGCTGCCCACTGCATGCCATGAGCTACTTTGTGTATGAATGCTCGTAGGAGTGGCATAGCCTGGGACAGCCAGGACTGAAATTTTCACATGTGAAAGAAAGGTGAGAGAGTTCCGTAAAAAGCAACCCTCAGACATGCGACCCGGTGCAGAAAGCTGGGTTCTGCTCAAGTGACAGAACCCCTGCCCTCGCAGCACCAGGCCCTGCAGGGCCAAAAATACGGCCTGCCCGCTGCAGGGCTTGCATTGTGTGAAAATGCTGGGTGCTGCTGCGAAGTCCTCGGCTGTGTCGCATTGCAGTCACTGCTGTGCTGACAGCTCTCGCGGTTTTAGCCTTGGTTAGGGCCTCTACATGCAGTCGGGGGCACTGCAGTTTGTGGTCCCCAAAATACAGCGAGCACAGGCCGGGGAGGGTGCAGCTCTCGTGCCCGTGGGCAGCAGCGGCTGGTCAGCCGTGCTGCTGCGGGGCAGGACAGGGAAGGGGCACGCTCCTGGAGAAGGGACCTGGGGGCTGGAAGAGGGACAGAGGTGCACGGAGGAAGAAAGCATGAAGCTGGGTAGCACGAAGCTCCCCATCAGGCAGGGGAGGGGAGGCTGTTTGTAAGCAGGAGAAGCAGCCGCTCTGCGACTTCCCCGCAGAGGCGGCTGTTGGCCGCACTGAGGTGGCTGCGTGGCTGGGCACCTGCAGTTCTCCCTTGGCACGCAGAGGGTCCTCCCTCCCAGCGCTGACTGCAGGTCAGAGCAGTCCCCGCACGACAAAGAGCAAGCGGGGGTGGATCTGAACTCCCTGCACCAAACACCACCGGGTGCTTGTCTCCATGGTTATTAATACCACGCAGCCGGACATTAGGTGTCACTTGGCACCTTTGGCCTCAGCTGACTCGAGCTGGCCTAGGAATGAGCAGCTAATTGCATGTGCCCCGGCCCATTCATTCCCGCTTCCTGCAGCTGCTTCCCCCTCTCTGCCCTCCAGCTGCAGCCCCTCCGTTTTGGAAAACAACCAGCTTCCTTAGGCAGTGAGCCCTGAAGGCACAGGGATGCCTGTGCTTCCCAGCCTGGAATAGAGCAGATGGGGAAATAAAACACATTTTCTAAAATTTCAGCAGTGCTGTGTGCCTGCTGCCAGGGGATGAGCAGGGCCTGGTGCCCACCTGCCAGCTGCTGGCTGAGCTGACACCAGGCAGGCCACGGCTCCCGGCCTCGCTTCCCTCCACAGCCTGCAAGAGCACACTTCTGACTCAGGCAGTGAAGGTTAGTGGGCACACACAACGTGCTGCTACGTGGATTTAGCTCTCTTACATTAATTTCCAGTCCTGTGCAAGCACAAACCTTAGCAGGTAGGTAGTGTAAGGCACCAGGATCCGGAGGAACAGCTGTTTGAGAGACTCGCTTTTGTGCTGCCCCGGGTGGGTTTTCCTTCAGGCAGCCATGCAGCTGAATTTCCCCTTTCAGCGCTCAGGATTCAATTACCAGGCAATGCGGGGTTTGGAAGACAACAAAAACGGCTTCATGCTCTTGAGCATTTAAAGGAAATAATTGGAAATGTAATCATATTTCTAAATGTGTTAGTACTGTAGGGTGAAACATGTAAGATGTAAATTCACATTGTTGGAACTGTTACCTTACAAACAGAAGTGCTACCTTAGAGTATTTATAGTGTTAATCAACTGTAGTTCTAGACAAGCCTCTAGAGCCAGATCTTTAACCATGAGAGTAACTGTTCTGACACATTGCAAAGGTTAACTCGGGGAGGCAAGTCTCTGCCAATCTGACAGCCACTCAGGTAAAATAAGCATGTTCACAGCTCCCTTATCTTCCTGTTTTTTTATGTAGGAAAGCAACTGGAGAAGGTAGCTGATAGGCACAGGAAAATGTAGTTGGCTTTTATCAGTACAATCTTAGAAGCTGTAATCTGCTGTTTCAGAGGAGAAAACTTGAAAACTACTGCAGTGACAAAGCAGATTAGATAAGAATGACCAGGTTTCACAGGCATTTTTGAATATCAGATCATTGAAGAAGTGTCTGCTTTCCGAACTTTCTCTGGTAATATCCCCTCACTTCACCGCGCCCACTCTGCATTCCCATTTGCTGTGGGGGATCATTTCCCTCAGTACAAGCTCTTCTCTCCTGCTTCATCCCAGCAAGGAAGAGGTGAACATGCTGACGTGGAGGGACCCATCAGACTGCTCTTCATCTCCTCAGATTGCAGAACGAGAATGAAAATTGGAATCTTGTGAGAGCACTTTTGGGGTTCTTCTTAGAGAAAGTGAACGAAAATTAGGCTGGGAAGCCATTCCTGCTGCAGGATGGTCCATCACGGGTTTACCCCTGCTGGAGATGCTTTTCTTAGTGAAGGGCATAATGACACCAGTGAAGTGCAGGAGGCAGCGCAGTTCACACAATCTCTGTCCCATGTTCCTTCTCACACCAAAAGGCAGAACAACAGGTAAGAAAGGATAAGCACAAAAGTATGTGCACCTGCATGGAAATTGCTGCTGCTAGATAATTTGGCTACTCCAGACTGAAAGAGACAAATTTCCTGAGCCCTGCTGGAAGCGTACGTGCAGCCATTTAGCAGAGAATAGCACAAGGCACGTGGCACAAGACACACATTGTGACACCCCAGCAAAAGCAGCATTGGCTGGAGGACGCCAGCTCATTAATGGATGTCAAATCTCCTGCTGGGGGTTCAGGATGTTTGCGCTGTGATTATGCAGCCGGGCTTGGCACGTGTCACTGAGCTCACGGAACAGAAGGTTTCTCCTGCTCTGGCCTGAAGCACCTGTTTACCTCAGAGCTCTCACACAAGAAAGATGTCACATTACTGCAGCAGTGAAGAGTTTCAATACTGGTCTTGGGTTACTCTGGATATGTTAAAGTCAACACGGCTGATTCTCAGTGCTGACCCAGGGTTCCCAAACGTGACCGGTGCAGCAGGCACCTGCCACCAATGCAGCAGCTGGGCAGTGCCTCTCTCAGCTGGGTGCAAGGCTGGGACAGCCCATGTTCTCCCACTCATGTTTTCACTCTCCTCCCAGGGCCCCCAACTCAGGCCTCATGCTTTCTTAGCCTTCTCCTACCTAATTACAAAGGGCAGCAATCTCAGACTGCAAAGCTCCTGTTGTCTTGAATCTGATGGCTTCCTGCTTTAGAAGTGGAGGTCCTAGCACTCCTGCGATGCGCAGGAGCAACGCGTCCCACCACCTCTGCCCATGTGAAGCTGCTGATGCTGCGGCTCAGGTAGGATTGTTGCCTTGTGCGGGCTCTTGCTGGTGCCTCCTTGCAGGCAGGACCAGGCTGTTATGTGCCTCTGTTAAACAGAAAACACGTGGGATTCTCCACAGGTTGGTTTCATGCCTCAGTGGTGTGTGCATGCCATATGGAAACACGTGGCGTGTTGATCTTCTCATGGGGAGAGGGTAAGAAAGGGTATCTGAATTTTGTCCTACACGCGTGTGTGTGCCTGGGTGATAACCTTGTATTTTATTTCCTTGTTGCTGCATGAATAACTGAGAGCAATACTGAAGCCAGTTTTCCAGATGGATTTAAACTTAGAGATAAAACAATGCTGTCAGGAAACAAAGGATTACTTTTTACCCCTGCTTCTGGAAGTCTTACTGCTATCACAAGCTAAATGCTCATTTCTTTAAAATATCAACCATTGCAATTTCCCAAATGAAAAAGAGAAGTAGACCTTCATATTACAAAACTACTAGCAAAGCATGGATGTGTCCCTTTGAAAAGGTCAGGAATGTTTTGTGCTTCTTGTGTGCCTTGGATCTGACCAGGAAGCGAGTTACTATTTAACTTGGTATTGTGACCCTTTCCACTGCGAAGTGCAGGAAGAAACTCTTTGATACTTTGACAGAAATGTGATTTGACACAGTGCTGCACTGAAGGTCTCACTCTTACAACATTATAAAATTTCCCTGGAATTATTCCTATCATGCTGGCAGATAGGGGTCTGAAAAAGAACTGCATTTGAGTGACAGTGTATCTGGCCATAAAATTTTCTAACTGCACAAGATTGACGGGTTGTTTGGCAGTGGCTTTAACAGCCTTGAGCATGTGACACTTTTCTAGCAAAGAATAAATGTAATGCAAGTTGACAAAGCAGAGAAGGCAAAGTGTTTGGCATCACATCTTGTCTGGCTGCAAAACCAGGAGAGCTTCAGGACCAGTTGTAGACTGCTCCGCTGAGAGCGGTGTATTCAGGTCTCATTAAAAGCACAGAGAACTGCACATCGCCAAATCCCGATATTAAAAACAGACCCAGTGCTAATAAGCTCACACCTACCAAGCAAAGTCATCATGTAAGCAGAGAAAACAGTTGCCAGAGGTTCTCAAAAAGGCCAGTGTTGCTTTCTTTCTCACTAGGTGCCTCAGCTGTGCCCTCAGAGGTTATTGCCCGCTTCTCCCATGGCTTCACACTGCTAGTTCATGGATAGGAGTTACTCATTGACTGAAAAAAGCCCCTGGTTTGGACATTGGTAGACTCCTTCTTCATATATCAAGCTTGCAATTAGTAAATGTTTAATTTTAATATCTTGGCTCTGGAAGAGAGGCTTAGCCTGCCATCTGGTCCCAAAAGCCAGTGGTTTCCTTCCAACTTGTCTGCAATGGTATTTTCCCCAAAATTCCTTCTCTCTCAAGCCATTTTTATACTTTTTCAGGTGGAGCTTGAGTGACTCTCGTCATAGCTATCTTTATTGTGATTGGTGCGACAGAAATTTGAAAAGCTGCTGCCTCAGAGTGACTGCTCCGTTCCATAGTACGAGCAAGTTCCCATCCCCACAATCTCATCACAGAGCCTCGCTGCGGAGTTTTACACTCTGCTCCACCCTCCGTGCTGTATATCTTGGAGCCAGCACACCAAGCTCCCCTGCTGCGGCTAGCAATCTGAGGTTTGCAGGTCTTATGTTGCTTGGGGAGCTATCATGGAGCAGGATCCTTGCGCATTCACTGCGCTCCACCCTGGAGGTTTCCTCAACGCTTTTCTTCTTTTAAGAGGGAAAATATCCCAATGATTTATTTCCATTAATTACTCCATATTATCCACCCTGAGATTAGAGTCACTCAAGCTTCTCAGTATTCAGAAGGAACTGGGGAGGTCACGTGCAGCCTTGTCCTGAGAATTAGAGCTCCAGGGGCCCCCGGGCTGCCCGCTGTTGATGGGGTAAGATGGTTGGCTCACAGTCACGGTGTGTAGCAGGACAGCGTTATCAGTCCTGAGCGAGGCCTTGGGTGTAGAGGGCAGGCTGAAGGAGGAGGCTGGGGGCAGGGAGGAGCACACCGTCACACAGCTGATAATACCAAAACCTCTGTAATTACAGATATTTGAAATGTTTTTAAGCAGTATTGACAGTTTTCTTTTGCTAAGTTTATAAGTCTTACATATCCTCCTGTATCTGGCATCTAGAGAAACGTAAAAATAGCCTAAACGTGAATTCTAGATGTCTCCATGGTGTGCATAAATGAGTTCCCTGCTATAGTCACAGTTTTGCTGGGCAAAAGACAGAACAAGCCTGGAATAAAAGTGAATGCTCAGGTGACTTTTGTCATGAATATTCCTTCAGTGAGAAACAACTTGAGAGAACCTGAAAGTGAGAACCTTGTATTAAAACAGTCCAAAAGAACAAGTGCAAAGAAAGCACTGAACCGTGAAAGATAAAGAAGTTGAGGGTCCTTTGATCTAGGTGAACGCAGGAGAAATAATCAGATCCAGGAAGAATATGTAATACTCTGTTAGTGCAAGCATTTTATATCAAGCCTCTCGAAGAAGTTGTTTCTTATTCCTGAGGGAAATGTATACTTCTCACCCCTAGTATCTGCTCAGTTGGAGAGAGACCTAGCATGAGCAGTGATCTGTCAGGTGTAGGGCTACAAAAGAGAAAATGTTCGTTATGTCAGGAGGCTGTACAAGTGAAGAACTCTAGGGCTGATGTCATTGAAGTATTAATATCTATTACCTGAATACCAGATGGGGGCCTGTTTTTTTTGTTTGTTTGTTTTTCCCTCCTGTAAAGAGTATAAACTTCAGAAAGGTTGGGTGAAGCTATATGAAATGTGTTGAAAACTGGAGATGAGTGCGTTTCTGTTTGACTGGTCACAGGCTGTGGTTTGGAGAAGCTGGGATAACATCTTGCTCAAAGCTGGCTGTTTGCTCCTCACTTTCTGAACTGAGTGGGGAAGGCTGGGGAGCCCCTGGTACTTTGATGCAAGCAAAGTTTATACCAGACTTTATTCATGCGCAGGTCTGGCCCTTGTGGAATTGATCTGCTCTAGCTATCTGCTAGAAAGAAATAATGTAAGGAATCTTAACTACCAGCTGTGTACAAAGTGAGTTTTCTGCACAGGTGGAGGTTCAGGAAAGGTTTTTTCTTCTTCTTCTTTTTCTTTTTTTTTTTTTTTCCTTTTTTTTTTTTTTTTTATCCTTTTTTTTTTTTTTTCTTTTTTTTTTTTTTTTTTTTTTTCTTTTTTTTTTTTTTTTTAATCCTTCTATTTACTATTGCATTTAGTGTTTGTTTGTTTTTTTTTTAATTTATTTTATTTTATTTCAAATACGCACAGTCATCTATAAGCAAGATTCTGTCTTCATGGGATCTATTGAGAGGACCTGCATCATTTCAAAGGTGGCAAATCTTTTCTGCTAGCCTGCACTCCTTAATCATTCAAGCTCCCAAAGACTTGCCCCATAACTACTTCAGTCAGAAGTTAAGCAAGTTAGTTAAGTTAAACAAGAACTTTTGATTAGAAAGCCTGATGTGCTGAAAACTAAAGGAGATGAGGAATTTGGAATCAAAGCGAGTTATGAAATTGCTCACATTTTGCTCTCTGTAGTTGTGTGCACACAGCGTGTGCATAAACTAACATTCCCTAAGATGGATGGAGAAGGCAGAACAGAACGGTCGCCCTTTGGCTAGCTTTGTGTTTCATACAAGATGTCACTCTGTCCTTCCTTTGCGAGGGGCAGTGACGAGCAGATGCTGTGTGCCATACGCTACCCTGCACAAAAGAGCAGATCTGAACAGAAGCTGCCCTAAGGGATTACGTCCTTTGCACCAGCAGTTGTTTTCTTTGCCCTCATTCTCTGCCAGCAGGTCAAATGAGCCCATGAGGTCTCGTGCTTTCCAGTGAAAGAAAACCAAAAGGAATCCCCAGGGGCTCTGAATCCAGCTCCAGTGCTGATTCGGTGGGTGGGAGGTATTGTGACTTCACATCACTTTAGGACACTCTTGCAAAGCAAATGTGCCTGCAAGTCAGTGGTGTTTTAAGCTGGTAGTGTTTGTAGGCCTATTTTTGAAGTTTCCCTTCAAGGATCATTCATGTTGTTCAGGTGCCATTGTACAGATACAATACTGGGAATCTGACTTTTTGAACAAAGCCAATCAATTTTGCTAGACTTCTTAGAGAGAATTTCCAGGATTTTATTTAAACTCTGGTAAAACTTCTACCTAACAACCTTAAAAAAGAAAACAGCTTTTAGCTGAATACATACTTTAAAATAAATAAATATATATTTTTGTTGTTGTTGTTCAGTAAAGACATTAACAGTTTTCCTCCTCATCCACACGACAGCAGTATCTGTATGGTTACTTGGGTACCTGCTTACTATAAATTATACTAAGTGGGGAGCACACGAGAAACACTAATACCCAAAAGTCCACTAACAAGGTGTTTGCTAGGAATTGTTTAAACACCATCACTGCTGTTTAACATCTTTGTTGGCGACATGGACAGTGGGATTGAGTGCACCCTCAGCAAGTTTGCAGAGGACACCAAGCTGAGTGGTGCCTTTGACATGCTGGAGGGAAGGGATGCCATCCAGAGGGACCTGGACAGGCTGGAGAGGTGGCCTCATGCCAACCTCCTGAAGTTCAACAAGGCCAAGGGTAAGGTCCTGCACCTGGGTCAGGGCAATCCCAAGCACAATTACAGACTGAGCAATGAGTGGATTGAAAGCAGCCCTGTGGAGAAGGACTTCAGGGTGTTGTTGGATGAAACGCTCAGTAGGACCCAACAACTGGCACTTGCAGCCCAGAAAGCCAACCACATCCTAGGCTGCATCAAGACAGGGGTAGCAGCAGGGTGAGGGAGGGGATCGTCCCCCTCTGCTCTGCCCTTGTGGAGCCACACCTGCAGTGCTGAGTCCAGGCCTGGGGCCCCCAGCACAAGAAAGTTGTGGAGCTGCTGGAGTGGGTCCAGAGGAGGCCACAAAGATGCTCAGAGGCTGGAGCACCTCTTGCGTTAAGAAAGGCTGAGGGAGCTGGGCTTGGTCAGCCTGGGGAAGAGAAAGTTCTGGGGAGACCTCACTGCAGCCTTCCATTACCTAATGGGGCTACAGGAAAGCTGAGGAGGGACTCTTCGTCAGAGAGGGTAGTGACAGGACAAGGGGTAATGGTTTTAAATTAAAATAAATAAATAAATAAAAAAAAATGCTTAGATTAGAATAAGGAAAACATTCTTTACCCAGAGGGTGGTGAGGCCCTGGCACAGTCTGCCCAGAGCAGCTGTGGGTGCCCCATCCCTGGGGGTGTTCAAGGCCAGGCTGGATGGGCCCCGGGCAGCCTGACCCAGTGGGTGACAACCAGCCCACGGCAGGGGGGTGGAGCAGGGTGGGCTTTAAGGTCTCCTCCAACTGCAACTATTCTATGATTCTATGATTCTGTGACATATTGCATTATCTTGTGGAAAGCTGGTACAGTGGCTTGCCAGGAGAGAATTCAGACAACAAAATATTTTCCCTAGTGTTGATCTTCACAGTAACAAAAAAAATCCTGCACTCAGGATAGAGTTCAGGTTTTCTGTGTGCACACCCATGCAAGGTGACCATCGACCTACAGCGCATCTTGGGGAAGGCTGTACAGCACGCTGCCGCTCGGCCCCAGCTGCGGGCTCTCTGCTGAGGATGTGGTGACAGGAGGGATGCGTGGTCATGGCTGAGGAGGTACCTGCACATGGTGGTCAGTGCCAAGTGCCCATGGAGGGACTCCTGGGCACCTCCGCACCCGGTGTAACTGTACAGGGACCGCTGCATCGGTGGGCAATCTTCAAGAAACACCACCAGGACATGGGCAGGTGGACTTGCATGTTGGAAGAGCACATCAAGTGTGCAGGTGGCTTCAATTATGTGGTTTCGGTCTTGATTTTTGTTGTTGTTGGAGCGTTTGCCATCTTTTTGAATTGCAGCAAGCATTTTGCTTCTGGTGTCTGAGTGATAATTAGTGCTCTGTACTAAGTGGATTTGATAGGCGCAAAGTTCTGCTTGAGAAAACTATGGCATCATCTTCATCATACCAGGTAAGAGCAGTTGTCGACTTGAGTTGCGCTAGATTTTGTTAGGCTGGGTTCTGCGGAAAAATAAAAGGTACGAAAGTTGGGTGTTTGCATCTGGTGCTGAGCTTTGAATCAGCAGCTTGGGAGACAGAATGGTTCTTTTTATAACCTTGTTACTGGACCATATTTCCAACAGAGAAAAAAAAAAAAAAAAAAAAAAGGAAAAATTGTTGCATGACTTGCCTATTTTCCTCCAGATCTAACTTTTTACTTGCAAGAAAACATTACAAAACCCCCCAAAGGTGAATCTCCCACTTGTTCCCTCTCAGGTGACTTGCAAGACCTGAAGACACTGTTGCTCAGTGGGGATGCCAGGCATACCTGACAGACTCGGTTGCGATATACAAAAAGAAGCTTTCTCCTTTAAAATTACTCCTTGTTTCTAGCTTTAAAGGAAGCCTACGAACTCAACAAATGGCACCAGGTAAAACTACTGAAAATGGATCTTCAGAATGTGGCAACTTGCTAGGAAAAATGCCAGAGGAAAGGTAGGGGTGCTGTTTGGAAGAAGAGTGAATATAATCAAGAAAAGAGACAGAGCCATGTTTTGGAGGCTGTTGCTTTGTTCCAGGATGAGGAGACAGACCTCTCAGCAAGAAATTTAAAATGGTACCAAGTGCTAAAGGCTGCAAAATGAAACCCAGAGACATGTCTTATGTCTGCAACAAACAGGATTTTGATAATTTCTAGAAGGCAGAAAAGGCTTTTTTATTATGCCTCAGCGGCATCCCACTAAGCAATTCCAGCCCACGTATTTGTTCCAAATTAACACTTCAACAATTTTCAGGATTACAGAGAGCACCACACCAGGCCTCCGTTGTTCTGAAACTCCATTAAACTGCAATTTGTTTTTGCGTGTTAGCTGTTGAAAGCCTAAGTAGGGGAGGATCATAAATGTGCATGCTCGTGCTATTTGTCGGTCGAAGGCTACCACGTGCACACTGAGTTTCTTCTCAATGTGTGTTTAGATTTTCCTACTTTACATCAGCTAATTGTTACCTTGCTGGTTCAACGCTAATAGGGTTAGAGGTGTCGTATAAAAAAGCTCGCTCATGACAAAAGAGGAAAAGTGCCAGGAAAGAGTAAGAGCTCCAGCGGCCAAAGCATGTAATTCCTGAAAAGTTTCATGTACTGGTGCTCTTGTCAATAAACACAGGCACCTCAAACTCTGAACCAAATCTAAAAGCTTACTGGCCCCATACTCTCCAAAATGAGCATGAGGCCAGAAAATGGTTCCTCGGCAGTCTCCCTAAAATCCTTATGAGCCACCATGTGCAATGCTATGCTATCCCCATGTTGGACTCTCTCAGAACAGCTGGCAGCTGAAACTCTTCATATGGTCACCAAACCATGGTGCCAGATACCTACAGAAGAAAATACGTTACTGTAAGTTGTTTTTATTGTATTACAGCATGCGGTAAAAATGCTAACCTCGGAGAGCTGTAAGGAGCCATGCTGCAGTAGAAGGTAAAGTTGCTGTTCGCATAAAACCTGTTTGTAGCAGTGAGTGAAAAACGAGGTGTCCAGGCTTTCCAGCCAGGTTTGCTACTTCCAATCCAAATTCATTCGAGGCCTCAGGTTTTCCGCAGCTCCTCTGGTCACAGGCAGGCCCTGACCTCGGTGTGCATCTCGGTGCCCTTTTGGCAGCTGGGATATAAAGCCGGGTACAAGGCAATCCCCACAGCCCTCCTTCCCCTCGCTTTCTCTCGCTGCCCAAATCAGCAGCTCGCCGAGGCTGAGGCCACAGTCAGTTCTTCTAAAAGAAAAGTGAGTTGGTAAATGGGATGCTCACGCTTCAGTTTATTCCTATAAAGAAGCCAGGAGTTGCCCCATCCAGGAGCCTATTTTGCCGTGATTGTGGGAGATTTTAAAGGAAACAGGAGGAGCTGAAGGATGTTGCACTGTTGCTCAAACTTCTGGCACAGTTTACCTATGGCCGAAGTCATTTAAACGGTAACGGAAAGAAAAATCAGCAGGGAAAAGAGAAAGATACAGCGAGCTGAGGGACGAAGCAGCAGTGTCTTTGCTGCTTAAGCAGCAGCACGGAGGATCTAAGGTGGCAACAGCGGAAGGACCCCGAGCTTTGCGTGGGCAAACGGCACTCCTCAGCCCCCCCGAACACAACGCGGGCCCGGAGTTTTCTTTACGAAACGCGCGCTTTTGTGATTTATTTATTATTATTATTATTTTTCTTTTTGGTGGAGGGACTTCGGGCGTTTTCCGTCCTGTTTTCCAAGGCTGTCGGGGCGCAGGTGACCCCGCGGGGACGGCCGGGGCTGACGGGGCGGGGGGCTCC
>VXAV01010535.1:142652-173411 GCA_013399715.1 Alectura lathami | reverse complement strand
CTGAGGCTCGCCCAGCGCCACCGTCGCGGGTTGCGAGGGGCCGCAGCCCGCTGAGCTGGGGACGGGCCACAGAGCGGGCGGGGGGCAAACGCGGGGCGGCGAGGGAGGTGTTGAGGAGGGACGTGGTGACGGGGGAACGGCTCCGAGGGGAGCCTCGTGCGGTCTCGCTTTTGTTCGGGGAGGTAGCCTACTTCATAGGGTGCTTTGGCGTTCAAGTCATCTTGTGGGACCAAGATCACCTCTAAGTGCTTAATGTAACCCTGTAATGCTAAACTGGATACTGCTGCAACCCTCTTTTGTCCAGCAAGAGTCTGGAACATCCTGGCCGAGGAGTGGGAGGTATGAAAAAATGCCTGTGCCCTACGGCAGCTCTTCCAGTCACAGCAGTGAGTTGTCCCAGTAGGACAGAGTATCGTCTGGTGCCCACCGAGCCTCAGGGGACAGCAAAATTCGGGCTACTGTAATTTGTTAGGAATCCTTGTCCTCAGCCTGGCGGGGAGCTTAGAGCCGGACACAGCATGAGACAGGCCAGCCAAGAAGCCCCTCAGTTGGCTTGTCCAGTTGGCTCACGTTCACTGCTCTGATTCCAGACCTGGACAGTGAAATTGGCTTGTGCAATGGCCAGGCACAGGGCACTCCAGGGATGCTCTGAAGAAGGGACTGTAGAAGCACACCCTGAAAAAAAAGACTTGTCAGTGTTGCCCAGTGTCCAGGCTCCAGCTGGTGACAAGTCTCTGTTGGTTCAAAAGAAACCTGCTCTCCCTTCTCTACTCAAAAAAACCTCACTTGGCTGGTTGGGCAGTATGGGAAACAGTCATGAGCTTTGTGAGCAAGCAGAGAGGAAGCCCCTAAAGTAATAGGTACTGCTAAAAGTAGTCAAGGTATGTGCGCCACGTCCAGACCGATTTTTCTCATATCCTTATGAGCAGACCTAGGGAAACTGGGGGATTCACAGACTCTGAAGAGGAAAGTACCGGTAAGTCCCTGTCTGTGCCCATCTTGCACAAGAAGATACTTTGTTTACTTGTGGTTAAAGAAGACTTCTTAAGGCTTTGGTCTTACTTTAAATGCTCATATGATGATGAGTCCATTTCATCCCCTGATAAGTCACCACCCAAATATTGAGGAACCATGCATCTTTTCAGTTGTTTTTTTTTGTTGACTTCAGCTTCCCAGTCAGAGGATTATGCTACACCTCTCTTAGCAGGGTTGCAAAGTATTCTCTATACATAACGTGTCTTAGGACACAATCAGAAAGCAGCAACTTCTTTGTCTCTCCCCAGCATTTCTGTATGCTTACCCTCCTGAAGGTAAGCGTGATATTGTACCGGTGGCCTCATCAATGCAAAATTATTTCTCTAATGGTTCTATTAGTGTATATGCACATACTTGCTCTGCTTTGCACTGAAAACTTATTTTTAGCCAGTTTTCTTAAGTTGCTGCATTACGAAGTAGGTGTCTCCTGCCTGGGAGCATGGTCTAACTTCGCAAATTTCTTTGGCATTAAAGGCATCTTGTAGAACCAAGGTGGCCTTGTCAGTGGTTAATAAAACTTTGTAATACTAAACTGCCTTACTGCTGGATACTGCTGCAACATTTATCTCCAGGCTTAGTCAGCAAATATTTTACACCATTTTTAATGTCCATTAAAAATGAATTGAATAGTCCTGAACCAATAATTGTTCTGAAGGAGAGTGTTCAAAATAGTTTTTGTATTCATATCTTTCCAGCAGCAACGTTTTAAGATCAGCCAGGGGGACAACTTTTTAATCTGTGTAATGGATGCACTTATTTGGCAAACCTCTTGGTCAAAGCATCCTTCAGTGTTGTTACCTGTATTAAGAGAAACTCAAGTGTGCTAGCGAGAGGCACCTTTACCAACCGGACCTGCAAGCTATCAAAAAGCAGAGGGCTTTATTTGTCACTGTATACTTTTTTTTGAAAACCGTGCAGAATGTCGCAGGTATTTTAGCATTTACTCATTGTTAAGAATCCAGAATTAAGTACAATCAACCTCTAAACATCCTTAATTTAAAAATAAAAAAAAAATGCTGTTAAGTAGAAACTATAATTTTAATACAATATTTGCCTTGCTTTGCTGTTGTTGATGCTAGAAGTGATACTAAAACATTTTTGAATATTTTTTTTTTGCTCTTGCACTGCTGCAAGATGTTAGGAGATTTTAGTAGGTTGCTGGTTCATGCCTTTGCCCTTTTTTTTGAACAGTTGCACTGTACTGACTGTACTGACACTTGCCCCATCCTTTGGAGATTTCCCAGTTCCTGTGGTATGTCTAAAACTGGTGTTCAGAGAAATCCTCAGTCAGAACCGTTAAACTTGGTTATAACATTATGCTGTCACATTGAGGTGAGCTGTCTTTAGCTGCAGACTTGCTACTCTTGCTACTTTATTTCCTCCGACATGCTTTATTTTTTGGTTCCTTTAACAGCGTCATATGAAATGATTACATCTTCATACTTCATTCAGCAAAGGCACAGGAAGTATCCAGTATGATTTTCCGTCTTCCGTTTTGTTCTTTTTTCTTTCTTCTACTTCCCTCCTCCTCCTCCCCACCCCAAGATTTTTTTTTCTTTTTAATTATTTACCTTGCTGGTATCAGCTAGTAGTGGACCTACGTTTCATATTGGATTTTGATTTCCTTGGATTTTGAAGTACTCCTCCCTCTTTTTTTTTTTTTTTTTTTTTTTCTCCCCGTTCTCTATACGTTCAATCTTCTGTCATTGTTTTCTGAGAACTCGTGTTATGCCCTTCTTGTTTTCTTGCTCTGTGTTGTTAATTGGTGGTTTCTCCCTGCCTCAAGTTTTCGAATACGTATCAAGCTATTGTCCAAAAATGAAAATTGTTCATCTACTTGTACCATTCTTGTTCAGCTGTCACACAATTTCTTTAGTCTTTGAAAAATCAGTCATTTTTAATTTCTATATTTTCATCTATCAAGTTTATTGTTGCCATATTTGTCTGCAGAATGTGTGTTGGAGTGGGGCTGTTGGCATCTATTCAGTTCTTAACAATCATGAATGTCTCATGGTGAACTTTGTGGTAGGAAATCATGTATTAATAATTAAAAAAAAAAAACAAACACAACTAAAGAGATTGTATGCCAGTGAGAGATGCCTAGCGGATGTGTCCCATACTGGAGGGGTCCAGAGTGATGTGTCTTTGCTTTGTGCACACCATGGGCAGAGCTCTGAGAAGCAGTTCCTATGGCTCTGTTATGAGCGCAGGGCTTCTCTGACAGATGCTTGCCTGTAGCCACCATTTGGCTTACTAGCTGCAGTCTTGGCCAGTACGTATCTACCAAGGCTGATGACTGAGCAGCGAGGTCCTCAGATTCTGGGTACTGTCAGCGGGATCTCTGCTTAAAGCGCTGTCCACTACCCCATTTTTCCCACTCTGCCTGAATCTATAGCCATTTGCTTCAAGCCAGAAGACACCCTCCCCAGCCAAGCTGCTGTATTTTATTTAGTGTGCATCTATGATATTCTTGGAATTGGTGCCTTTTGGAGGACAAAACCAGAAGACATTAAGGACAGAGTGCAAAGAGAAAGAGCAACGGGAACATCTTTTTCCTGTCTGCAGGCAGACTTTCTAGTAGATGATTTCTTACTAGGAAGAGTGCTGCAAAAACACTTATGTTCTGTAATGAGAGCATGATGTCTTTCTTTGCTTCTTGAGTGTACTCATTACTGACTTCCCACCATTTGAAACCTTGTCATGAATAGAAGTGTGATTTACGCCCTAAGGACGTTATTGCAGACCAGCAGGTAATGCAGAATGATCTTCAGAAATCACTAAACTTTCTATGCTGCTTTGAGAAGTGAGCTCTACAGCTCTTGTGAGAGCAAACTTACAACAAATGGTGAAATTAGGGCTTGATAACAAAAAGGTGAGTTCTCTTTGTTCAGTCTGTTCTAGAAGCAAGCTGTCAACAAAGTAATTTATGTGATGCAGAAGTGAGTGATGGTGCCTATCTAACAGAGAAGCAACCAGGATGCTTGCGTGCACTGACTCTGCCTCTATGAAGAAATTTTACATGGGAACAGCAAGCCTAGGAATTGAGTGAAGGTTTTTGAAAATTTTCAGAATTATCCCATGCAGAAAGTTAAACTACAAGCACTCTAGTGCATTCAACAAATCTTGGCTCCAGGGCTGTTACAGACTGAGTGATTTGTCCTCTGTGCACTGGCTATAGCTGCAAATGGTCTTTCACTTCTGGATATGCTAGGAAAGCAAGCACGATGTCAGAGTAAAACGTCTGCCCTGCGCCTATGGAAGGGTGGTGTTAGAAAGAGCAGGAGCTTTTCCTTGTCCACCTGAGGCTTTATCAAGGCTTACTGCCTGAAGTCTTTGGCCACGCTGTGGAGTGAAGGAGTGGCACCCTCTACAGCTGTAGTTTTGGATGTTCCCATTTTGGTTCTGCGAAATCCTGTTTCTGTGGCTGATTATCCTTTTACCTCAAGAAAGATGCATGGCAAGCTGTTCTGAGGCTTGGAACATGTCTCGGGTCATTCGGCCACAAGGTTCTGAGGTGACGGCAGTCACTGAAGTCAGCAGCGTGAAAGCTGACTGAAAGGAAGACAAACGAGACCCAGACTGGAGTGCTGAGGCATAAAGCTAAAAGTTTGTCTGAGGAAAGAAGAATACTCCTCTGACAATCCAGGAAACCGTATGTCAGATCAGTCATCAGTATAATGGAGTATCTTGTTGTCTTGTTGTTCTGCTACATACGAGCTTCTCTAAGCAGCACCCTGGTGATAAGGCAGCCCCAAAGGCACCGCTGGGTATTCTGATGGCTGTCCTGCAGCCCTGTCTTCACTCAGAGCCACACTGAGAAGGGGCTTCAGCCGGACTGACAGATGGCCCCTCCTTATTCTGTAACACAGTTGGACCACTCTTAACACAAGCCTAACTTCTTGTCCCAGAAACTATTTTCCTTCATGCTACACCATGACGGGGAAGGACAACCCGTGTGTTCTGGATCCTAACTTTCAGGTTCTGGCAGTCACTGTCTGCCCTGAAGCCCTCTTCCTGCCGAAGGCCAGCATCCCCTCTGCAGAGCTGGCAGGAGTGCTCCAACTCCTTCAGCCCAAGGCTAGGATGTCAGAGTAAAGTAAACATTTATCTTCAGGCTAATATGCAGCATGGTAACTAGCCTCGCTGAGGTGGACGCACATGTTTGCCTTGCTGACTGTGCTGCAGAAATTGTAGTCCCTGACAGGAAGGTGAGGATGACAGCTGAGGGCAATAACTTCTTAAATAAATGTCAACAAACCCTGCCACTGCAATTTATCTTTGCTCTTGGGTGTGACAGCGAGCAGGGGGAAGGGGTTAAAGGTTAGCTGTTTGATGCTTACCCTAGCAGGCAGGACTTGCTGAATACCTAGTGTTTTTTCTTCCATTTCTTTTGCCCTGCAACTGGCCCAGTGGCTGGGGGTGTATTTTCTTTAAGTCTGAGGAGATGCATATGCCACATGATATAAAAACGTGAAGAGAAGCAGTCATGTCTCCTTCAGAGCAGGAAGGTGGTGGCCAAGAGGCTAAGGCTGACTAGTCTGGGTGTTGTGCTGCTTTAATACAACAACAGAGCTGTCAGGACCTATTCTTTTCTCTCTGCATGGTACTGCATGTCCAGAGCAACTGTGGGTGTCTCCAGCAGAGCGGTGCGTTGTGCCACCAGACTAAATATTCTGATAACAGGACTCTGTAACACACTAACATCATAGTCCTTTCTTATCCAAGGGCTTGAGGTAAGTTGTAAATGACTGTAACAAGCTTGATGCAATCCATCAAGTGCATCTGTTACTGTGTTCTGCAGGGTTTTTTGGAGTTCTTCGCATAGGTAAATAGTGTTCTGATTACCAACAGATAGGAGAAAAACAACGTTCTGACTGTACACGCTAGTTGGTGAATTTTGAAGGTCACTTTTTCTTTCCTTTATTTTTAAGGATCATATGCTGTACAAACACACTCTTTCAATATAGTTCCTAAGTTATTCTGTAGAAATTCGCTGTGCCATTTGACCATGAGATGCTGGCAAGCAGGCCTTTGGTTCTACCTTGCTGCATTTCAGCTTGGCTGTTAGCGAAGAGCTTGCTGGTGTGCAGGCCTGGTCCCTGGGCACTTGTCTCCTTTGCACTGATTGCGTGCTTGTCCAGGCTTGCTGTGCTGTGTGTAGCTTATTCTCCACAAGCTTAAAATTTCAGAACTCTTTCTGTAATAGCTGAACTCCCAAAACTTAGTTTAAAAAAAAAGAGGACAGAAATGCTTCCTTATGTGTGTTGATTACATTGCTTTAAATTCCTTGAACTTCTGTTCTTATGTGAAATAGACAAACAAACAATAATAGAAATGCAGTAGCTCATTTGGTGTTTGGGCTAGGAAGGTAAGGGGCTGGAACATCTCTCTTCTGAGGTGGGGTGAGAGACCTGGGCCTGTTTCTCCTAGAGAAGAGAAAACCGAGAGGGGATCTTACCAACACTCCCAAATATCTACAGGGCGGCCGTCAAGAGGGTGGGGCCAGGCTCTTTTTGGTGGTGCCCAGCGACAGGACAAGGGGCAACGGGCACAAACTGGAAGGCGGGAAGTTCCATCTGAACATGGGGAAGAACTTCTTCACTGTGAGGGTGACAGAGCCCTGGAACAGGCTGCCCAGAGAGGCTGTGGAGTCTCCTTCTCTGGGGATACTCCAATGCCACATGGACGCTTTCCTGTGCAACCACCTGTAGGGGACCTGCTTTAGCAGGGGGGTTGGACTGGGTGATCTCCAGAGGTCCCTTCTGACCTCAGCCATTCGAGTGTAGTCTGTTGTCACATCCTGCTATTATTAGTGTAATTGTACCTCACTTTTGTTTTATCATGAAATTACGTGTGGGTATTAAAAAAATGCTTATGTATTCCCTAGATAAAAAGTAACTAATGTTCCTGTTTTGCAGATGTAGCAGTTTGAGGTAAAACTCTCCTAATGCCTAAGGAGTTGGTGCAGAACTGGGGCAAGAACTCCACACTTTTTGGCTTCCTCTGGACGCTGCTTCAATGACGGCCTCAAGTTCTAACTCACTGGCCGACCATGCTGGCTGCAGTCCCACATCCAGTTGATGCTTGGGGCATGCTGCTGCTTCGGCACACATGGAGGAGCAGTCTCAGCAGTGCCTGCTTGGCCTAGCTGCTGCCTCCTTGCACACTGCAGGGATGTTCCAGTGGCTGGAATTAGGCAGTCAAGGGTATAGGGTCTTATTTTATTTTTAGGAGGACCTCAAGGTGGTTTACCGCTTGCAGGTGGAACTTGTGAACATGATGGGCTCTCTTCCCCTCACACTTCAGCATGTTTGTGAGTTGCCTTAGCCTCAGGCTACCTTTGAACGACAGCGTGTGCTTGAGACTGAGCCAAGAGGGAGTGCAGCTGTTGTTTGATCCTGCTCCCAGGCACAGGCTTGTTGTAAATCAGCATAGCTCCTCTGCTGAGGTCAGTGTGGTTCAGCTGGCAGCTGCTGGTCCCACAGTATGATTCTGCACAGCCTGTTATCTTTCTCTCAGGGTTGCTGCAGCTACCTTCACCTTTTCCTGTGAGGCTGGGGTGGCTATAGAGGCATGCCAGGAGCAAAAACCACATCGCTGCGGTCTGCAGGGAGATGGCATGAATTCTGGCACTTGAAAGCACTGAATTACTGTGCCATGACAAACTGTGCTTGTTTTTTTTTTTNTTTTTTTTTTTTTTTTTTTTTTTTTTTAATCTTTCATAATATTTAGCCTTTCAGAAGTAGATTATTCTGCTGTGATGTTCAAGATGTTAAAGCTGAAACTTTTCAGACATTCTCTGGTAAAGCTTCTGTGCATTTTAACTTGGGTCTAAGTCAGTACAACTGTTATGCCTTGGAGTTCAATGCCAAATGGAATTAAAAAAATGTTCCCCAGCTCTTATTATGTTGAAAGTGCATGACCCTAGCCTTGATAAGCATGATCCTTCATTGACTGAAGCTTTCTGTTCATCTGGGATGGTATAGCTGACTCCATTATTAAGGGAAATACTGCGGTTTACAATAGCTGAAATTCTGCACACATAGTATAGTATATACTGCTGTGCTTAAACTGTTTTGAAACATTCTTAAATATTTCGCTTCACCAAGGGCAGGTTGTGCCTGGCCAATCTGGTGGCCTTCTATGATGGAGTGGCAGCATCAGTGGACCAAGGGAGGGCGATGGATGTTGTCTACCTGGACTTGTGCAAGGCCTTTGACATGGTCCCGCACCATATCCTTATCTCTAAACTGGAGAGATACGGATTTGATGGGTGGACTGTTCGTTGGATAAAGAACTGGCTGGAGGGTTGCAGCCAAAGGGTTGTAGCCAATGGCTCTACGTCCAGGTGGAGGCCGGTCACGAGCGGTGTCCCCCAGGGGTCCGTCTTGGGACCGGTACTCTTCAACACCTTTATCAACGACTTAGACTGTGGGATCGAGTGCAGCCTCAGCAAGTTTGCTGATGACACCAAGCTGAGTGGTGCAGTTGATACCCCTGAAGGAAGGGGTGCCATCCAGAGGGACCTGGACAGGCTGGAAAAGTGGGCCCACGAGAACCTGATGAGGTTCAACAAGGCCAAGTGCAAGGTGTTGCACTTGGGTCGGGGCAATCCCAGGTGTGTGTACAGACTGGGAGAAGAACTCCTTGAGAGCAGCCCTGCGGAGAAGGACTTGGGCGTTGTGATCGACAAAAAGCTGGACATGGGCCGGCAGCGCGCTCTTGCAGCCAGGAAGGCCAATGGCATCCTGGGCTGCATCAAGAGAGGGGTGGCCAGCAGGGAGAGGGAGGTGATCGTCCCCCTCTACTCTGCCCTTGGAAGGCCTCACCTGGAGTACTGTGTCCAGGCCTGGGGCCCCCAGTACAGAGGGGATGTGGAGCTGTTGGAGCGGGTCCAGAGGAGGGCCACCAAAATGATCAGAGGGCTGGAGCACCTCTCCAATGAGGAAAGGTTGAGGGAGTTGGGATTGTTTAGCTTGGAAAAGAGAAGGCTCCGGGGAGACCTCATTGCGGCCTTCCAATACTTGAAAGGAGCTTACAGGCAGGAGAGGGACCGACTTTTTACACAGGTGGATAATGGTAGGACAAGGGGGAATGGGCTAAAACTGAAAGAGGGGAGGTTTAGATTGGACATCAGGAAGAAATTCTTCCCTGAGAGAGTGGTGAGGCACTGGCACAGGCTGCCCAGAGAAGCTGTGGCTGCCCCATCCCTGGCTGTGTTCAAGGCCAGGCTGGATGGGTTCCTGGGCAGTTTGATCTAGTGAGCTAGTGGCTGGCAGCCCTGTCCACGGCAGGGGGGTTGGAACTAGATGATCTCTGAGGTCCCTTCCAACCCAAGCCATTCTATGATTCTGTGATTTAGTTAAAGAAAGAAACAAAGGGTAGATGTAAACAGAATAATCTTGAAGTGCTTTATAAACTTGTTTCACTGGGTGTCATCTTTCTTTTTTTCTCTTTGTGTAAAGTTTTTGAGGAAATTCTAAAGTTTTAGAGGACTTTCTGCTGTATTTTTCTCTGCTCCCATTTAGGAAGACATGTGCACGCTCAGAACTGTAGCTCTATGACTGATTGACATTGTCCTCAACATCTTGAGAAATGTTCACTTAATATCTAAACTTTTGAAGCATAAGCTCAAAATGCATTAGTTCTGTTATTAAAAAGAAAAAGAGTAACTAAAAAAAAACAAATTACATGTAAATCAGTATGATAATGAGCTGTCCCTACAATTCTTCAGTTTGCTGCTAGTTTCAGCAGTGCCTTTCATGAGTTGTGGCACACCATTGCCTCCAAGACCACTGAAAGCAGAGCTGTAGATTCATGAAACTGATTTGTAGGGAGAGTAGCAGTGGGAAGTTACCTCCTTCCTATTCCTGCCCCTGCTGTACTAAATACTTCAAATTTGTTACAAATATCTATTAGCTGGCTCAGACAGGAGAAATTGTGTATCTGAGTCTGTGCAGGTTTTGGCTCAGCTTTTTGCTGTAAAATATCTCGTGAGATATTCAGGTGAGACTGGCTGTGTTAACTCTTCTGTTGCTACCTTGCACTCATAGCGGTGTTTCTTTCTTTTTCATTTTTTCATTTTTCATTTTTTTTTTTCTTTTAAATTCTTCTAATTTGTGTGTGTATGCTGGGGGGAGAGATTTCTTGTTAGTTTTGCCTTTACTCTGCACAGCATTTGGATGACTTGGTAACACAAATTTCTGAAATATTTTCTTAGAAAATGCTTACCAGCTGAAAACTTCACTGCAGTAATTCCTGTGTTTACTATTTTTTCTCATTGCATCTGAGACTGTGCTTGTAAAACCAGCATGCAGACTCCACTGCTGCAAAATCCAGTGCTCTCCCTGCTCCATGGCTCCAGCCACAAGTCTGCAAATTCTTCCAGTCATTTGCAGTTGTTTTTTTCTGCCAGTTGAAAGTTGTAATCTACTTTTCTGAGTGACTAATACAACAAGCATTGGTGGGTTTTTGTTTGGGCTTTTTTTTTTGTTGTTGTTCTGCAGAGTTTTGATCTGTGATCTCTGCTGTGCTACACTGTGATCACGGGGACAAAGCAATCCTAGGATGGATAGGCATGAGCCTGGCATAGAGCAGTCTGCCTTAGCGTTGCAGCTTGGGACCCATCCTGTCTGCAGAAGAGGGCATTGCAAGATTCAGAAATATTCAGAAGGGGTAATTTACTTAGCAGAAAAACTTGCATGTAATAATGACGATCTTCACTGTTTCTGCAGCTTTTTGATTGTTTGTTTGTTTAAATCGTGTTTTTATTCTTATTTATTCATCATCCTCAAATCTGTAGAAACTACCTACAGTCTTTCCACGAAGGTGAAGAAAAATGTGCTTCAGCAAGAGGTGCCAGAGATTTCATGAAAGCTGCTTGGGACCATGTACTGCTGATTTGAAGTAAAAGTTCCAGTAGCAGATTCAGCCGTGTGATAAACAGAATATTACAACAAATCACCCAAATCACCCTCAAAACAAAACACATCTTGGGATTTATTAAACACTTGATGGTTCTTTCCCCCCTCCACGTCTTCTTTTAAGCTGAGATATTGCCAGTATCCATGCTGACTTCATCTGCTGACAACTTTATGTGTATGTATATTTTGAGGTGAGCCACCCCAAGAAAGGATGGAGACCACATTTAGAAGCTAGTTGTAAAATCACAGGTCCTGTGATTGAGCGTGTCTGATGAATCACAACTTGGAAGTTCTATTATTCCCCTAACTCTGTAGAGATCCTGTGATGGCTAGCTTTGGGTTCTAATCTTTACTTACTTTTAGTTATGCTCAGTGTTAAAGTAGGGAAATTCCAAATGGACGGTCTGTGATAGTGAGCAGGCTGTGTTCATGCTCCCCATTTGCAAGCTGGAAGTAATAACACATGCTAAACTTATACGACAGTTAAAGTAGATAATGTTTGTAATTTGCTTCGGATGTGAGAACTTCTACTGAAATTCTAGATTTTGTTGATCACCACTCACTACATGGAAATAGAGCTTTCTCATTTTTTAGTGGATGTTGCACATTTTTGAAATCACGATGTTCAGTGGTGCATATGGATTTCTGCAGTAGTGCAGGCAGCAGCATTTAGGCTAGCACATAATGTTTGTGCTGTTTACAGGCAAGTTAAAAATAGCGGATTAAATCCACATCTGCCCAGCATCCAGAATACTGACTCAAGAACTCTATCTGTATGTGAGTGGAAGTTTATTGGCTCGCAGAGAATGCCATGGTTTTATGTACACTTTATTTGCATTTCTACTCTGACAATGCTGCCTGTTTTCGATTAACAATTTGTCCATGCATATTGTACTTCTGTGTGGACCCTAAATCAAAGTCTGAGATCTGTCCCCATAAAGAGGAAATCTGTGATACAGTGATGAGGCTGATACTTCTGTTTGGTGTGTACAAGTACAGATTTCTATTATGATGGAGATGTTTCTTGATGCTTGTTTTTGAAGAAGCAATTTGGAAAAAAATAAGGGATTCAGAGTATGAAAGTCATTTATCTTCATATGCTTAATTTTTAATTCTTAGAAAAAGAAAGAAGGGAAAGGAAAAAGGGATCTGAAATAGCTTTTCTCAGGCCTATGAACTTTGGTGTACTGAAATTTTTTCTATTTCTTTCCATTGTAGAACCTTGTATTGTGATTACTCTTCTCATCTCATATGTTTCCTTGGGCAGAAGATAAAACGCAACATAATTTTATTTTTTCAAATGTTTTTGATATATGTTGTTGGCTAATGTGTGACCTGCTCGAGATGTGCAGATTTGGCAGGTTTTTGCTGCTTCACAGCCAAGGCGTTCAACGTTAAACGATGGGTGGCTCTGAAGTGGTTTAGTTTGGATAAGCGTTGAAAGTTTGGACCTTATCTGAACTTTGTTGGCCTAGAAATTGATTTGCCTGCTGTTGAGGAGGAAGGGACAGTGTTTCCTGTTAAGTTTCACACTCTTCTTAATTTTGTTTAGGCCAGATTACTCCATAAAGAATCTTTTTATTTATTTTTTATTTTTTTAATGATACTTCAGTCCTTTTTATTGCCTATTATGACCCAGCATAGGAAGTGCAGAGGTATAAAAGAAGTTACATAAAGTCGACCCTTCTTATTTTCCCCCACAAACGACAGGCAAGGTTCAAATTAGGTTCAGGGCCGGGTGTTTTTTCTGTACGCTCTCTCAACTGGCAAGCTCAGCTCTAGTAAACATTGCAGTGGAAACGTTCTCATGTGACACTTGGCGCAGAGCTAGTGCAGCAGACAAGTGTGAAACTCCTGTTTTTAATCTACTTCACTGTTTCTTTCTGTGAAATAGGGCAGCAAAATGACAGATTCTGCAGAATTAGTAGGCTCCTCAACTTGCAAGTGAAATTTAGGAAGTATTGTTATCCTTGTCTTGAGTATTATGTGCAGGTTTGGGTGCCTCAATGTAAGAAGGACATAAAGCTATTAGAGAGCATCCAAAGGAGGGCTACGAAGATGGGGAAGGGTCTGGAGGGCAAGAGGTGTGAGGAGCAGCTGAGGCCCCTTGGTTTGTTCAGCCCAGAGCAGAGGAGGCTGAGGGGAGGCCTCATGGCGGCCTACAGCTCCCTCCCAGGGGAGCGGAGGGGCAGGCGCTGAGCTCTGCTCTCTGGGGACAGCGACAGGACCCGAGGGCACGGCATGGAGCTGTGTCAGGGGAGGGTCAGGCCGGGGGTTAAGAAAAGGTTCTGCACCAGAGGGTGGTGGGCATGGAACAGGTTCCCCAGGGCAGTGGGCACGGCCCCAGGCTGCTGGAGCTCAAGGAGCGTTTGGACACCGCTCTCAGACGCAGGGTCTGGGTTTGGGTGGTGCTGTGTGGGGCCAGGAGCTGGACTTGGTGATCCTCATGGGTCCCTTCCAACTTGAGGTGTTCTATGATTCTATGAAAAGTGTGCGTGATCTGAGACATCTGCTCCTTAAGACAGTCTAGCGCCTATATCAAAGTTTTTAATATACTAAGAGTATAAAAGCACGGAAAAACTGAACAGGTATCTTTCTCAGCTAATCTGTAATGGGTAAGTGTTTTTGTAGTGCCCTGGATTTGTCGATATGAAACCCTTTTTCAGTCACTGCTAATAACTTTGGGAAAAGTGAGAAATGAGTGACTTCTGGAAGTTTCATTTGCTGAATGTCTGTGAATAACAAAAAGGAGAACAAATGCAGGTTATTGAAATATGCTTTGGCAATTTTTGAATGCTGCTTTGTTAGTGTGCATTTGGTTATCAGGGTTGAATAACATCAGGTGGGAAGTGTAAATAGCTGTTTGTTTCAAGTAAGGATTCAGGCATAGTGATTGCTTCGTAGATGCTTAGCTATTTTGCAGGTGGAAGACTAGAGTTGTTGAATCAGAGACTTTGAGCCTAGGCATGAGTTACAACTCAACTGGATGGTAGAAGGGAATGGTTTAGGTAAAAATAAGGAATTTCTTCTCTCTGAAGTCATTGTTTTTTTTTGTTTTTTTTTTTGTTTTTTTTTTTTNTTTTTTTTTTTTTTTTTTTTTTGTTTTTTTTTTTTTACAAACTACCTTCAAAATGAGGGCTCTGTTTCTCACTTCTTGTTTCAGTGGCAATCATGGAATTTTGAGACATTTTCTCCTGAAAATCAGAACTCTAATAACTGTATGATTGACAGGTCCTTCTCTGAGACCTAACTGTATCTGACCAGGCTAGCATCACACAGCAGCTGTGGGGTAGCAGGAAGGAGGGGTGGGATTCAGTTGTGCAGGCGAGCATTCAGCCGCTCAGGCCATGGCGCTGCCCTGTCTCTTCCTGCAGTCCCGTCAGCCTCCATTGTGGTGTGCCTGCTAGTGTTCTGCAGCCACTGAGGCAGGAGCGGACTGCTGTGTTCACCGTACACCCCACAGCTGCATGTCTGCTATGGTTGTATCAGGTCTAAAACTGCACTAGGATGTTGGTATTTTGCTTCTTTAAAGCATGGGGTCTCTCCCTTCCCACTTTGAGCAGATGATGAGTCCTAGTTCAAATGAACGTTTTGTCCAACCTCCACTTTTTTAAAAGGGGTTGGGGGAGAGAAACAAAGGTAAACACTGAATTAAAAAAAAGTTGAATCTTCAGTCATTGATTCAGTGATCCTTTTGAGAATTTTTTTTAAGCATGTACTAGGTTGGCTGTTCTTCTGTGGTATTTTTGATACTATCGAAGTCGGACTCTTTACATTATATTTGGGTAGTTTTGTTTTGTAAAAAAAAAATCTTACGCTCTTAACATTCCTCAGCATATTTTAACAATAAGCAGGGAGAGAGTATAGAGTATTTGGCCCTGTAGGTTGGGTGTCTTAATGAACGATGCTTTTCTTGAAAGTGTCGTTAATATGCTATTGCCTTTCACATTGTGTGTGGTCAAATGGGGGATCTCACCCTGCCATAGCAAATTGCTTTAATTTGCCTTCTAAAAATCTTTCTATTTCAGTTCGGTGCAGAGTTATATGGTTGAAATAACAGTCACTGTAAGTTTAAGTACTTTGTTTTGGCATTCAAGAAATACGATTGTACAACAGTGGGTGACTGTTCTTTAAGAGGTGCTTGTGCATGTACTGCCTCATCCTAGACTCCATTCTGCTGCTTACAGAATCTAATTGTTTAGTTACAGATGCAAGCGTGCTCTAGTATATGCAAATAGAGGGTTTTTTACTGTTATTTCTTTCAATTCTTTTAAGTCTAATAGTTTCTTAAGCTTTTCCAGCAGGCTAGCAGGAGGCTGGCAGCTGGGTACTGCTCACAGGGCTGATGAGCTGCAGTGACAGAGCTGCTGTCAGCTGCTGTGCTGGCACTAAGTTGGGCAGGATTTATAAAGTTAAATATAAGGTGAAGGATAAGATCAGAAGTATCTGAACTCTAAGGGGAGGATGGAATGGAGAGGGAGGGAAGTAGAGACCATGGGTCATGGGAAAGAGGTAAGACTTGCAGGCAGGCATAAGCATTTGTCTGCCTGAGCCACGAAACTGCCCAGATGACTGAGATCCAAGTGATGAGGTCTCTCCCTCAATTTCCAACCCAGGAGCTTGAAGGCTGTCATTTTACAAGGGAAGTTGCATAGTGATCTCCTGTTTGTGTCACAGCTTTCAGAAACCATTTATTGGCAGTGTGCAGGCCTTGGCAGGACTCGTCTGATTTGTGGTTAGTGACCAAAGATCTGTAGCCCAGAATGGGCAAACTGTTGCGGCCCTTCCTCAAGGAAGGGTGAGTGTGCAGAGGGCTGTGTAGTGGATAAGTTGCCAGTGACTGTGTCCCGACTTTTTTACTTTTTATTATCTTTATTTTTAACGGTGATTTCTCATACCATGGAGTTACCTCCCTCAGCCTTGAGGCTGTGTTTTTCTTAGGACATCACAAGCTGCAGTATGAAATTAAACGAAGTCTGTTACTAGCCTTGGTATGAATGCCATTGGCTTCAGGGAAGTGCAACACTTGCATTTGGCTTGAAAGGTAATTTTTCTGAGAATGTAATAACTATGAACTTCATCCATAGGCCAGGAGCACGCAATTTATGGAGAACTCAAGCAAGAGTTAGGTGTTCAGAGATTCCTTGGGAAATCTGTGGGTCTGACTTGTGACAATCCTTCATTTTCTTCCTCAAAGGCAGAGTGCCTGCAGGTATCGTACTGATAAAGAAGAGCCGTAGCTCTTCTCCAGTGGCCACCACTTCGTTGGTTAGCTGGTGGGAACATCTGCAGGGAAATACCTGCTGAGACGATATAATTCTTGACTGAAATACTTTAATGGATGAACGCAGTTCTTCAGAGCCAAACTGCTAGGCACTGTGGAGTGGCTTTGTAGCACTGCACATCTTCAGTGTGGGTGTCTGCTGTTGCCTTTGACTTCCTTCACAGCTAGTGGGGAGAAATGGGCACTTCTGGGCTGCAGTTCTGCTCATCCTGAAGCAGACCTCTGGCAGGTCAGACGAATGGTGCTCTAAAAGTGCTTTTTCCCTCTCTGTGTTGATGATGAGGGGAGTGAAGACGATCTCATCTGAGACCAAACACCTCTGCTGTGACTGACCAAATCACCTCTGAACCTTATCTGTGGAATGAGGAACATTTCGTGAGGCTAGTATTCACAGACAGCCTGACTCTTTCTGGTGTAGTGCATGGAAGCACTAAGCCTTCTTAATTTGGTATGAGAGGATGTTCAACATACATTCAACGCAGTCTCAGAAATGCCTGGGTTGTTTTTAATTAAATCTTTTACAAGAAAAACAAAACAACAACAACAACAACAACAAAAAAAACACACAACCTCAAGCAAAGACTGGCAAATTTCAAACGGGCTGAGAACAAAGCTGTATCATGGAAAATATTAAATGATTTCTAATCATAGACATACACTGTTTACAGTGAATTATGTATTTCCTAACTTCTGCCATTCAGTAGTGCAAGAAAAGTTCTCTGAGGATTGGTTATTTCTTTCCTTCTTTCTCTAAAATGCTAACTCTATGAAAAATAACAACATTTTCTGACCTCTTCTATGTGACAGGTTATTTTCAGGTGCTTCACTGTTCCAGTAATGCGATATTTTCCACCTTTGCGGAAGCATTAAATGTGCATTATAAGTTTGGATGTGCCATGTAGTACATTGACTGCATGACTTGTCTTTGTGCACCAGTTCTTCCAGGTGCAAAGCTGGATTCTGTTCTGGCAGAGTCTGAGAGACTCTCTTAGAATATTGGTTAAATAGAAGCACAGACATTCTTGGGCACAATTTTTTGCTTTTCTGGATCAATAGAACTGTGTTCCTGTTTGAGAGTAATGCTTTGCCTTCTTTGAAATCTACAGTTTTACTGTGAGTTTGATTATATTTAAGAAACATCTAAGAATATTTAGTAAAGCTTTTGTGTTTGATTTCTGAGGATTTTGGGAGAACCTTTCCCTCCATTTAACAACAAAGAAAACCTTATATGCAGTTGAGGGGGAGGAACAGAAAGCTTTGGGTGATGTATCTAATGAATAAGGAAACCCCCAAACATAAAAGTAAATGAGGACTTAGAATCGTAGAACCTTAGAATGGCTTGGGCTAAGAGGGGCCTCAGAGATCATCTAGTTCCAACCCCCCTGCCGTGGACAGGGCTGCCAGCCACTAGCTCACTGGATCAAACTGCCCAGGAACCCATCCAGCCTGGCCTTGAACACAGCCAGGGATGGGGCAGCCACAGCTTCTCCGGGCAGCCTGTGCCAGCGCCTCACCACTCTCTCAGGGAAGAATTTCTTCCTGGTGTCCAACCTAAACCTCCCCTCTTTCAGTTTTAGCCCATTCCCCCTTGTCCTACCATTATCCGTCAGTGCAAAAAGTCGGTCCCCCTCCTGCCTGTAAGCTCCTTTCAAGTATTGGAAGGCCGCAATGAGGTCTCCCCGGAGCCTTCTCTTTTCCAAGCTAAACAATCCCAACTCCCTCAACCTTTCCTCATAGGAGAGTTGTTCCACCCCTCTGCTAGGTTAGACTTAGGTTCTAGATCAATCCCTAGAACTGGCAGTATTGCTTACCTGCTGTAATTAGTTCTCCTACTTTTAGTTTCTTGTGATTTAATTTTTGGAGCAGATGGGTTATTCTGATAATAAGGAATATGTATCAGTTATAAACATCATAAGTACTACTTTAGAAAAATGAGTAGTTTTCAATACTGATTTCTCCCAAGTTGCAGGGAGCGCCACTGGAGCATTAAAAATATGTTCTAGTTCTATTTTTAATGCCTGCTCTCTGTACCAGAGGGCAGATGAAAGATGCAGTGCCTGAGTACAACTGTAAAGTAATACCAAAGTGCTGACATGATTGGTGGCTGTAATGTTTGGGTCTGAATGTAACCCTGTTTTGGAGCTCACTGGATGAAGTGGGTACTCATGCAGAAAGCTAGAGATGAGCGTTGGCCCCTCAGTCTTGTCCATGCTGTTGTTTTGGGTGGTTGTCTGCTTTGCTCTGTATCCAGAGGGGTGATTTTGCTGGATGGGAACTGGTGGTGCCAAGGCTGGTGTTTGAAATCCAGAGGGTTACAGGCGAGGACTGAACTCAAGAACAAGAAGTTTCTGGTTGTGACCAAAGTAAACATTTAAAATAAGTATCATTCTTGTATTCCTTGCTCCTGCTAAAATGCTTTCAGGCTCTGTGTACATGTCATGCTGACTGCCTTCATTACGGCTTTCCCTCCAGCTACATGTGCCTCTGTTTATTCCAAGCTGGCTTATTCTCCTGGCTTCTGCTTTAGGCTTCGGATTGTACCACCTGAAGAATGGCTGTCCAAAAAGCTGGCGTTTGCTCTTGATTGACACTTGTCTGTAATGAACTAAATTTGGTTTGGTTCTAAACCCTAAATTTGGAAGGGGCAGCCTGGAGTTTTTTTAACTGGCTGCCCTGACTCCGAGGATGGGAATTGAGGATGAACTGATGTTTCTGTTCATAAATTAAGCCTTGCTAAGCAGGTATATGTGCTGTAGTATTGCTTTTATGTATCTCACAAGCTTTATAAGTAAGGAAATTCTCTTCTCACTGCAACCACACTAAATACGTGGTTGAAGGACAGGGTGCCATGTCTATGTTTCAAGAACTGTAGATGAAAGATTTAGCATCAGTTGCAAGCAAAATCCAAGACAACTGAAACTCACAAAGCTCTCTACACTAAGGAAAGCAATGTAGCCCCAAAAACAGCTGTACTGTTCCTAGTCCCACAGAACTCAAGCTGTGTTTCACTAGTGCCTGAGTAAATCTGCTGTGCAGGCTCCCTGTTCCAAGCATGCCACTGTTCCTGCGGGAGGAGGGCGTGGAGGTCTCCCTGGGAGCACTGGGTCTCCTCACTGCTCCAGTGCTCTGCTTGCATCTGCTGGTGTTTGCTTCTGTTTCATCCCTCGGTTCCCATGGTCAGACTGGATCCACTCAACTGTATTCCTGGGGCAGGTTTTTCCACTTGTATGTGTATTTTTGTGCTACTATCTTCATCTCCTCTGCTGGTCTTCGATTTGTTTTATTTTACCTTATTCACACTTGTTTCCTCACACCTCATGAACGCAATAAAAGCTCATTCTCATACATCTTTTATCAGTGTGAATGACTATATAAGTGCTGAATAATTCCCCTTTTTAATGCAGATGCTTCTGTTCCTATGCTCATTTAACGTGGCACTGATGCGACTTGTGTTGTTACCGAGCAGCAGTCAATAGGAGGCAGATTTCAGATGCAGGCTACTATTTGCACAGCAATGGACCTTGTGCACCGCGTTCCAATAAACTCTGTTACGGATTGCTGCTCGCATGGTGTTGTAAAATGCAGGATCTGGGTGCTATGTGAACACATTGTCTGAATTCTCTCACCAGGAAGATGATTTTGATTCCACAGCACTCTAGTTCCACAAAAACAGTTTATACAGGCACTAAAAACAGTCCAAGCTCTTACACTTCATCTTTTTTCTTAGAGGTAACGTGATTCTAGGTCTGCTTGTTACTTTGTCTAAATGTTTGTTTTACAGATCATTTATGTGTTCCAAAATGTTTGTGTAACGTTGGGGGTGGGCATAACCTGGATTTGGCTGTGTGTATGAAGCTGAGGTTTACTGCTTCAAGCCTGTTCAGTTTGTGTGACCCTACAGTGCACAGCGTGCTAAGAAATATGTCTGTGCTGTAGGCAGCTCCCAAAGCAGGAAATGGATAGGGGATCCATAGGTGATGCAGGATTTGAGGTTCCTCAGGGGTAAGGGAATTTTACCATGTTGCTGTGACTTTTTTTTTATTTCTCCAACTCTTGAATGATGATATTTTGTTTTCTAGGCAGGTCACTTTCTGGGAAATCAAAAACCCTTCCTTTTGCTTTAGCAGTTTAGCCAGAGGCTTTGGCTGACCCCAGAGTGTGGTGTGTTAGCACAGCCTTTAAAAATATCCAGATGGAATTGTACCCGAATGTATATTCCCTGTATGCTTTACCAAGAACCTGCATTCTGTGTGTGGGGCATTGATTCCTGAGATACCCTCCGCGAAGCCCAGGTAAACTGGCTGCAGTGTTTGGATTTCACACATCAGGCCTGCTTTTGGATTTCTTGTTTATTAGCAGCTCACCCTTCTGTCATTCCCTGCAGATACAGGAGCAGTCTGTTAGTAACTTCAGAGATGCAGGATTCATTGCCCAGCTGCACTGAGTCTCTGGAATCTGTGTTGTACCTCAGACTCCCCTGTGGTTTGAATGCCAAGGCTTTAGTCTTCTTATGAATGCTTTGGATTTAAGTTCAGCCATCTACCCCACAGCAGTGAAAGCAGACAGTCATGTAGATACAGACCTTTGAAAAGCTTTAAACCACAGCTTTCTTAGGAAGCACAGAAGATACAAGCATCAAGGGAAAAACACGGAATAAATGTCCTTCTCTCCAGTTACCTCTTCTGTCTGTAATGGCTTTTAGGCTTATATCACAACCAAACGCTAAGTTCCAAACTTTTAGCTTGTATCTCAGCTGTTCTGCGAAGTGTGGACTATTTCTCTTCAGCTCACTGTATAGGTCATCTTCCACTGAGACAGATTTTCTTGCTTCCATTTCTGACCAGAGCACTACCCAAGAGCAGTGGAAGTCTTGCTCAAGCTACTTCTGGCTGAATCCCCTCATTCCACCTTGCCCCCACCTCAAGCTGCACAATATCTGTAGCTTTTAAGAGTCTAGGTCACAAATTTCTTCTTCCACGGTTTAGGAATTTCCTGTACTCCAAAACTCAGCCTCTTCAGGTAAACTTGGTCTTGCAGTTCTCCCTAATTTTCAGCAGCATTATTCTTCAAGAGGTTCCACCTGAAGGTTCAGTGCCTTCCATGTTACTGGGCCTAGCTCAGAGTGGATGTAGAACTTTCCTTTACCTGCAGTATTCCCGATGCAGTGATTCCAAAACTGTGAATTCATAGACTGTGCCTCGCAGTTATTGTGAAACCATGATCATTTCCCGGGTATAGTCTTTTTTAAATGCATGGTAATATGTACTTGCGCCATGAGAAAATGCTCCTGATTTGCGTATACTGATTTTGTCTGTCCAAATTTGTGTAATTTCAGAATTTATTATAAATTCTATATAGGAATAAAATAGATTTTAAGACTATTTTCAGCACTTCTCCGCCTGCCTCTCTCATTTCAGATGTTGCAGTTGTGGATATGAGTGATATTTCCAAGCAACCATCGCTCTTCTACCACCTTGGTGTGCGTGAAAGCTTTGACATGGCGAATAATGTTATACTCTACCATGGCACTGATGCTGACACTGCTCAGTCTCTCAAAGTAAGATTCTTACTTCATAATCTGCTTCATTTCAGAAATACCTTTAGCTACCTGATCCAGCAAGCATTTGTGTTTTTTCTGAAACTTCCACTGAATGTGATTTCCTGGTGGGTATGTAACAAAACCATGTTAATCAAAATTGCTACTAAGCTACTGCCAAAAATAGCAGTGATTAGAATAGTATAAAAGCTTGCTTGTAAGAAAAGATCCATAGTACAGTACTGAATTTGCTTCAGATGGTTGGACTTAGAAGTGAGAGTGCAGGTCTAGTTTTTCCTTCCTCTCCGTCTTCTTTTAATTAGAGTACATGTAAAAGAAATTTATGGTTTGTATAATAATGCCACTTGAATCAAAGCACTTCTCATAGGTGAGGTTAGTATCTCCTAGGTTCTGAGTAGCTATGACTACAGGAATCTTCCTTTTATTGCTCTTTGAAGATAAGAAATAGATCCTCATCAAATCTTTTTACAGGCCTGTTGTTCATTTTCAGAGTAGGATAACAGCTGCTATACATTTAAGTCCTGTAATTGCTGTTCTGACTGCAAGTCCTATAGTGTGGAGGTTTCTGTCTTTCACAGTGTAGGTTTTCTTTAATTTGGCTCACATTTAGACGACTGTTCTCTGTGTTATCACCTACTGATTCTTTTAATATCTGTTTTCTTGCTACCTTAACTGAGAGCAGCATTGTTCATGCTTTGTGGCTTTTATTTTTTATTTTGTGTTATTGCCCCTTACTGCTTTTGTATTTTGCATTCCACTGATGTCCATAAATCCTTGGAATTTTCCAACCTCTCCTGATGCCATAAGAATATTTAACATTAATTTTGTAAGAGACTCTTTGTCACTTCCCAGAAAAGCTGTGTTCTGTCACAACTTCTCTTTCCTCTTTTCTCCTGCTCAATTTTTCTGCTGTCATCGATTTTACTGAGTCTAGCACACCGTACTCCTTTCTGCAAGTGGTGCTCCACGTATATGCTCACGCTCTGTGTAATCTGGAGTCACAAGAACTCAGAGCTGGAGCCTTTCACATCCTTTGCTGAAGGAGGAGAAGCAGATATGTGCTCAGGCATACTTGCCTGCCCTCCATACCTCTAGCTAGTCAGAGTGGGCAGATGTGCCACTTTTCGTCCTGCAGTGGTAATCTACCTGACTGCGCAGAGATCTTTCATTTTTTGCCTTTGTTTTATGCTGCCTCTCAGATGTACTGATCAGCTTGTGCCCAAGTCTGGGAAGTCCAGGCTAGTCATCTGCATGTCTCCATCTAGTGAGGAGACACTTATGGATGGCTTTGGTTTCTGCACTTTGTGTCAAGTACATAGGCAGGCATGTGCTCTGTAACTGCATTGATTAATGACCTCCAGAATCACGTCTGCCCATGGGCCAGAGCTTGCAAGTCTTTGCATTGTCAGTTCTGGGGCTTTTCTTTAGAGGGTGTAAAGCTCAAGGTCAAGTCTGGGAACCTGGCAACACTAGAGCATGACTGGATCACGTAGGGCTAGAAAAGCTACTGCTTCCCTTTGTTTCTCTTCCGACAGGAGCTCTGTCAAGGACACTGAGGCCCCATTGATTTTCTTCCTTATCTCACCATTATTTGTGTAACCTCCTTGGCTGACATAGGCCCCTGGTACATCTTACTATGGAATCAGAAGTCTTGATTGAAGTTGATGGAAACAGCTTGAAAAGATCATCTGGACTGAACAGTAGAGTAGTTTAAGTAGAGAACTGGGATATGATTCAGCCCCATCCTGATGTTCTTGATACCTCTACATTCGAGCCCCAGTTCACCATTGGATGCCACTGAAATATACTAACGCACCTTTTGTCTTAGGAATACTTCAGAAGGTAGAAAGAAATTGTTCTTGGGATCCTTCAGGGAAGAACATTTCATGATCTCTTGACACATTTCATGGATTAGGTGCTGGATAGTTTTCAGAAGAGTTCGTTTCTTCCCTGGTGAGAAAAATCTTTATCAGCAGTAGATAAAACTTTTCTGGAGATATTTGTTTAGCTAGATTGACTATTTTTTTTTTTTTTTTAAATATGTTATATTTCCAATGCCTAAGCTTTCCATCATTTTATTCTGAAGTATTTTCTTGCCCTAAAGAGTCTGAATTCATTGGTAATTCTGTTTAGGAATAGGTACCTTGATAGGTGTAGTTGACTCTCTGCTGGTGGTTTGTTGGTTCTGACTAATTTGGCCAGGTTTTTTTCCCATGCTTTCAGGAGTCTGTTACTTTACTTGTATCTAGGTTGCTGTATATGCCTCTTAAGAGTGACTAGCCTAACTGTTATAAAGGCAGTATTCCTGCTGTAACTCCTACTGGGAAGAGCTGTGAAGTTCAGGTGGCCTGACTTTATTCAGGTTATTTCATAAAACTCATCCTTGAAATTTTTCCATGAGTTCTCTCTCCATTTTCACCCATGTTCTTTACAAAGCAACCTCTTTCCAAGCACATAAAAGAAAATATAGTCTGGATTTCAGAAGGACCATGTTTGTGGAACTAAACCTCTTAGATGGTCTGTGACACTCATTCTGACGGTGTACGTGGGTGCCATCATTTTTGTGCAAGTGGATTTCAGGCTGTGGATGTGAAGTTGCTGAAGAATCATCATCTTAGGTTGTCAGAGCACACACAATTGAATTATTTCAGTAACTTTGCTTAGAAACAAATCTGTATGTAGCATTTGCAGAGTGGCTTACCTGGAGATCTGTTTGTTTCAACAAGCGGTGTTCACTGGACATGCAGGCCATGACTAGAAGGAGGAGTAGGTTGCTTGCCAGTGACTGGAGATCTTGGAGGTCTGGTTTACAAGTCTGTTAAATTATCATCTGCCTCACAGTTTCGGTCTCTCTCTTTAGATTTCAAGATGAGAGGAACTAGGGTGCAGGATTGTGTTGGACTATGCCCATGCAGGTAGGAAAGGGGCCCAGGTATCTTATGGATGCTCTCTGAGAGAAAAAGTCTCCAGCTTTGAATGCTTTTGCTTCACAAGTACCCAGTGCATGTCGGGGTACATGGAGTGCCCAGCTTGCGAAAACCCCAGTCACTGGCAAGTGCAAGTTTTCTTTGTGTTCTGAGCTCTTGTTCAAATAGGTTTATTCTCTAAATCATGAATTCTCTCCTAAACTTAACTACAGAGATTTTACTTGACACTGTTCTGTCCCTTTACCTGGAATTACCTATGGCAGGAAAAAAGGATTATGCTGTGAAGAACACATTAGTATGTGTATATATATGTATACAATTTATTTTTATTGGACATAATAATTCCCATAAAAATGACTATTCTCTTTTCCTTCCAGGATATGGTATCTCAGAAAAACACAGTAAGTATTACGTCTACATTCATATTACAACACAAAATGAGTAGTACATTTGAAACAACTGTAATAACAAAGCTGCCAAATGTGTGTATGCTCTTTGTTATAGAAGGAAATCTGTTTTACCTATATACAATTCAGACTAGTGAAAATGTTATTGACTTCCTTTCCAAAATAAAGCTAGATTAAAAAAAAAAAATTATTTTGAAGTTGTTTTCTAAGTTCTAGAAAAGTGCCAATAGATATGTTATATTTGTAGGTTCACAGATCAAAATGGTGTAAATTCAGAAATTCAAAGTCTCTTTCTACCTGTACCACTTCCACTGACGAGCACAAGTCTGTGTATAGGCTGTCTTGTGTATCAAACAGATTTGACTACTGTGTACCCATCCTCTTCTTTAAAAATTCACAGATTTTCCTGAGGAATGCAAAAGCTTACTTCCCAAATGAAAAGTATTCTTACCTTTAATGCTGGTAAGGAACCAGACAAGGAAGTAAACCTCAACCAAGATAAAATCCAGTGGTAATTTTAGGTTTACTGCAATATATATACCGCAGTATCTTCCACAGTCAGGTATTTTTTGCTTCACATCCCATCAGTGGTTATTTTCACTGAGCACTGTACACTGTTATACTGAGGACTACTGGATTTGTAAAAATCTTGAACTTAGATTTATTACTTTCTGTTTTCCCACATTTGCCATATACTTTTATTCTCTTCTGAAGAATATAAAGTGGGATTGAAATAGTAAGATGTTCTTAGATTTTGCTAAACTGATCGTTTAAAAAGAACTAACAGGTATAATGCATTAGTTGCAGTGGTTTATTTTGAGTAACTGTTTATACTTGGCCACAGCACTGTGGGTAGACTAAAGATAGATTGGGTTGAGTAAGTTCGAGTCTTTTTCCTGTCCCTGATCTTTGATGTAGTTGCACTGTGTGGTGAGGACTGCGTTTACTAGTCTGCATCTCCGTGAAAAGGGCCCTCAGAATGACTGTGGGTTTGCCTGTGAGTAATGCTACCGTCCATCCTCAGGCCACAACTGGTGGATGTCACAAATGTATGCTTTGCCCTCCAGAGCAAGGGGGAGAATTGTGACAGAGCCATTTGGTGGTTTCTCCAGAGGTGGAGCAGAGGTGGAGTTCAGTCTGGTGCTGTCAGATGAGCAGCCTGCCATCTTTTCTTCTGGCTGATTCTCTCTCCCACAGAGGGAGCTGTAATCTCCTTCACCTTCATGTGGATTAGAAGAAAAGGTGGATTTGGTATGGTTTTCTGTGTCGGACCTGGAAACACCAGGTTAGCAAAAGGGGCAGGGAGGGATCTTGAAACTGGGATCCTGATCGCTCCTCTAAAAAGGGGGGGGTTTGTCTAGCCCACTTCCTTCAAGTGCTGAAATTACAAAAACAACTGAGAGCAAAATACAGAGGAAAAAAAACAATTGACTTTGAGTTCCAAGTATGGATTTTTCACCTTTTCATGATATTTGAAGTTATTCATATTCTCTTTTACTAGGTAGTAAATTATATTGTAACGCGTTCCCATATTGCATCCTTTTATCTGTTTTTTAAATCAGAAATCGCAACAAACTGATTAGCAAGCTAAATAATTAGTAAGTTAAAGCTTTATATTTTTCTAAGTTGGAACTGACTTCAGATAGACAGTGCCCCTCCTTCCAGATGCCGTGAGGTGTCGCGAGAGGCATGCAGTTTGCTGCAGCCCAGTGCTGTGCCACTGCTTCAGTGCTTGATTAAAGCACAAGCTTTATGGACGGTTTGCTTTATCACAAGCATATGGACAATGATTTGTTGGAAGGCCATTGCTTGTCAGGGTTGCTGTACTAGCTACGTAGTTACAGAATCAGTGTGAATTTGTATTTTCCTTTCACTTTTCCTGATCGAACTGATCTTTGTATTGGTATGCCTCTGCCGTAGGTGTGAAATAGCAGGCAGAGCTTAAATGCTGTCTTCACTAGGGTGTGGAGACAGATTGGAAGGAGGATGGACACTTTATCTGCTAAGCCTTCCTCTAGCCCAGAGGTAGCCACAGGAGTACCATTACTGGTTTTATGCAGAGAAGTTCTCTCTGCTGCTTAGGAGCTCTGTGCCACACATCTATGCTGGGTGTATGGGAAGAGGGACAACTGAGGTTGCTACCAGACATGCTGCACAATTTTTTCCAGCAGCAGGAGTGAAGCTTTCTACATGGGGTACTGTAGTTAGGAGCTTTCTCTGAGGTTTCCTCGGCATCACCTTTGGCATTTGTCCTGCAAATCTCAAATGCATGTAAAAATATGCAAATAAATAAATAAATAATAAAGAATTAAAAAGGATCACAGTATAGAATAGGTGTGGAACCGTGTTAAAGATATAGAGAAGATGAATGTGTAGTGTGTTCCTAGTGGTGATTTTCTTTTGTGCATTACAAGTAAGACTTGAAAAAAAACAAAGGTATTTTCCTTGTAAGGAAACTGGACATAAAGCTGAAAACAATGCGTAGAAGAAAGGTCTGCAATTAACTTGGGACTTGATTTCAGCACAGCTGATCTAACAGTGAAAAGTGTAGAGGTGCATGATGTGGCAGTGTGAGCTTAAGAAATTTAATAATTTAATGTCTGAAAAAAAGAGAAAAAGAGTGTAAGAGTGGGAGAACTGGGAATGTAGATTACTTCCACTATCCAGAAATGAAGATTTCCAGGATAAGAGAAGATGGGGAATGTGATTCAGATCTACTGGCTCCCAGCACAAACAAGTAATTAAAGTTCTGTATCGATAATTTACTGTATACTTAGGTACAGAAGGAAGGAATTATTGGCTGTGGGAGTTCAGCTCCCAAGACAGAACTGCACTGGTATGCAATCCAAGGTCAGTATTCTCTGTGCCCCGTCAGTACGGTTTCCTTCCGTAGAACTCCTTGGAGCTTTGAGGACAGCCTTCTGCTAATCTTACTTATAGTTCAGGCACAACTCCCTTGTCAAAATTATCATTTACAAAACAAACTACAGACATCCAATCTGGCACAACAGTTTGTTTCCTGCATCATTATGGGAAAATTAAGGTCTGAGAGTGCAGTTGATGCTACTAGACTGTAGGGTAAAGGAAAATGCGTTTCTCTCTGGAAAACATGCCTTATCATTGGAGTTTCTTTAAATGTCAAATTACTACTGGTTTACTGGAAAAAATAAAATTCCAAGGATTTTCAAAAGCCAAAGTTGCTTAAAAAATTATCCCCCAAGCTAACGTAACACGCAAAATCTGTGGGAAAGTTGTTTTATTTTGATGCAAAATTTTGTTGAGTTCCTTGATTTTTTTTTTTTGCTTGTTTTTGTTCTCAGTAGGGAAATTTTCTTTCTCCCTCTTCTGAATTTTAAGGAATGGTGCATAAAAATGTCCAAGATAGAGTGAAGGAAAGAGTACANAATGCTGCTGGAGTCAGGAGGCAAAATGTGCAGTCCTTCTCACAAGAGTTCTGGCATTGGTTGCGCATGGGTTGATCCGTTTCGTTTGTTTGAATTTTGCACTGAGAATATAAGCTAGAAATTTCCTCTTGGAAGAATTATGAGGGCAAGTACTGAATATAAAGAGCGGCTTAGTTTTTGTTAAGTTGATGGTATGCCTGAAGAAATTTGAATAACTTCATTTCTTTGGGGAAAAGTGCTTAAAGGAAAGTAGGATGGCTATTAAACCAAAAGGTTTATTATTACTTCTGTCTGTGGACCTGAAGAAGTATTTTCAGACTTAAATGGATTTTTTTGTTAAATGCTGTAGCAGCACTTATAAAGAGGAGAGTGATGCCTTGGCCGTGGAGGAGTCATTAGCAAAAATTCTCCTTGGTCTAAAGGGAGCAGGACTGTAATTCATCTTTGCCAAAGGAAAAATCTCTTTTTATTTTGATTGGCCCCAAGTTGCTTCAGTAGCTGTGTGAATTAGACTGTATCTACTTTTTCTAGTTAATCAGCATTTAAGAAAACTAAATAAAAAGATTTTGGCACTTGGACTCATATTTTCCAATTTAGTAGCCCCAATGGATTGACTTAAGTATGATCAATTGCATAACATGAATTTAATAAAATGAAGAAGTAGCATTATAGAGTGTTACAGGCAGCAGAAGTTTTAAGAGTTTGAAAAGGGTGCAGAATGAAAGATAGAAGGAGAGTCTTAAATAGAGACAATCATTATTCCCTTTTGGCAGGAAACAGTAAAAAGTATTTTTAATGTTTCTGATCATGAAATATGACACTGTTACTATTGACATAAAAGTCAATAATTTTATTTTGGCTTTTTAAAATTAACCAGTAGTGACTGGATCATAGTTAATCAATCAGGTAACAGATCTGCCACATTCAGGAAAGTAAGACTTCAAAAAGTGTTAATGATGAAACAAGGTGATGTATAGGCAAATAATTCAGATAAAGAAATCTCAAGTTCCTGATGGCAACGTATTGTACTATTTTCTTGTTCTTGTAAATACAGATTTGTTATATCTATATTCATTTTTTTATTGTTTCTTTCTTTAATTTCTCTACTCGTGTCATGTCTGTTGTTTTGATTCTTATGCTATTTTGTGGTGGTGTTTTCCTCTTTGTTGTTTTATTTCAATTTGGAGTAGGTTGCCAACCACAAAACTTTTCTTCGGGTTCAAGTACCTCCTGAATACCACAGTGGTAGTCTGATAGGCAAAGTATGTATCCCTTTTAATCTGTTTTCTCTTGAATAAGTAACCCATCTCGTTGCTGTGTTTCTAGGCGTTTTTATGTAAGGGTGCTTTAAAAACTCTGCTTTCTTTCAAACTAATTGTAATCTTGGAGTACCTGTTACTTGCAGGCTAGATCTTGTGTGTGGAATGTTTGTTTTATGATGATCCCTCTCACAACATTTACATTAAAAAAGTACCACCGATGTTCAGCTTGTGAACACGAAGTGTTTTAAAAAGTTGCTAGTGTCTCAGAGTCACCTGTATCACAAGGTGGGCAGGAATGGGATGGCATACAAAACTGCTGTGGGTACCTTGAGTCTTAAGATAAGAATAGGTTTTTAAGATTAATTCTTCAGATAAAAATTGATTAATCTCACTGAGTAATCAAAGGATGTGACTTCTTTGAGTCAATGCAGTTCATTTTCTGGCACCTGACATGTTTCACTTCCAACTGCCTTGTAAGTTAGGGTGAGCACTTCTAATAGTGCTCAAGTAAGTGTTCAGAAGAACTGTACTGTACCTCTGTGGGCCTAATGTCCTCTCTGAAGGTGCAGAGATTTTACTCCACCTCATTTATTCAAAATAATAGCCCTTTAATTCTGGTGTGGTACCTCTGTCATAAAGTGACGGTTTGACCAGAATAACTGTAACAGGACAATTTAACAAACAAACCAACCACAACTGCTTGCTTGTTATTGAGGTCAATTGTTCACTTCTAACAGCATTAGTAAAATGTTTAGAGGAGTATTTTAAGATAAAAAGCACTCTGCATTTGGCCTGTCATGTGTAGGTCCTAAAAAGGCTTTTGTTGCCCTAACTCCTTCAGCAAAGGCGTGTCTCTGTCCTTTATTCCCTTAACCATTTTCCTCTGAGAAACAGGTGCCTTCCTCAACTTACTTGCAGCTATTTTTTTTTTTTTTTTTAATTTCCAAATGTTCCTAACTT
>VXAV01010535.1:124091-136724 GCA_013399715.1 Alectura lathami | reverse complement strand
GGAAGCACAACAGTACTCTATTCTGCAGTGACCTGATAAAGTGTCATTCATCAGAAATACTCAATAAGGCCTGAAAGAGACAGGCTCGTTGCCTCTCCTTCCTGGTGCTGGAAAATCGCCAGAGGTATTCAGTGAGTTGGGCAATGACATTGAAGGGAGGAAAAGGTAAGTACTGACATGGGCAGACAAAGTTCCTGTTTAACTCTTCACACAGGTTGTGGCTGTGTCACTCACTCTTCTAGTGAAAGTCACCCGAGTCACTGTCTAGCAGTCATGATACATTTTAGGTTAGTGATGCTTTCCTCAGATGGAGGCGATCTTAAGCATCTTAAGCTTCCTTCTTTCTTTTTTTCTTTTTTAATTCCTACCAGGACTACGATGCTATGGTGAAGCTGGTAGAAACACTAGAAATGCTTCCTACCTGTGATCTGGCTGATCAACACAACATTAAGTTTCATTATGCTTTTGCATTGAATCGGTAAGGGTAATTGTTCGAGGATGGTTCATTATACTGCTGTTATTTCATGTGGGCTTATTTAATGTTATACTGCAGACAATAAGGATCGGTTCCAAAGGCCAACAGAGTAATAGTGAGAGATTCTACTGATCCCAACAGGTTCTTGCTAAGACTGAGACTGTTTATTCTGAGTCACTGATTATTCTGAACATCTTGGAAAGGTTAGCATAACAGAGCTACAAGTGAGTTATTCAAGCAATACCTAACAAGTGCTGCTTGGTCTGTGAAAACACGGTCATGAAACAGTTTCCTTGGAAGGCTGAAAGGCAATCTGGCCCTACAGGCTCTTTCCTGATTTAACTTTTCTAGATTAGGAAGCACAGAAATGTGTTGTTGAACTCTTCCGTAGTTCCTATGTGTAATATTTGCTTCATTTCTAAAGAATTTATCTTAAGATCATATGAGAAAGTAGATTCCATACGAGTGAAATTGGATGCAATAATGAAAGCAACTGCTTAGATGTAATCCATGTGTTATTAAAAGTTGTGACCTGAAATTAAACTATGGGCAGCATCAGGATGGCATAACAAAGGTATCAAGAACTTAGCAACAGATCTAGAAAAGCAGTTGTTGATAGGGAGTCTCACTAGAAAAGGATTTTTTTCTTGTGACGTTTTATAGAAAGCAGTAAAAGTCTGGTACAGTCAGCTAGTTTCATCAAACTTAGGAGTAAAGACAAAAATCATTGCTTAGAAAAAAGTATCAGATATCACTTCTTCAGTTCTGTGTCAAGGAACCGTCTCCATTCAGCATTTTATATCATGTGTTCCCTACAAAAGAAGTTCGTTCTCACGCGAACATACGCAGGGTCAGACACGTAGGAACAAAGAATGAAGTACATGCCAGTTGGGAAGTTCGTAGAAGACAGTGATTTTTGAAAAGGATCAGGTGGTTTGTTAACAGGCTGAGTGATCACCTGAATGTGATGTGGTAGCAAGTAGCCTGGAGAGAGCTTTGAAGGAGTGAAGTAGAGTACTACAGGGTGTACAGCATGGGTGTGACTGGTAATGTGCGCAATTCCAAAGTCTGTGCTTTTATAACAGCTAGCAATGGAGACTTTTTTTTTTTTGAAGGCTGGAATAAAACCATTTAAAATTGAGGGGGGGAAGAAAAAGAAAAGAAAAACATATGGTTCTGAAATGTGAATTGATTACAGTGGGAAGTACCTGTATGAGAAGAAATTCATCAGGTACCTGACGATTCCCAAATCTCTCACAGAAGAAGATAACTGGTCCCATGTTTGAAACCCTAACCCAAACTTGAATGATGACAAAGCCTTTTTAATAAGTAGAAGGATAAAAAATTAGTTCTTTGATATAATTCAAATGAAATTGTTGTGGTGTTTGTTTTATTTTTTAAGACTGGAAGTAAACAAAGGGTGTCTTGATTCTCCTCAGCTGATATCATGGATTATTAAATCTCATCTGGTTAACATTCTATTTAGTCTGTTGCCTTGTTTTGCTGAAGTATATATTTCAGAAGATTGAGATCTGACTACATGAAGACAGAGTTTTGCAGTTTGCCCTGGTATTTATTCCATCTAATGACAGATGCTTTTCTCATTAGACCACTTAAAAATAAGGAAAAATGGACTGTTGGTGTAAATTTTTTTGCATAACATAAGGCAGTATGTTGAAGCAGAAGCCAGTATTTTGCTGCTGTTTGTGATAATGTGCATTTTAAACCATGCTGCAGTTTGCTTCCTGGCTGTATAGTTATTGTATGATATGGTTTTCCATCTTTCCCCCCCCAGCTCCTAAAAATTGCAAGCTTAATCTTTGAAAGCTTCTGAAATTCATACTGATCCTGAATATCATACTGACTCTTGAGAAATGGTTTCAACAAAAAGGATTTCACCCTATTTTGACTCAAAATGTTAGGGTCAGGGACATGCCTTGTTCTGAAGAAAACATCTTGATTTGATCAGACGACAGTTTTTAAAACTTTGTCATTTACACGTGCATAGTAAACCTGGCACAGTCCTTACACTTCGTCTTCAAAATCTTTGTGTGTTGAGTAGTACATGACCCTCATGCCGTTAATTTTTTTGTTGTTTCGGCACTACCAACAGAGCCCCTGGAACACCAGACAAATTGGATTGGCTCATGCATGTGTTTCCCCATCAGCAGCTTTCATTAAATTCATCAGTAGCCTTAACCAGCGTGGCTCCACCTGAGTTCTGGGAATACGGCTGTAGAATTTTTTTCGGAAGTCAATGACCGATGTTTCCATCAACAAGACTGCAGAATTTAGCTTCTACAAGTTGTTGCCTTCTTGGAACTAAATGGTGAACTAAAGTCTGGAGTTTAGGACTTGAATGTTTTCAGAACAAGTTCATTTAAGTCAAAAATAGCCCTAGAGTGTTGTTAGAGATTCTAAAAATCTTTTATGGGACTTTTGAACTACTTAAATTTTTCGGTTTTAGGAATGGTCTTAATGAAGTTTTATCAGAGTCTATTTACAAAAATAAAGAACAATGTTTTCACTTAGTATTCTATTAATTTTTGGCATACAGAACGGTCTAAATGTTGCTCAGTATCACTAATTGAGCCTACCAGGAACAAAATACATCATAAACAAAACAGCAAACCGCAATTAATAGTTGTAAGAATACCATACCCTGTTGAAGTTAATGTTTGCTTAATTTAATTACATAAGTGTGCCAGAACTGTGATCATAATCGGCAGAGAAAGTCATTTATTTATTTCCTCTTGGCATCCGTAACTAAGTTCTGTTGGCAATTAACTGCACTTGGTGCTGGTGCTGCACAGAGCCAGTGGTGTGGCAGGCAAGTCGTAGAGGGTGGCATCTGGGGGCCTTGGGTTGTTGCTGGTCAGCCCCGCAGACACATGCCCACTCTGAACCACAGTAGTGTGCAGTTCTGAATCCAAGTTCACAAGCCATGCTAAGGGCAGATATGGGGGAGTGTTGCTTAAAGTCAGCAGGGTTTCCAGCCCAGCTGTGTGTCTTCTGGTTCTGACCTGCCTTGGATGGTGAGCAGAGCAAGCCTGGGCCTGCCTGCAGAGTGCTCTGCAGAACTGCGCTGAGGCACTCAGAGTTACTGTATACGGGGGAAGCAGACATCTGCCTGCTAGTTTCTGGTAGCCTAGATTCATACAGCATGTTTTTAAGCACAGCCTCTCCTCCTGATCACTCTTTTCCTTGCAGGTGTCCATCTCAGAGCACTGAGAGCATCTGAGATTTGTCACCTCTAATGTCTAATAGCTTAGAGGCCAGTAATGGATGTTTGCAAAAACGAGACTGAGCGTGTTTCCAAGCTTGCTTCCAGATCACCCTCCTGGCTGCTTGTTTCAAAGCCTGAGGGAGCAAAAGGCCATTTCTCTGAAGTATTTTAAGCTAATTAATTTTGACGCCAGGCACAAGATGAGTGCTCTCTTTAATGTAGATGTGGTTTGGTTGGCACTTTGCTTCAGTCTGTGAGTACACCTTGGCTAGGAGGCAAGCACAGTGGTAGTAGCTGAGTAATTCATCACCACATCATGGAGAGACAGAGCAATGGCATTACCTTCACAGGTGTGGAACTGGCACAAAGATGAAGTCCACTGAGGTCCTCAGCTTGGGATGTCTACAATGTGATTTTTCTTTAAAGAATGAAAAGCATGATGGAAGCTTTCACCCTGGATTTGATGTTTTATAGAATCAATTGTGAATGCTTTGAGATACTCTTCCATAAAGTAACTTGTCTGAATATCGAGTGCAATTGCTATCGTTTTAAATGAAAAGAAAGCAGGAGTACTGCCTGCATGTATAGCGCAATGTTAAAATTGGTTCTCAGGTATTATTGCTGTTTTCTTTAACTTTCTAAACAAAAATGATAGAATACTTACTCCTTTTGGAGTAAAATGAACATGTTTCTGTTCTGCATTTCATATTGCCTCAAATTATCTAAAAGCATTGAGCAAGTCATATGCACAGAACAAGTCAAGATCAAAGCCAGTGGAACAGGATGGCTTTGCAATCAATTTTTATGAATTTTTCTTGTTTGTAATCGGGTTAAGAGAGTAATAACATTTTTGTTTTATTTTTTGCTGCTGTAGTATATGTATGGTAGATAGATGAGGTACAGATGTTTACAGTTAATTCAAATGCTAAGAATTGTCAACTGGATGTTTGCTTAGGATCTGCCTCAGAGATTTAGAGCTGTCTAGTAAAGTTCTTGCAGCACACTTACGTTTGAATAAATACCTTTCAATTGGCCTTATTTACTGGAACTGGAGTTTTACCAGATATTACCTAGTTTCAAATTTTGGAAGTCTGCAAAGAGGCCAAAGGTTATGCCAAATATTGTTCAAAACAGAGTAGATTCTGGCTACTTTAAGACCAAACACAGACCAGGCATAAAGCTAGAGATGTGAAGACATCAGTCTCTTTTCACAGCAACTCTACCTTCACTTATTAAAGAAGAGGCCATTGCAGTCACTGTTATTTAACTCAGCGTGCATATTTTAAAAAGCAACATGTGTAATACACACACAAAAAGCAATTAGCAAGTGAAGGGCGTAATGGGGTGCAAGCAGAAAATCACTAGTAATTGTGAATAACAGTAGCCAAAGGAAATTATTCCCATTGAAAAGCACTGGGTTGCTTGAAATGTAGTTCTGTTCTCTGATTACTCAGATCTAGAAAAATCACATCATGGGGTTCCCGATTGTGCATAAATGGCCTGCACAAAACATCTGACGTGTACGTGACGAAAAAGATGCCAGGTTTGTTCATTGTTATGGATGGCTGGAGACCTGAAATTCAGTTCCAGCCTCAGCGCCCAGTTTGGGGTCTTGTTTCTTCATTCACTGTTGTGAGTATTGAAGGTTCTTCATGCAAATTGCATCCTCAGTGGAAAGTGTCTTAACTCACTAATTAATTAGTTTCTTTTTTTAGTGGGAGATCATGTGCAGTAACTCTAATCAAATTATTTATTTCAATTCTCAAAATTATGAAATTTTTGACTTTTTTTTTTGCTGTAGATCTCTGTACAGTTAGCAGCAATTCAAATCATCTACTGCAGAGTCACTGAGATATCCATAACTAACTCAGTGTCTAATTTTTATGCAAGAAAACTCAAAATATGCATTTAAATACCAGTTACATATTACTGTAAACAAAGGCGTTGCATAAGACAAGTGCACACGCTGTCGTATGTAAAGACCAGTTATTTTAGGGATGGTTTTATTTATACTAGCATTAAGTTGTCTCATTCACATTTCCTCTGCAATGTGACAGTGAGATTAACTGTTTTGATGGCAATATATGAAGTAAACCAGCTGCTTCAAGACTGAAATCGTACGATAAGATTCAGATACGAATACTGTGGAAAAAAAACAAACAAGTTACTGGTTTTGAATATAATAGTCCATGGGAAAGGTTTTCAGAAATGTTTGTCTGTTGTAGTTTGGTTTGTTCTCCTGTGTATTGCTCTTCAAGAAACCTGTTTGCCTGTAGAAGCCTTAAAATAATAAGAGAAAATAGATCAGTAAGTCAAAATGACATAGGAAGGAAGCCAAGGGTGCATTCCCTTGAACAAATTATTTTTCACTCACATAAGATCTGCTGTAGTATGAAGTCTCCTCCAACTAGACAGATGGAAACAAGCCATGCAGGTGAAAATATGAAAAAAAAGGTGGGGGAAAAAAAAAAAAAAAAAAAAGATTTTATCAGCTGGTACTTTCAGAGCATAATAATTCTTGTCCCAGTGACATTGGTGTTGTCCCTGCTAACTTTGGTTAGGGAATGGCTCATTGGGTGCAATTCTGGTCCTTCTTAACCATGACGATGCTTTAAAGCAGGTAAAACCAACCTGTGAAGCATGGGTAAGTTTTATAGGGATGTTTAAAATTAGACTGATAATGACTACAATGGAGAAAAGACTCAGAGAAGTGAATGGATTTGAGGGAGAAGGGAGAAGTGTGAAGCCATGAAATCAAAAAGAAAATGAAGAAAGGGAGTTTGTCGCTGTAAGGCAGTGTTGCTCCAGGTGGGAGAGTGTGACATGAATATAATTTCTGGATGTTACCTGAGAGTTAGGGTAGGGAAACAGCATAAGGATGTCTGTAATCTCTCGGGGCATAGCTCTTTCTGGCCCTGATTCCTGTTCTTGACAGTGGTCAGTAACAGATATATAAGGAAGAGTATGGAGATGGGAAAACGTACAGTGATAACCCTCCTTGAATACTCCCACTGCATCCACCAACATGTGGCTCAGGGACTTCCTGAGAGAGAGCAGTAAATTCTGTGCTTATCAAGTAAATTTGGGAAGGGAAAAGGAGGATAGATTTGCAAAGAGATTGTTTTCTGCCAATGATGATTGGTTGCTATTTTTGTAACCTTTCTCCGTTAGTACAAACGCAGAGGAAACCTGAACAAACCAAAGCAAACCCCAGCAAATGATATTTGAGCTTCATAGGGGAGAGGCATAGAGAACCCTAAGGGTAGGGAATGGCAACAGGAGAGAGAGAAATACTCCAGAGAGAGTATTTCTGAATTTTTAGTTTGAAACACAGTGTCTCAGATCCCTTAAATATCAATAGCTAAGAAGGATGCAGTCTGTATAAGGCATGGAGAGAGCATGAGTGTGTCCCAGTGCACCTTTAGGACTTATTGCTTGACACTGCATTTGTTCCCCCATGGCAACAAGCAAACTTGTCGCAGCAGCACACAGAGTACCTCTGGGCTTTGAAATCCTAGCAAAAGTTCTTGTGGCAGAAGTTGCCAAGTGATAGATCAGCAGCTTGTTCCTGACAAGGAGAGGAGAGAGTGGAGAAGTGGGAAAGAGGAAGGGAAAGATGGAGAAGAATCCTTTCTTAACTTAGTAGTAGAAAGCTGATAAATGCATCCTTCTTATGGGAAGATGCGATACTGTTTCATTTTACAACTCCTCCCTTGGTTTCCGAGGAAAGTTTTTGAGCTGAATACCTCTCACTGTGAATGAGAATGTCTGACTGCAGCCCCACGTTCAGACAAAATCCGACAGCAGGACTGGATGGAGGGCAAGTCAGAACAAGTGATACAAAACTGAACTTGCACTGTGACTTGGTTGTACCTCAGTTCTGTTTGTTCAGTGTCTGTATGTGCATGCTTACAAAGTAGTTTTATTGTGGGCTAAACTGTTTTCATCATGTTTGTGACTGTGCAGAGTGGTTCAGTGAGGTAACGGAGGAGTGGGTAGTGGGGCAGGACAGGGAGAAAGGTAAAAAAGAGGTTTATGTAGACACAGAAGGGAGAAGCAGACTGATAGATTGCGTGGCAGCACTACAGTGGGCAAATTAGCAAATCAGTGAGACTCAATGAACAGCTTCTGGAGGCTGCAAACTGCCCAGCAAAACTGAACAAGGAACAGAACACCAAGACAAGTGTAGAGGCTGTAAAGGAGTTCTGCAGGAGGTCAGTTTATTTATTTATTTATTTTTGTTGTTGTTGTTTTGTTTTGTTTTTAATGGAAGATAATTCTATAAACCTGCCTCATATCTCCATATAGTCATTTCTGTCTGAAAAGCCTTTGTTTATTCAGAAACCATTTATACAGAAACCATTCCGTACCACTGATCATTATTCTCTCCCTACTTTCTGTTTTTATAATCCTGCTAGTTTTTTTTTCTTTTCTTTTTTCTTTTTTTTTTTACTTTTCTAGTATTTTTTTATTTTTACAGGAGTTGAACTCAATGACCCTTGGACCCTTGTGGGTCCCTTCCAAGTTGAGATATTCTTCAGTTCTATAATTTAGCCTGATTATGCTTTGTCTCGTTTCTGTGCGAGTTTTAGCAAGGCAAGGTTTGTACTGAGGGAACTAAAGTGTGCTAATAAAGAAACCAGTGGGGAAAAAAATAGTGTTATCAAGAGATGTCCCATGGTGTGTGTTTTGTTTTGATGTAGTGTCTGAATAGTTTGTAATATTAATCAATTTTCTAGCTCATTTGCCATTAAACTGTATTTTGTAAGGGCAAACTGCATTCTGAAAGAACTCTCAAAATAAGTGATTTTAGGAACTGCTCAACCCCAAGACAACATGAAGACCAACTTGTATTTTCACTGCATGTGTATGCAGAGCTGTTTAAATTGCATCATATCCCAGTCACAGGAAGACTGACAAATTGTATTTTGGAGACTGACAGTGAAAAATGCCTATTTCAAACCAGTATTTACTCTCCAAAGTGACTAGTGTGCCTCATATCATGAGAAACACACAGTTTTGGAGCAAGCTGGCCTGTGAGCAAGGAGCAGTAAAATGCATGGAGCGGTCCTTTCTGTAGTTCATATTCAGGAGGTTTGTTTTACAGAATCAGTCTCACCTGATGCACCAATTTATGGCAATAAAGAACATTTTCTGCCTTCCACCTCATGGCTGCACATCATACCATACAGTTCTTCACCTTGCCATGCTCAGAGAGGCAGTGTGGTCTCCATCCTTGGACATCTAAAAGATGCAGCTTTTCGGATGAAATCTAATGTTGGTCAATGATCCTGCTCAGAGCAGGAGGTTCTGATAGCTGACCTCCAGAGGTCTCTTCCAACCCACATTTGTGTGGTTCGCTCTGCTACGGCTCTAAGAGGGGAGGGTGGGGAAGCTAATGTAATTGATACTGGGCAGGAAAGACAGAAGCCAGTGCTTCAGCCTGGAGGCAATAAGGTAATCTCTTTTATTGCAGTTTACTGCAAGGCCGACAGGCCTTGATAGCATCACAGATCTGTTGTCAGGACACCTTAAAACAAATTATAAACAGTCAGACGTGCAGATCGCAAAGTGTGGGGTATGAAATAAGAAGTGAAAATTTGTCTTGGCCCAACATAACAGGTACTGTGTAGTATGAAACAGTGCATTTTCATGTTGGCATACAGAAGTTGCTTGTAGCCTAAATTATGTGATTTTTTTTCAGTTCTAGTCTTTTAGTTGTTGTGGGGTTGTTTTGTTTTGTTTTTATTTGTTTGTTTCATTTTTCTCCTCTTGATTATCCTTCTCTTTTCAGGATTGCTTTAGAAGGGGATAACTTTTCCTAAATTTGTAGATTATTGATAGGCTAGCTTTGTATTGCTGCTGTGAAAAATACCATTTATACAAAAGTATCTAAGATGACTGTTAAATAATATCCTGTGTTAGATCAATGTGTACTTGTTCAGTGCTAAATTTTCTTTATTTTAAACAACATATTTTTACTGAAGAATTGTTTCTTACCTTATATGAACTGAATAAAACACACATTCCCTGCTAGGAGCTAGAAACCTTTGATTTTATTTTGAGTGCTCTAATTTACTTTTTCTTTAGTTCTTGGTCTTTAGAACCATGCTTAGTATTTTCTTTAGTGAGAACAGCTTCGTTTTTTGATGTCCAAAGATTTAATCTGCGCACTGTTTCGTGCGGAGTTTTGCTTTGTGCATTGTACTTTTTATTCTTTAAAGGTTAGTCTGTTTCAGTTGAATTTGTTTGTCTTGAATTTGGCAGAGTTGAATTTGTTTGTCTTGTCTTGTAAGCATCTTTTGTGTGAAGGTGCTGTAAATCTAGGGACTGGCTGTGCTTTTCTTCAGCAAAAGGTTGAGCACGTGGTGAGTTCTGTGACTGTTACACATGTGCTTACTGGGAGCTGTTGGACTTGGGTTTTAGGGCCTAATTTTGTTCTAAGTTCTGTTTACCCAGCTTTCTCTTTGTTCAGAGTAACAGCAGTGAAACTTGGCTCAGAGAATCTGGTTGGTTCAGAACAGGTTTGGTTAAAGCTTGGTGACCAGTGCTGTATGTTTACCTCCAGGCTTAGAATTTCATTTTGTTTCCTGTGAAACTGAAAAATGATACAGACTTTCTCCTTGTGTGCTCATTGGAGATGATCACTGTTATTTTCAGAACAGTCAATCTAAAGAAAAAAAAAAGTCTTAAATATACAAGTACTTGCTGTGGAAGTTTTCTTTATGCCACTGACGTTAAAGGCAGAATAACTCCTGCACAGACAGCTACAAATCAGTTGAATCTTATTAGATATTCTCCACATGTGCAGAAGCCTAGGAGGATTTTTTTGTTTGTTGGTTGGTTTTGCTGCAGATGTCTTGTTACTGGTTGTATTGCATCAGCTGGTCACCTAAGCAACTGATCCATTTTACAGTAAATACCAATCCTTTCAGGGCATGCAAATACTAGATTTACCCTAAAACATTATCTGCTACCAGTACTGCTGACAAAGTAGTCATAGTACTTGTTAGCCACTTCCTGGGTACCTAGGTAGGGATCAGGAAATTGTAAACAGTTCTGGGAAGGGTTTGGTAAATATTTAAAATCTCTTGACTGATTAGAAAATGTATTGAAGAGGCTATTAAGCTCTGAAGCTGTGTTTGCTTTATTCTTGCAAATAAACATTTTTTTTTTCATTCTAAGCAATTTTTTTTGGCCGTAAATAGTGAATTCTAAATTTACAAGAACAAAGTGAAGTGAGACAAAAATTCTGGTGTTCTGTTTAATGATAATAAGGAACTGAAATTATGTTTAATCACTGTTTTTTTTTTTTCTTACTGATAAAATTGATGTATATTTCACAAAACAAACAAACAAACTTGTCTTCCAAGTTTTTCTCAATTAAGAAAGAAATACAACTCAATTTTGCCCTTTTATTTTTCTTGTAGTTCAAAATCCCCATATTGAGTTCTATGACTCTTTTGGCTGAAGTAGAATTGACTTGACTTCTCCTGTACTCAGTCAGTATTGGCCAGTACGGGATCTGGATTCAAGAATAAAAATCCTGGACATGGCTGAATGAGCTGGCAGCCAGACTGCTGCAAATGGTCAGCTTTATATAAGTATTTTCAGGCATGGTCACTGAACAAGCACCAGTTTCTCACTGGAGTATATGCAGCATCTGTCTGCTTACGTGTGGAGGAATCAAGTGAGATTTTTCATAGAGTAATTCTGGTCTTAAATCACTTCTTAGGTGAGCTAGAAGTAGAGTTCCATGATGAGAGAATACCTTCCTTTTTATCAAACAACCAACACACACACATCAGTGTAAATAAAGTAAAATCTGTGTATTGTAATGATGGATGGGTTCTAAGATAGACGGGAGAAAATACTATTCCACCACCTTGCCGTTACTGTTTCAGATCTGAACTCATTAACGTTATTCCTTGTATTTGATTTCAGAAGAAATAATGCAGGCGACAGGGAGAAGGCACTACAAGTCATGCTTCAAGTCCTGCAGACGTGTGATCACCCTGCTCCAGACATGTTTTGCTTATGTGGGAGGATCTACAAGGATATGTTTCTTGATTCTGACTGTAAAGATACCAACAGTCGAGATCATGCCATTGAATGGTAACTGACAACAAACAAACAAATGCAAAAAGAAACCAAACATGTTTGTTTAAAAACTTCTTCAGACTTTTTATGGTTATGAAAAGCAGAGCTGTATGAATTAGGAGTTCAAATGTTCCTTGGTTCCCCTTTTTTAATGTTCTGATTCGAGTAAATGATTTGCTGCCCACCAGGTATTTGGATATGTTTCCTCGCTTCCACCTATAGACTATCATGAATATAGAACGACACACCCAACTCTTTTCAAAGAAAATAGACAGTTAATTGGCTTCAGGACCAAAATTAAGTGCAAGTGAGGTCATGGGACTTAATGCTGGTCTTCTGTGCAAGTATGGTGTCCGCCTTGGAGCCCTAGGAAGTAGAAAGGTCTACTATATGTGAGGAATAATATGGAAAAACTGCATCATGAGTTTTCTTTAGACATGCACATAAGCTCTCACTAACTTACTGTTCACACATGTATGTCTGTATAATCATACAAACTACTCCTGGTACAAAAATGTTAGCAACATGGGTTTGTATTGTAACTGTAAAAATCTCTCCGTCCATCTGTCTTTCTCTCTCTCTTGCTGTTTGTCATTTCTTTCCCCTAAATCACCTCAACATGATTAGTGCAACATGGATGGGTAGCAGTGAAGTCACAGGCCTCAGGTGGATGTTTTGGTTTCACATCAGTTAGTGGCATTTATTCAGCTTTTGCCAGCTGTATCTCAGTTATCTCTGATGAATATGAAGCTTTAAAACAAAGGACTTAGAGCCTTTTTAAAAACTTGCACTGCAGACTAACACCTTCGTTACCTTTCTCATGTGAACAATA
>VXAV01010535.1:110596-123563 GCA_013399715.1 Alectura lathami | reverse complement strand
TTCAGCACTGTCCGTCAGCTGCCTCTCCAGCACCACAGAGTTTATCCCCCTGTACAGCCGAGAGGGGACAAGGGCAGGAAGGCTCACAGTGTGGTCCATCTCTCCTTGGGGTTGCCAGGGAAGAATCCGTGGGATTTCTGTTGTCCCTGAACTGAGACACCCAATGGAAGGATCACATGGGAGGATCTACCAGGACACGTTATATGCCTAGATTCACATCTTCCATGTAGGTGCTAACTAAAACCCATCCCTACCAATTTATAAAGAAATTAGGTGGTATAAACAGATATACAGTTCTTCCTGGAAGCGCAACTATTGAAAATTATATTTGGAATCAGATCCTGCCTGAAATGCGTACTTGAACCTCAGAGGTGAAGAATGCCAAGATGGCTGTTAACCATTCCCATATCCTTTCTTGGGATGGGTTTACATACGCCCCTAGCCATTGATTGCTTTCAGCGGGTGCAGATCTTGAGGACACAGAGGTGTGCACAGCTTAGAGTAAGGATCAGGAGGCAGATGGCATGAGAGGTTTTTCAGCACCATGTGTGGTAGGAGTTCTGGCTGTTTGAACCATGTTGGAGATGTTGTTTGCAAACGTATCTTCTGTATTAAGCAGTATTTATTTATTTATTTATTTTCTGGAGAACACTTGCTCTTCTTTATTGTTATCACTAATGCTGAATCAGGTCCTGTTAGACTTTTACGGAAGACTCATCAGTATACTAATGTTTTACTAACAGAGTAATGTTTTGATTGAAATTTTACAGGTGTACGATTAAACAGTCTATTGGGAAGAAAAGGAAGTCTAGAAAAAATGAACAGTTACTGGGACGTGGGACAGTTCTTCAGTGTGAGCATGCTGGCTAATGATATTAGTAAAGCAGTGCAAGCAGCAGAGAAACTATTTAAGCTGAAACCTCCAGTGTGGTATGTGGCAGAAGGCTGTATGTAGCACACGTACACAGTTCTGGGAAATACATGAATTAAAACCATCTTGTAGACGCCTGGATAACTTAACTGGATTTTTCCATCTTGTATTGTTTGTAACGCTGACTTGGTACTCTGTTCTTTTGTTCTGGGAAGGAAAGAGTGAGGAAGGGAAGCAGTAAGAAAATACCTTACCCTCAACTGTTGGCTTTAGATCACATTGAAGCATGCTTTATAGGAAAGAACTTAGAAATCAGTGGCGATTCCTTGTGAAACAATTCTTTTCAGAGTTCAGATAGTTGCTGCTCTCTCCTCCACCATTTCTAGCTCATAATACCCTGCCTAACCGCCATGTAACCACTCATGTAACTATACCCTTTTGCAATGAGTTGTTGTTTATGGACATCCAAGTGAACCCGTGACTTCGGGTTTAGACTAACTTAGATGTTCTTTCAGAAATCTGCAAAAATTGACACAACCATTTCCATCATGGTAGCTTTTAAAGTACATTTGATTTTGCTTTAGATTACATTTGCAGTTACTGTTTTGGATGTGCAAGTCAGCTAAGTGCTTTTAGAGTCTGGTTAAATTCTGTTTGCTCTCTGTTAACTCACTAATTCAATACATTCTAGGTACTTGAAATCCTTAGTTCAAAATCTGATGTTAATTCAGCGTTTCAAGAAACTCAACATAGAACATTCTGCTAAACAAGAAAGATTGACTTTCTGGCTAGATATAATTTTTGAGGCAACGAAAGAAACAACTAATGGACTGAGATTTCCAGTAAGATGTTATGTCCAAGCAAGTTTTGTTTGTCTTATGTTTCTGGATAGAATATAACCAGAATTGGAAGACTCTAAACACAATACTTACATACTTACCTGCCTGTTATTTCATTGCATGAACCAAACCCCTGTATTATGTAAATCTTTACTTTTTTAAAAAGCGTTTAACCTACTGCCCTAAAATCATTCTGAAGTAATAATTCCAAGCCTCCTTATAGAAATCATTATCATACCCTTTGGTTGTACACAGGAACACATCTTCCTGCCTTGTCTTGCCTATCTCTCTGTCCCTGGAAATTTTTTAGGCCTTACTTTGTGGTTACACATTGTCTACACAGAGCACTAGTCTTTTTCTAAAGATGTTGTCATGTACTAGCTGCTGTCTCATTAAGAGAAGATGTGCTGTCTCTCAGGTTTTGGTGATAGAACCAACTAAAGTCTACCAGCCCGCATATGTTTCAATCAACAACGAAGAAGATGAGCGATCTCTCTCCCTGTGGCATGTCTCGCCCACTGAAATGGTAAAACTGCCAGCAGCTGCATTTTGTGTATTCTGGTTCAGTGTGCTTAAAGCCACTTTTTCACATGCAGATTTTGCAGTGCTTTACTGTCATCTAAAGTTTACTACATTTCTGCAAAGCACAAGTCTGAATGTCTTGTGTAAATGTCAAAACTGACTTTTTACAAGGAAAATAAAAAGAGGGACTAGGATTAGAACTCGAGTGTTTCTGACCTCAAGGTCAGAGCTCACTTATCTTCACCATCTCTGTTTGAAGTGTGTGTTTGGGTTATTTGTTTTGCTCATAATATTTCTCATTAGAATTGTGTGCTTTTAATAAGATACAGCTCAAATCTAGGTAGAAATACAAAGATACAGCCCGTTATTGTGTTGAAAGTTCTAGAAAATTTAGAATTTCTACAATAGTAAGACTAGAAAACAGAAAAATGGCAGCCTAGGACAAATAAATATCAAGGGATGAAATATTTGGAGTTTGAATTATTGGGTAAGGTACTCGGGGTTAGGAAAGGAGTATGGATGCATAAAATACGAGAGTATACAAGAAAGGAGTATGGACAGTGTAATCTTGTAAGAATGAGAAATAATTTAATTTCACATTGGAATGTATTTGACCTGCACTTAATGTCAGAACAGTGTAGGTGGAGGATAGACTAGAACTGTGGAGAGACATGTTAGAGCAAGACCTGGATCTGTGCACTTCTTTCCCAGTGCACTGTACTACTTCACTAGATTGAGTGAGTGTGCCTGACACAACTGTGCCTTATGGAATAAATTTTTGGTGTATATTTGGTGTAAATAGGACTCAGCTACCAACTGGAGATTTATGGAGGGCCACGTTCCTAGGCACAGATTGTCCTTCCTTTGTTTTGCTTCCAGCGTGGTCCCTGAGCCATAGGGAGAAGTATTGGCTCAATACTTCTTAACAAGAAGTATGAATTTTTCTCTCACTTGAATTGAGTCAAAACATAGTGTTTGGTAGATTGTACTTCAAGTTTTGTTCTTTCAGTTTAATTTTACTTCAGGAAATGTTCCCTTTACTTCCATCCTGCACTGGTTACGTTCATTTTTCCTCAAGTGAGTAAAATAGCAATGAATCTTGTGTGAAAGTTGGAGGAAAAAAAAGGAAGGAAGAAAGAAACAATAGAAGAGAGATGTTGGAAAAAGTGTTTTGCTTACCATGCTGTACCTCTGTTTTCAAAAGTAAGATTAAACAGTGTCTGTATTAATCTGATATAGCTCTATTCTTCACAGAAACAGATTCATGAATGGAACTTCGCAGCTTCTTCCATACGGGGAATAAGGTTGGTATGTCTGAAAAAAGTGGGGTTTTTAATGTATGTTTTATGTTTCCCTTGAGTGGGAGATCTGGGTTCTGCCTTAAATCTCTGCATTGCACTGCCTGTTACAAAAGCTGCTTCTGTCCAACCCAGCTCTCCAAGTCAGCAGGGAAGAGCTGTACATTTCTCACAGGAATACGTATCTGAGGTTTGCGTATACATTCTCTTGTAGACTTCCCTGTTTTTGCTTGTGTAAGCTTGGGCTGAGCTTTTATTTCTTTTCAAAGTTGGGCCACTTTGCTGCCGGAAAGGTGGGAAACAGAGGAGCACGAGAGAAAACAAAATGAAACCTGCTTTTACAGCCTGACAGTGTCTATAGCGTTCTTGCTCTCTGTCTGCATTTTGCAGGCTGTAGCTTAGAAACAGATAAACTGTAAGCNTGAGCGCATAGGCTTAAGTGCTTGAAAAACTTCATGATTGAAGTACCAGCATAAATCTACTTACCTAGTGGGTGCTGTAGTTCTTAGTACAGAGGCTTTCAGAGCCTCAGTTACCGCTACAAGCACCTGAATTTTAAGTCCAGAGTTCCTCTTCTATGAACTTGAATACCTTTTTTAAGCAAATAAGTTCAGTGGAAAAAAAAAAATGGAATAAGGTGGGTGGTAATTGCTATGAAAGCCTGTAATTGTGGATGTGGACTTAGATTCTACCTTTCATATTTGCTTCCAAGAGCAGCCTTTGGTTTTAATGAATCCAGTGTGAGGTTTTATTCTGTTGCTCCAGTGCAGTGTGAGTGGATACAAAGCTATCATTACTGCAGCAAGCCTGAGGAACTGATTGAGCGTAATTAAGTGTAACATTTCTGAAACATGTTAACTGCTTTCAGTCAACACATCACACAAATCAATCATGTCTGAGAAAGATAACTTCCTTGGAATGGAGACAAGCAATTTATTTGCTTTGATTGTTAATCACTGCTGGGGATTACAAAGCTCAAAGAAGCAATCCGTTTATATTTAGAGGAACTGAATGTTTGTTTTGTATATGGAAGCTTAAAATGCAATACTTTATTGTATATAAAGCAATTTCAAAAGTGTAATACTGTTTGTAATGCAGTATTTAGTTACTGTCTTGTCTATCCTATGTTTGCTTGTGGAAGTTTCATCTTGCTTTGTCATTTAGTTCCTGTGTTATGTATATATTAATCCGTCTTGCTAGACCAGGAGTTGCTGTGTCAGAACCAAGTTACAGAATGGCATAGTATATTTTCAAATGTTTCTGAAAAAATATCTTCTGGCAAAATTCTGATTTCTTGAAATACGTGTCAATGTAGCCCTAAACGATGCTACAGCAAGCTGGTCTTACAACATTCTGACCTTTACTATAATCTGCCGTCATGTATTGTAACTAACTGGCTCAACAGAGGCTAAGTAAGAGCTGAAAGAGTTTTTCTAAACAGACAAGGCAAGAATCAAAATATTTTATTCATTTAATGCACAAAAATAATGACAGTACCTTAACAATCATAACTTGGTATTTATTCAGAATGATACTGAAGTGTTTGGAATAATAAGAGGTTCATTCCTGGGTTTATTTTTGTGTTTCTCTTATGTTTTATGGCCTCTTCACTTTTAGTTTCAATGCATTTAGATGGGTTATTTATAAAACTGGAAAGATGCAATGCACAATAAATAATCTCTTTGTTAGAATTATTGCTGCAGTTTGGAGTAAATATTGGTCATCCCGAAACTTGTTTATTAGTATTAAGGCCATAAAAAGTGTATACTGTGAAGGATCTGCTCACTGTAAGCATTTCCCAGTTCAGTTTTATTCTAAGAGTAATGGAAGTATAAAAATGTGAAATATTGGTCAGGCTTAAAAGAAAGGCTTTTCTGATAACTAGGTTGGTGTCAAAGCAATTCACTTTCCATAGAGTGACAACAAATACCAAGAAATCTGACAGAACTGTGTAAGAATGGAAGGGCAGAAGATCGACAAAGAAACCTCAAAACGCTTCGGATAAGTCAGCATTTTACCAAAATACTCAGTAGCTTAGTCATTCTTCGGATTGGGGGTAGGGCTTCATCTCTAGGACATACAGATGAACCCAAAGCTCCTAGGTGCAGTGGAGATGAACATAGTTGTGTACAGCATCTCTGAAGTAATGAACTGTGAAAAAGATGTCTGTTAGGAGTTCATAACAAATAATGTTCCTTCTAATGGTTGCATCCCAAATAATCTTCTCTCCATGTTACTTTTTGCAGTATTTCCAAGTTTGATGAACGATGTTGTTTTCTTTATGTCCATGATAACTCTGATGATTTTCAAATCTACTTTTCTACAGAAAACCAATGCAGTAGGTGAGTTCAGTTTGTGTGGGTACTGCATGCAAAATCTGTCCCAAATAGAAGTAGTTTAATAAAGATTGAAAGCTGGCAATTTCTCCTGAGAAATTACTTTTTATCTTACTTACTTCATTTATTTTTTCATAAGAAGCAATGAGCTAAATTCTGTGATATATAAGGTGATGAGAGCAATATCCCATCACTCTTGTTGGCTGATTCTGGTCAGTTAAAGCAGCTTATTCTAATTGATAACTACTATCTATTTTTTTTTCTGTCTCTTGGCCATATCACGTAAGGCACTACATTGGTTTAGATTCTCTGAGGTACCTGCTCAGTTTGGTTTAGGTAAGAGCAACCTGACATACCATAAGTTGTGGCTTGTGTTTTGTCACAGATGGCTGTTATGGTTTGCTGTGCATTCAGATACTTTCTGAGAGTGATCACGGTGTCTCTGAACCGTAACCCTACTGACTAATTTCAGACCTAAATCTTTATGGACCAGATTCTTTTGGGGGGCAGATATTGGCCTTCCTAATGAAGTAGGAGTAATTTGTTAATACACAGTATTTGGAGATGGACCATGTATTTATTTTTAGTTCATTGCTTATTGATGTATTACATAGAGTAAACTCAGATTAAAGGAAATGTGTAGCTCCGTGGAGTGCAGTGCTTGGAAGATGAGAAGCATCAAGGTTATTGTTACCTGTTCAGCATTAATTTGGCATTGCAGACTGCTGTGAAGAATGGTCTCTTTTTTTAATGCCTTTTTAAATGCACGACAGGGGTCTGTTCCCACATGTTTCTATGTGTCCTTGTTAGTCAGTGAAAGAGATTATTTAAATATTTTATAATAATAGTTAATAATTGTTAACTATTTATTATGGAATTTGAAGGAAAAAAAAACAAAATAAAGATTGGTTCACCCAGGAGACTACAGTAAAACGTGGTCTTGCACTTAATGTTCTCCATCCCAGAGAACTAGATAAAATCAGTTAAAATTCTGTTTTTCAAAATGTTACTTGTTTTACATTGCCTTTGTGGATGCTTAACTAGAAATGACAAAATCTGATTTTCAGAAATAGTGAGGAATGACAATTGCAATCAAAGTCCATGGGAACATTTTGTTTAAACTGAAAATAATAGAATTCTCATCATGACACAGAAAGAGAATGACCAAATATGATGCTATAAATTTTGCACTCCTGTACTGAAAACTAAAACCAATCCTTATTTTTTCTGAATATCTCAGGTTTTTTTCTAATTATGTTTGTAAAGACAAGGACATAGTAAGCATCTTCCATCAAAGTGTACAGCAAAAATACCTGAGTTGGATCTGTGAAGATTTTAATATACAATTACAAACAAGTATGTGGTTTTGCTGCATCAAATAAATAAATAAATAAATATCTAGAATTTTCTAAGTGTATTTGTTGTTCTTCCTCATTTAAAGTAGGATAAGTATGGCAAAAGCAAATAATGAAGGAAACAGATGTCTGAAAGTGCTGTTTCAGACACAAAAAAGTTTGTTTGCTTGCAAGGAAAGCTCAGCTTGTAAAGAATGTGTTTAACCTCTTACTGAAAGGATATTTTTCTCTGATCCTCTGCTATTAATTGCTCTTTTAGATTCTGTGGGTTGGTGAAAGAAATTTTGTCTGATGCAGTTGGCAGTACTTTGGAACTAGAAGGAGAAACAGATGGAGACACACTGGAGGTGGGTCAATGTTAAGAGATCAAAGAACTCTGATGCATTTTCTCTGTTTTCTCCACATTTTCATATCAGTACACTGCAAAAACAATAAACAAAATTTAAATTCCTTTATTATATATGAAGTTTCAACTCTTACACAACTCTTTGTGTACAAGAACTGCATTCCTTTGTGGAAAAAAAACACTTCTTTAAATGAGATGAGCCTGTTAGTACTGGAAACTGTATAAATCCCTGAAGAAGTGTGTTACTGAACTTGCATTTATGCTGCAAACAATCTATAGATAAGAATCATCTAATATCAGCTGGCTCAAGTGGATAAAAAAGGTTATGATAGGAAATAAATTCTAATAAGAAGCCATTAGTCATTTTGCAAAGGTACTTTGTTTTTTCCAGCAAGTGTTCTGATGCTATTACTCCTCCAGGTAAGTTCATTTGACAGGCTTTTTCTGCCACAGGCATTTGAAATTTTTTAGACTAGATTAATCCATTGTGCTTGTGATTTATCACTGAAACATACATGCTAGGAACCTCGTTGATGTAACCTTTCTTCATAAGCAGTACAGAGAAAAAAAAAGAAAAAAAAGGAAAAGCAGTACTTGGAAGGGGTTATTTAGCCTTTAGACTAAAATAGGAAAATAATTTTAGGTCTTTAAGCTGTATATCTTGATGCTTTCAGAATTATCGCATTGTACGTTCTGTCTAAAGGTCAGGAAATAGAAAGAGAAATCAAGACAACAGAAGGAAGATGAATTTTTTTAGCTTAAGTAAGACACTTTGTGCCTTTCTGCAACCTGAGATCTTACTTTTTAGAAGAGACCACATGGAAAAATGCAACTTTGTATACTCTTGATGGGCCTGACAAGCCCAGAGAAATCAGAAAATCTTACAATTAATTAAACAACTGTTAATATCTTGGGAAGGGGAAAAAAATTATTTCAGTTAGAATTCCTGTGCCAATGTTATTCCAAGAGGATGTATATTTTAGATTGCAGTGTTGTTTGAAAGCAGCTGCAATTTAGATCTCTACAACTAACAAGGATTTGAAAGGGGAGTGTGTTTGGCGCTTCTTTCTACACTAGGATATTTTTTTCTGGATGTTGAGATGGAAGAAGATCCTATCACTTTTAAAGTCCCTACTGTACGTCTTTTCCAATGTTTATAGAGAAGGTCAGCTGTAAACACTTGTTTACTCCTCCCTCATGATTGAATTGCACATCCAGAGGACCACATATTCAGACCTTTGGCAACAAGCAGTGATTCNCTTAGGCTTTCTTCCTACTGTAATTTGTTTTTTTTTTTTTTTTTTTTTTTTTTTGTGGCTGTTAGAGAGTGGCATCAAGTATGTGTGGTCTCTTAACTGCCTACCAACTAGCACTGAACTATAAATCTCATCAATTTTCGTGTTTCATGGGATGTAGACTAGAGAACATAGGTTCCTCCAGTAATTACGGAGCTGGCTTTGGACTAGAATGTTGCAGGTAGGATTGCTGTCAATCTTGCAATCTGCAGCGTGACTGCTGTCTCTTTTCTACACAGTTTGATGTCAAATGATAGCTGTGAAAGCTGGATGTGCTACTACCAAAGAACTTGACAAGTTTTACATATGGCGTTTTGGGTCAGTTGTTCCTGCCATATAACAAGATTATGTTAAGAACTGCGAAGTGCCGAAACATGGAAAATGAAACTGTGCTAAAACTAGGCTAACCCAAGCTTAGTTCCACTGAACAGGAGATGATGTTAGGATAAACGACAGACAGTTTTCCTTTAGCACCTTCCATACGGTGACATGAAACATGCCATCTTTTCTGAGAAGAGAGAGGGAATTTCAGAGACACAAGGGGATTGCAATACCAGAACTGCAAAGCAAATTAGGAAGCCATTCCATAGAATGGCTGAGGCTGGCAGGGCCCATCTGGCCCAGTCCCTGCTCCAGCAGGGACACCCAGAGCAGGGTGCCCAGGCCCATGTCCAGGCAGCTTCTGATGATCTCCAAGGAGGAGACCCCACAGCCTCCGGGCAGCCTGTGCCAGGGCTCCAGCACCCACACTGTAAAAAAACAACAAACAAACAAAAAACTAAGAAAAGTACTTCCTTTACTTCAAGGTAATAGATCTCAAGCTTACATTCTGTATGTATGCAGTATTATTAGATGAAGCAGAAAAAGTAGTTTTTGGGTAGGGAACTCACATGAAGACACTAAAGGATATTTTGCAATTTTTTCTATATGCATTTAGGAAGATGCAGAGGGAGGTCTGTATAAATCCTCTTCTGAAGCTATCAAATTTGCTGATTCCTTTCATATATATTTGCAAAAGTGCTTTTTCAATACCCTTTATCAATTTATTGATTTGAATTGGAGTTGAGGGTGCTGTGTTTAACCCAATCTCCACAAGAAACTTGGGTTTATTTAGTGTCTGAGCTGTTCTTCGGTTAAGCATCATTCTTCAATAGACTTTCCCACTGGCCTTTTTGTAGGAGAGAATCATAGAATGGCTTGGGTTGGAAGGGACCTCAGAAGTCATCTAGTTCCAACCCCCCTGCAGTGGACAGCTCTGTGAGAAGACCACCACGTGGGACAAGACCATGAGGTGGTGTAAATTAGTGTAGGTTACTGAAGTCTGAACCAGCAGTGACTTCCTCAGCTGGTAATATGACCCGGCATGTTTCAGTAGCAGTGAATGCAACCATTTTGTATACATTTAATCACCCTTGCAGAAGATGAGCTCTTTTTTTTTTTTTCCTTCCTTTTGGAATAGCTGATCATGAGGAGAATGTCAGAAATGAATTTTGCAGTAGCTAAGCTCAAGTAGGTGTTTAGGATCTTAGAATAGTGTCCATCCAAACTGATACAATGTCAATTTCATTTATTTATTGAGTCATAGGTTTCGTACATATGTTCCACGCACAATGAGGGCTCTGTCAGCAAACCTCAGACACGACATCTGAACTGTCTTTTGATAGCACTGCTTCACTGAACTTAATTTACCACTGCGTTCCTTTTATTGGGTGAATGCATTTGGAAGGCGGTTAGGGCAGATTCTTTTGTAAAGCAAGTGCCGTGGAAATTTTGGAGGTTGTATGATGCGGGAGGCTGGTGGGTAGGGAGGCAACTACTGCAGTAGCTGCTGTGCGGTGTGCTGCCTCCGTGTATTACGTACCTGTTGTTAAGGCTCTCTGGAATCTCAAATGTCACTGATCACAGTTTAGGTCGTGCTTTGTTTGTCTTTTCTGCTTGCAGTATGAATATGATTATGATGAAAAAGGTGACAAGGTGGTTCTGGGAAAAGGTACTTATGGGATAGTGTATGCTGGAAGAGACCTGAGCAACCAGGTCCGAATAGCGATCAAAGAAATACCAGAGAGAGACAGCAGGTAAGAGCTAGCTTGTCGTTACGCATTGCTAACAGAACTGGGGCTGTTTGCTGAAAACTGTGCTCTGCTTTGCAAGTGCTTTTATGTGGTTAATTTATAATATCCCAGTATACTAACGTTCAGTTATTTCCTCCTAGTTCTCCATAGGACCCTTTTGAGAATGAGGACTTCCAATTATTTGGAAAAGAGTTTATATGTACATACATTTATATGTGCATACATATACGCGTGTGTATATGCATATATATAGTGTATGTGTATATAGAAACTTTATAAAAATGACCGTTTGATAATATGTATCATAAATCCCCAAAAAAATTTTAAAAAAAGTAGCAGTTGTATCTGATCTGTATTCTTTTCAAGGAGGTGAAAAAGTATAAAAGGAGTTTCCAAGGCAAAGGCAGTCCTACAAAACGATGCAGAAGAGGTGCATGTGTGAACACATTCTTTGAGAGCATGTTTCTCCTCCTGGGTTCCTCTGAGATCTACCTCTGTGCTTTTTCTCGGTAGGCAGCCAGTCGCGCTGCATTTTGAAGGTCATGGACAAGATGTTTACTGAGAGTTGGATCAATATCCCTAAAATCCATTCTGTTTGCAAAATAGCATTTAAGCATAGCCTAGAGCCTTTTCCCACTTTGTGAGCTACTCCTTGATTTTTTGTTTATTTTTAATAGATATTCTCAACCTCTTCATGAAGAGATAGCATTGCATAAATATTTAAAGCATCGGAACATTGTCCAGTACCTTGGATCTGTTTCAGAAGATGGATACATTAAGATTTTTATGGAGCAGGTGCCCGGAGGTTTGTATTTTTCTGAGCATAGTCTCTCAAAGAAACCAAAAGTGGTTGGGACCCTCAACTTGGTGAAAGCCAATGGATGTGCACTTAATGTGTCTGTGCTCTATACTTGGCTTTTCGGCTGAGACATTAATTACCAGCAGCATTCTCTGCATGTGAAGAATGATTTGTAGTGTACAAGTCTCAGTACCCTCTCCCCTTTCTGTAATCATTACAAACCTAGGGAAAAGCCATTAGAAGAAAGCTATGTCTGGAGTCAAACACTCATATGTCATAGTGGAGTTGGAGCTGCACATTCCTTTCAGCCTGAGCAGCTGAATCACCGGAGCTTTTAAGATAGCTTCTGTTGAGCGGTAATACAGATTGAGCAAACTGGATGTTAATTGGTACCTGCTGCATTCAAACACTGCTTTTTCCTAGACGATTTAGAGACACAGGTGGTATGCTTCTATTGCTGATAAATGCCAGTTTTGTTCCTCTAGCCTCTTCTGTGTTTTTAGATGTGAAGTTGCTCTTCATCCACTGTAGGTTATACTCCCATCTCCCTTTTATATATGTCAGTATGAGTCAGGATGAGTGTTTAAATTCTTGGGAAATGTATTTTGCAAAACTATAACAGAAGTAAGAAAGGTCAGGTTTTCTATAGAAGATCCAGATGCAAACACTCAAAGTGTAAATAAACGTATCTGGGGCATTCATGACCAGGAAGATTTTTATTTTGATTTCCTGTGACATTCTCACCTAAAAGACTTTATTTATTATTATTTTTAGCTGAAACACTCTGATGTGTGACATGCTGATATGATGAGCTTAAATCAACACTTCCACTTGTTTTCCTGCACTTGTTAACCGTGTCAGCTGCTGTTTGCCTTCCTTTTTTTCTTTTTTTTTCCCCATATTCATATATGCACAGAGGAGTGTGTTGTGATCAGTTGCTAATACCAGGGTATTATTGAACCAATTCTAATAATTTTAACTCTTCAAAAAGTCTTAAAAAGAAACCAGCTGTTTATGCAAGATTCTTTGAGCAAACTTTGTTTTAGAAAGCTGTCAGTATGAGATGAAAATCCCTTTAACTGAATTTGTCTGGCACTAAGAAGAGCCACTGCAGTTAGTTCACTATGAATAGAAAAAGAAAGGCCGTCTTTCTCTTGCCTCATTATTAAAGTATCTGTGTTCTTTTAAAAAAAAAAAAAAAAAAGATACTTATAAGCGGGGGGGGTTGTTGTTG
>VXAV01010535.1:81127-107125 GCA_013399715.1 Alectura lathami | reverse complement strand
ATCTATCTATCTATATATATATGTATCTGTTTAGATGAAAATACTAGGCAGGTATGTTACAAAAAGTTTTCTTGTAGCACAAAGTAGTAAAATCTTTATCTATTCAGGGAAAGCAAAACTTGCAGAGTAACAGCTGAAACTGCAAGCTGTAAAATGACAATATGGTTACAGAATTACTCAATTCTTTATTAATAGAAAAAACAGGTAACGTGATGTTTTCACTTGTATGGCCATGTATGGCTGACAGCATAGATCACAAGTCTTGTGCTGGCCTACGAGAGCCACAAGAAACGGTCTCTTCAGCTCACAGGTGTTGCAGCAGATAAGTACATAAATGACGGTATGTCTGAGCAGAGCTGGTGAAATGCTGCCTTCTGAAGCATGCCCTTAAGGGGTTGCACCATATTTTCCAAACAAAGTATTCAATAAATAAATTTTTAATGAGTCATCTTCCTTACGTAGCCGGATGAATAGTTCTCAAACACATACAGGTATCAGGGAAAGAATATTTTCATTTTTTTCCTGGAAATCTGTCCTTGCCGTTACTGTTAGACAGGTTCTAGCTGTACTCCATGGGAAAAGAGGTCCGCCAGCAAGAGGCGTGGTGTACAGCAGTGCTGTGCTTCTCATTTCTGCAAGGTATTGCTACAGGAAACTTTAAGTACATAAAAGTGCTCGGTAAAGCAGAGGGGGAAGGCAAGGGGGAAGATCCTTTTGTGGCCATTAGCGGTGATAGTCTGGGAGTTAGTGTCGGCCCAGCAAGTCACTGTTACGGGCTGATTGCTGTCATGGCTGGAGCAGATGTTAGACGGAAATCAGTGTGTCCCTGCCTGTGTTTTATGTACTCTTTAACAGGGTTTTAAGTCTTGTAAAGTTGTAAGTCTTTTCTTGTGTGTAAGGAGTTGTAAGTCTTTCCTTGTGCTCTTCTCCTTTGCTCTCCTGTATGTTTGCTCTCCTGCTTGTGCCTTGGAGGTGTAACTTACCATGAGAATAAATGTTTTACTTATGTTCTCAGTTTGGATTTAAAACCAGCGGGCAGGGAGCTATGGCCTGGAGGGGCTTAAAAACTCTCTTGCAGTTAGTTTTGTTTCTGAACTCATTGCATAAGCTCTGCAGATTTTAGGCATTATGCAGTGCAGTCATGCGATTCAAGGGTCAGACTTGCAGTGGTTTACACATTACACCCCTCCATTCAAGCCACAGCCTGAGGGAAAAGCTGTGGCTTGAGCTGTTGTTCTACAGCAGTTTAAAGAACACAGCAGTACCCAATCGCTTTATCTTCACCAGATGTCCTTCTAGCTTTACCACAGCATAATTTCATTGCATTCTAAAGAAGAAAAGTGATTAAAGATGTTGTAAAAGTTCTGGTAGGAATCCATGTGGAAAAAACACTGTGGTGTTTGAAACACTGAGAGTGTTTAGAGATTTCCTTTGTTGATGTAGATTGACTTCTCATATAGTCCTCTTGTTAGCTGTCTTAGCGTATGATTGGATGTCAGTGATTCCACCTCTCTTTCATTTCTGTGTTATTTTTTTCTTTACCAGTATTACAACTAGTATTAGACTCTCTACAAGCAAACTTTAGGGACATTCAGATTTGTCTGTTAACAGCCAACTGCAGGGTCTTATTTTGCCAACATGTATAACTTCTACATTTTTATTTTTCTTCTTCCAAACACATCCAAAAGATTTCCTTGAATTGCAGTTTATGGTGGGTTACTTTTATTTCTATAGTCATAATGTAATTGATTTATCTTAATTACAGCCTTGATTGTCTTTGTGTAAAACTTCAGATTTAAAAAAAAAAAATCTTTATCGTCTTACAGTTACAGAAACAGTCTTATGAACTAACTTTTTGAAATTTCTTATCACTAGTGTGCAATATCAGTATTGTTTTCCAGATAAATGTTCTTTGGTGGTACTGTCACAACTCACTTATTTTTATGACTTTTTTTTTGTAAAAATAATTAAAATAATAAAAATAATAATCTACTTAATCTACTTTTTAGGGTATTGTCAAAAAAAAAAACTCTGTTGAGTAACTGCTTTGACTCATGATTCTTTTTTTTGTTGTTGAGATTTTATTTACATCATGTAGTTTTGCCTTCTTAACACCATCACAGGTATTTCTTGCAGATGTTGTTTGATTGAGTTACTGTGAAGTCCTAATGGACTAAATCTTGATGGTTGAATCTTGTTAAATCTTGCTTAATCACTGACGTTAAGGAAGAGTGTTCCCAAGGAACAACCTGGCTGAGAGGAAAACCAGATTACACCTGTTTTGAAACAGGGATCTGTGAAATAACTATCAAAGGAAATATTTCTGACAGCTGCTATCCTAAAAATGCCGATCATTTAGTTTGTGTGTTACAATGAATGAAATTACATCTTAGTCTGTTCATGGTGGAGGACTGACAAAAACATGTTGTGAAAACAAGCGCGCTCGCCCCTTCTGCTTCCCCTTTCTTTCAGGCCTGTCAGCGTGTCCTGCGGCTGCCTTTCCTGGGGCACCTCACAAAGTTGGGAACTCTTTAGTTAGGTTCCCAGGCCAAATCCTCTAATGCTTGTGTGGGTCCACCTGAGCCGGGAGCAGCTGCTTTCTTTCAGCAGTGATGCTGTGGTATCATGGAGTGATGACAGTGATCAAGGATTTCACCAAAGCTTTTCCTGAAGACATTTCCCTCTGCTCTTCAGAAAGCACCACAACACAGCATTCTGTGGACAAAGCCCTGCTTACAGAACAATAATTGGAACTGCGCATATGCCTAGTTTAACAGAAAAATAGCATTTCCCTACTTGTAACGCTTCTACCCACCAGACCATTTGGTTTTGTGTTCTGAGTACTCCTACTTCACAGTCTAGAACTGTATTTTTTTTTTCCCGTGAACTTAACTTTACTTTTCTTCTAGCTTTCTCCCCACTGCCAGTAGCTGTCTCACTCTTGGCGTCCCACCTTCAGGCCCTCCATCTTTGTCACCAGGCTTTTTGTTTGTTTCTGCTTGAACTACTTGCTTTTCTTTTTTGTTAGTTAGTTTGTTTTGTTACAGGTGCTGTCCTGCACCATGTCCTTGTTGTAGGGGTAAACACAGGAAAAATTATTCCCATGAAAGATATCTGTCACTCTGCTGATTTCCATCACCTCCTACATGCATAATCTTTACAACTTAATGCCTGCAAAAAATTGTTTGACACGATTCAATACCTGAAAGGGCCTGCAGGAGAGCTGGGGAGGGACTCTTTAGAAGGACATGTAGCAACAGGACAAGGGGTAATGGCCATAAACTGGAAGAGGGGAGATTTAGGCTAGATATTAGGAAGAAATTCTTTCCTGTGAGGATGGTGAGACACTGGCACAGGCTGCCCACAGAGGCTGTGGCTGCCCCCTCCCTGGCAGTGTTCCAGGCCAGGCTGGATGGGGCTCTGAGCAACCTGGTCTGGTGGGAGGTGTCCCTGCCCGTGGCAGGGGGGTTGGAACTAGGTGATCTGTAAGGTCCCTTCCAACCCAAACCATTCTATGATTCTACCATTTTACATTCTAAGGAAGCAAGGATTGCAAATATATTTTCAGCAGTTTGAAGCCTTGTATTAGAAAGGGGAAAAAGTTTATAGAAAAGGTGCTAAAACAAATCTTTCTGTCTAGTTTTCAGTGCTGGTATTGGAAAGCAAGTTTTTTATCTACACAGGCCACGTCGGACAATTTTCTGGATTGCTTAGTGGTGTGTTTATTCTCTTCAGTAGAAATGAAGAACGTAAAACGTGCCAATGTTTTTGTCCTGACCAGGAACGCTGCAGTACATGGCTCCAGAAATCATCGACAAAGGACCACGGGGCTACGGTGCACCAGCTGATGTCTGGTCACTAGGCTGTACCATTATTGAAATGGCAACAGGCAAACCTCCATTCCATGAACTAGGGGAGCCTCAAGCAGCAATGTTTAAAGTAAGTACGGGAGTTTTTACGATCTAGTTTATGAATTTTCAAATACTAACTTAATTTTTTAAATATTAAATTAGTTGGTGTTAACCTTTTGTTATATGGACTGTTTTACACAAAGCCACAGTTTGACCTGTATTCTTAATTCTGACTGAAGAATTCTTTTCTACTTGAAGTTGTACTGGCCTAGGGAGAAATAATTTATGTTTGTGCTGGAAATAGGTCATGACTCAGAGCAGCAGCCTCAAAAATGAGTGAAGATTTATGAAAATTAATATTCCTTGCCGCCTTCAGTTTTCTCCTGCTCTTGGTTTATGGTTTTGTTCTTGACAATGAAGTTCTTTCTGCTCCTTTGTCTTTTTTTAAATAAGCCTTCTTCCCAGAGGTTCTGTTTGCCTTGTCTTCGCAAGCTGGTAGGAAGCTCTGGTAGAGGAGAAGGGGGGGCAGAATTTATGTTATGTACTGAAGGACCTCTGTGCATCCTAAGTCCTTTCAGTCAAAGCTGCCTCCTTCGTAAACTGTTGTGTCCAGCACTTCATTTCTCTTAGCATATCCGCATTCAGTACCTGCATGAATCAACACCTGAGAGTGCTTCAGATAGCTTTGATGATAAATGTGCTTCATAAACTCTAAAACGAATAGTAGCGTGGAAGCTAGTATGTGATAGCGTGTCAAATATGAAGACAGAAAATTTTGGGTCCTTGCACTGGTTTGCAGTAGATCTTTAGCAAAATATTGAAGTTTTCGCTTACCCTTCAGATTCCTCATTCTTGTAGTAGGGGAGATGTTATCTCCATAAGCCAGCAAACTGCTTTAAATTATAAATATTGTTAAATGGCTTTTTTGGTGTGTTGTTGAAAGTCACAGTGTGAACATTAGTGTAATGACTACTGCAACCTTGTCAAAGTCAAAAAATCATCGGTAAGTGCAGTAAGCTGGGCTGCAATTCACCGTGCTTCATACTAGGACTGGGAGTTGTCCCATGCACCACAGCTAAAAGGCAAAGAGAAGGGTGGTTTTGGCTCATGTTGTTGTTGTTTCAACAGTGAGATGGACTGTCCTGGCTTCTGTTTAGTGCAAAAAAAGCCACCTGCAATTTTTGTTCAGGAAATACTGAGTTATGGACGTGCTTAGCATCCTGGTTTGGAAGGGCTCAATGCACTATGAGCATTTTGCATTCTGCACTGTCACGCGAGTGCCAGCACTGCTGCTCAGCTCTTCCAGCTTCAGCTTGCACTGAAGCTGAACCTGTGTTGTGAGTGCGTGATGGTGTCGCAGTGTGTTCATGCAGCTGCATTATGAGATTATTTAACCAACCTTTCACTTTAGCAAGCTGCTGGCACTTGCTTAACTGCTGGGCTGCTATCTGCCTTGTAGCCACTGTCTCTGCTCGGTCCCCAGAGCCTGTTTTACGCTGAGTCTATAAGGCAGACACATGCTGTACAGTGCGCACGTTACCCGGCTCTTGCTTCAACCCATTTGTGCCAGATTGGCATTAAAGAGTAAGAACGAAGTGAATGAGCTGCAGAAATCACTGGGGAGCAACCTGGAGAAGTGCATTTTTCATTACTTACAGAAGGTTTGGGGTGGGTCTCGATAAACCTTTGGCCATCATGTGATTTTCAGTCACCTAATGTGAAAGGCTGCAGAAGACTCAGAAGCCCGAGTGCCGGGGTGGTGACAAGGTCTGGCAAGGTCATTGTGTGCACTGGTGCAAAGCAGTTTGGCAGGAGCAGAGGTGCAGGCCCCAGGCAGCAAGGCAGCTGGCACTAGAGGAGGAAGTTATTCCTGTTCCTGGGCACAAATGTGCTGGAGGAGGACAGCAGCCAAGAGAGATGATACGGGGCTGGGGCGATGGGAAGCGTGCGCTATCGCGGGAGGGATTTGTGGCTTGTGTGAGAAGCAGCATTGAAGCACTTGGGATGGATAATGTCCAGATCCAGAGATTGTCTGAAGGCAGATGGTCGGGCACATCTGTACTTGGCATTTGTGTAGCATGGTGGGCATTGAGGCCACGTCTGCATGCAATAAAACAGGATCAGAGCCTCGTGGTCACTTCACTGCTCAGTGTGGGCACCTGGATCGCTGCTTTTCCACGTTGAAGGTCTCATCAGTGAGAGTGTACCAGGACATACTATACTAAGAAAGCTGCGGCCCATGCTGCCCTTGCAGTTTAGTTAAAATAATTTGTATTTGTGTTTACTTGCAGGTTGGGATGTTTAAGATTCACCCTGAAATTCCAGAATCGCTGTCCGCTGAAGCGAGGGCCTTTATTCTGCTCTGTTTTGAACCTGATCCTAGTAAGCGTGTTACAGCATCTGATTTGCTCAGAGATTCCTTCCTGAAGCAAGTCAACAAGGGCAAGAAAAGCAGAATCGCATTCAAGCCTTCAGGTAAGTAATTATCAGCCAAATGCAAGTCAACATCATCATTAAGGGTTATGTAAAAGATTGGAACCATTAAGCACTTCCTTTTACTAAGGATGTTTCTTGTGCCCAGAAATCAGCAGGAGCTCAACAGTTGAAAGTGCCTGTGATTTGTGATTAGACATGTTTAAATTAAACAATTACCCCAGAATATGATGTTTTGCTTGCTGAAACCCCCCAACCGAATTCTTCCTCGCCCCCAAATAAACGGCCCATTTATAGAAAATTAAACTCAGAAAAATGACATTCAGTAAAGACCTTCCAAAGCAATTCTGCATTTTAGATTCACAGTTCTGTACAGCTCAGAGATGTGGGTTATATAAAGCAGATCCTTGGCACCTGAAAATAGGTCTGTTAGGGGTTTGTGTCGACTTGAGTCAGCATTTTCAAACTTGATATGGAACTCAAAAATTTGGCATGTGGGTGCTGAAGTAGCTGTTTCAGGGGTTGTTTTGTTGTATCCGCCTAGCTTGTTTCCCCTGCTCCCTCAGTGTATCAATCACATTCCCAGTGATAAGCAGTTCTTAATATAGACCTCAGCATCGGCTGTGGACATGAGCAGAGTGGGCAAGCAACACAAACGCTGTATCCTGGCTGAGAGGATGAAAGGCAACGGCTGCAGCTCAGTGTGTGCTTTGCTGCCCTGGAGCCAGGGAAAGCTGTGCTGGCTGCTGCAGCCATCTCCACGGGGAGTCTGGGGGCACGAAGCAGGTCATGGGCCAGCAGTTGCCACAGTCTCAGCTGCAGCAGCTCGTTTTGTCTTCCCCCTGTGCCGTTTCCCTCACTGCCCATCTCCTATCTTTGCCCCCATCTTCTCATCCTGTCTTGGTCTTTTTTCTTTCTGATAATAAAGGCAGCCCACATCAAGTCTCAGCCCTTACTCTTGGGGCAGCAACTTTCAGTCTTTGGTACTGCTGAGAAGCCTTGAACTAATTCTCACAGGGTGACTGACATACGTTGTTTCATTTCTGCGACTGTTTAACCTCAGCCGTTTGAACATCTGTCATGCACTGTGGAAGATGTCAGAGCTTTCCAAACAACTTTTAACCTGTGGCTCTCATCCTCTCCTGCCTCCTTGCTGCTCTACACCATTTGTAGTGGCAAACATCAAAAACTTTTGTGATATTTCAGCTTCACGCTTGTGTGGACTCTGAGTTGACAGAACTTCTTCCTTACCTTTCCTATCATGCAGCTGCAAATTGGCAATCAGGATTATAGCAAGCTCTTAGTATGTCACCTTTTTTCTTCTTCCTTGCAAGATGGTTTGGAATGGGACAAGAGATTTCCTTCAGGCCAGTCCTGAGAGAGAGAATCCTTACCGAGGGCAGGGCAAGAAGCGGGCGAGGCCCACATGTCTCAGGGAGCAGATGTGTGTCCATTAGCACAGCTGGGCAAGGTGAGGAGGGAGGGGGCAGGCAGCAGCGTGCTCTCTGCTTGGATCCAGCTGTGCTGGAGCAGCTGGTGGTAACCAGCTGGGCTGAGGCAGGCTCTCTGATCAGCTCTATGTCCACTCGTAGCCCTCTGAGAACAGCAGCAAGGGGCAGCGTTCGTGTGTGTGCACCAGAGGGTAACAAAATGGCATCCGTATTTCATGTGGCCGCTTTGCTTTCTTTGGGTTCAGCCTCTTTGCAAAATGATGTTTTGACCTTGCTGAAGACGGTCGCTGTTCTTTAAGCACGCTGCCCTTTGCTGCCTTGTGTGTTACATGTTCTGCAATGTTTCACAGACTACAATCGGACTACATCCCTCCCGCTGCCCCTCCACGGGGAGCAGGCTGGCAGCAGCAGCAGCGAGCACGGCTCTGTTTCTCCAGACTCTGATGTGCAGCATGACGTGTTTTTTGAAAGGCCAAGGAGATCCATTTCAGAGATTCACACAAAGCATCCCATTGCCCACCTGTTAAGGTAAAACATTTCCTTTTCGCTTGACACCCGTGAGGATTGTGTGGATTGAACGCATGTTTTATTTTATCCGAAGGCATTTTGTTCACGTAATGACTAGGTATGCAGGTGTGTTAAAGAGCAAGTGAGTTGCATAGGCAATATACCAGTGAATTTAAATATTATTTAACTGATGAACAATGATTCTCTTCCTCCTTAAAGTTTCCATGTATTTCTGTACTTTTTTTTCCCCAGTGAGTGAACATCAGTCCTCCTGTTGAGTGAGTGGATGCGGATTCAGGAGTGGATGAGCTGCCCCCTTCCAAGCACTCATGAAAAATTTGGGAAAGGGGCAGCAGAAAGCTGCTTCTGCTGAGCAGAGAGCACAAACCAGTACTTTCAAATGAGTGTGTTACAGTATGGGGCCAGAAAAAATAAATAGTTATCTCAGTCCAAAATTTGCAGCTTTGCTTCCCCAAAACAGAACCCGTGCTGGCTGCTGTGGGTGCCAGCTTCTCCGTGGGGGGCAGTCAGCCTTGTGCCATCAGTGAGGCTTTCACCAGCTGAGGCTATGAACGATCTCTCTCAGGATCAGCGTTTAGCAGTGTGATCGATGCCCTGCTGTAGTTTAACTCTCCTCTGAACTGACCACGTATCCCTGCTCACTACTGACAGCGCTGCCTTGCTCTCTTGTTTGTGGCCCTGTTGCTGATGCAGCGTGCCTGATGAGGGCCTGGCCGCGGAGGACAGGAGTGCCTCTCCTTCCAGTGAGGACAAGGATTCCGGTCTGTTTCTGCTACGGAAGGACAGCGAACGCCGGGCCATTCTGTATAAAATCCTCAAGGAAGAACAGAATGAAGTTGCTTCAAATTTGCAGGACTGCATTGCACAGGTAATTTTATTTCAGCTCTCCTTTTCCTGCTTCAAAAGCAAAATGACAAGCCAAGTAGTCAGAATCATTCTTTTCTTGAAAACTAGTAAATGAAGGTGCCAAGAGTGTTAAATTACTAGGAATTGACCTTTCTGTAGTCCAGGTTCGCACTGGCACCCACGTTTGATGGCCTGTGAACTTCAACGGCTTGCATTGTTCCTTCAGAATGCCTGTAATCTCTGAGAGGTGTAACTGCGTCAGCCTTCTGCCCTAGTCTGAACGGAGAGCAGGCAGCTCTTTTGGCCTGCTGCTGGGCTCTTGTTTGGGGCATTTGGTGGCTGTTAGGGGACAGAGGCTGGTGGACAGGTTTTTTGTATTTTTGAGGCTCATAGCCTTAACAGAGTCTAAAATTTGTACATGGTCTCTCAGTCTGAAGTAACCATGGTGTTAAATATTTTCCAGGATAAAGAAGGATTATTCAGTAACAGCACGTCCTGCCTCAGTCTCCAGCTGTTCTGCAGCATTGCTTTAACCATCTTTCCATAATTTCTGCAATACTTCTCCCTTGTCCTTTTAATTACGCAGGTGGTTGTTCTTGCATGAACTTAAATGGCTTTAACTGTAGGGGTTATGGACCGCAAATCACAGCATGAACACTTGAGTGCTATCGCTGTGTAATGCAGGCCTTTTTCTGACTTACAGGTGTATCAATATGATGTTTGTATAATGTCTATGTAATTAAAGTCCAGATTCAGCTTATTGTAGGGAAACCGTCAACAGAAATCTGGGTCTCCTACGAGCTCACTCTGCTGCTTTTATGGAGGAGAGCTGCCCCCTGGAGTACATCAGACAAACGTGTAAATATTACCTTGAACCTCTCCTCTTGTGACAGCCACAGTAGCAGTAGACAATTCATTTTTGGAAAATAGGAATTAGAGTTTAAGGAAAAAAAAAAAAAAGAGAGAAAGGTAGAAAATAAAGGCTTTTGGCTTTGCAAACAAAAGTTCTGACATTTCTGTGCGTGTGAAATAAACACCTGCAAAGCTATAAATTGCAACCCGAACACTAACAGTACTAATTAGATGCTTAATGACTTTGGAGTTTACTTGATATCTGTTCATTATCTTGTCTCCAGAGCTCTGAAGAACTCCGACTTTCAATGGCCCACATCAAGCAAATTATTGGGATTTTGAGGGACTTCATACACTCTCCTGAGCACAGAGTGATGGCTTCTACCATATCCAAGCTGAAAATGGATTTGGACTTTGACAGCACTTCCATCAATCAGATCCATCTGGTGCTGTTTGGATTTCAGGATGCGGTGAGTTCCTTGCCTGGCACAGAGGGAGAGGAATTCCTCCTGGAGGGGTCTGTAGCGTCCCCATTCTTCCTCTCCTCACCTCTTCTCCTTTTTTTGCTCCCACTGAACAGCCATCGGACACGCTCAGCAGGGGGGCACGTGGGGCTGGACGCAGAGCCCTGATGTACTGGAGCCTCAGTGAGATGGGCGCTCCCAGCCCCGCCACAAAGCTGAGGGTGGAGGTGCTTGAGGGGCTGCCCATGGGCTACCAGCAAGATCCAACATTTGTTCTGGATCCTGCAGTTATTTCCTGCCTGCCTCCCCTTGTACAGTACAGGGGCTTGAATGCCCCTGGGGTGGAGAGCTGTAGCCTAAAACTGTCAAATCTGTTGCTCAGATTTTCAACAGTGACTCATGCTGCTGTTTCTTTATAAATCTTCACCGTAATACAGAAAATCAAGATTTTGCTTCCTAAGGTGTAAGCAAATGTCGTTTGCTCCAACTCTTACTTAAATTTGCAGGTGAACAAGGTATTAAGAAATCATTTAATAAGGCCTCACTGGATGTTTGCAATGGACAACATAATTCGTCGTGCAGTCCAAGCAGCAGTCACTATTCTTATTCCAGGTAAATCAAAACAGCTGTAAACAGTCTAAAGAAAGCTGATTGTGCATCGCAGAGCTACAGCAAATGGAAAGGTTTAGATGGTTGGGCGTAAACCTCAGCGTGCCGTTAACTGCATCCCATGTGCTACTACATCAGAGGCACAGGGCCGGAATGTTGTACGGAAAGCACTGCTGATCTTGAGGAGCAATGCAGTACAAGAGTGCATGATGGGTACCAGTGGTTCTGCACCAGCAGTGTGTCCCAGTTTGGAGAAAAAAAAAAAAAAAAGGTCCGAGCTGGACCATTTCTAGTAAGAAAGAAAATGACTCTATATGATGTTTTAATTAAATCCAAGTGGGTAACACTGCTCTGGTAACGCTGCTCTGGTCTGCTGGCTACTCAGCTCTGGAACAGATGCAGAGAAAGGAAAGGGGCAGTGCATTTATTTGAGGAGAAATGTGATTTTGGTCTATGGATGGGCACCAGAAAAAATCACCACTAGAGAGGTGATCTCCTCTAGAGAGAGGAGGCTAAGTGATGGTGACCTGGCGGAGCAAGGCTAATGTGGAAATGTGCAAGGAGTTTTGTAACTCTCTGACATGTTGAGCACCCTTTCCAGAATGAGGATGTTCTGAATGCTGTTCCTGATGGCGAACCCCTTTCACTCCAAAGGTGCTGTGGCTTTCCAGCCAAATCAGCCAAATTCCTTAGGACTTTGTTTTCAGGAGAAAAACTGCAGCTATTCTTTGGTGGGGAGGACAGGGGCCTGCAGCAAATGGGGTTAGAAATGTTTCCTGGAAAAGAAAGACAACGGCTTTGTAAACACTTTTGGTTGGGGGCGCCTGGGCAAACCAACTTTTTTTTTTAACCCAAACAATATAAGTAAACAATAATAATAATAAAAAACCTTAAACCCAACAAGAATCTTTCATGGGTTTCTCATTCATGCATTTCAGGAATGTCTTATTTATTCAGCACATGTATATTTGTCACACCGCCTCTGTTGGTAAGCTACAGCTGAGCTCTTACAGTGCCACTTGCAGTTACTGTGACTGATTGATGTCAAGGCTTTCCCCAGTGCCCTGCTCAGCACTGTAATAAAGCACATCATGAAACAAGCCCACACCCTCAGCAGAAGCTCTTCCACCTGCAGAAACAGAGAGCAAACTGTACTACCCTACGGAGACAGACTCGTCCAAAACCAATCTTGTGTTGTTTCATTTACTCAGAGCTTCGAGCTCACTTTGAGCCAGCATCAGAAACTGAAGGTGGTGACAAAGATGGCGATGAAGCGGAGGAGAGTTACCATCCCACCAACGGGACCGAGGATGCTGCCGGCACATCAGGAGTCAACACCCTCAGCTCCGTGGCGTCACACGAGGCGCAGCAGCAGCTCAGCCTGGAGCTGAGCAGACTCAAGCAGGAGACTGTAAGGTAACCGTACAAATGCTGTGGGTGTATTTTCAGTCTTTGAAAAGCTCACGGACACACTTTCGGCAGTGGCACATGCTCACCTCGTGCTGAAGCAGGCCTTCCAGGAACACCCCTGGATTCAGAAGACGCTGGCAGCACTCCTGTGACAACTCTACAGCCTTCAGTGTAACTTCTTTGTGGCAAGAATTTTTACGTTGCGGAGTGTCCTGGTGGATTTCTGCTGTTAAGTAACAAGGCCTGTGCAACTGTGTTGGTTTCCTCCCTACTTCCTTAGTTCCTTGGATGCCACCTGACCCAGTGGCAGCCTTGGAGATGTTCCTGAATGTTCTATGAAAACATATGAGTGCAAGGGAAGGCCAGAACAGCTCTGTACTTGCCCATGGGATGGGAGACTCACTAGTGAGCATGTACAGGGCTCGCCTAAGCCCCTCTCCTGTTTCTCATGGGTTGTATTTGTATGTTGCTGCCAGCGCATCGGCATCTGCAGGCCCCGTTCTTCTATATGGGTGCCACATAAAGCAGCACGGTGTTACGCTTAGCAGTAAATTCCAGGGTAAAGGCAGAAACTCTGCCCAGGGAAGCTGCTAAATAATAGGAACAGAATTTAGAACGTATTAAGCTAAGTCTCAGACAACCACAATTAAATCTGTCCTAAGAGATGTTACTTCAGAGTATCAAGTACACCTGTGCTCTGGTAGTTGTTAAAAGATGATGCGTCTTTTTTTTTCAGTTAGATTTACTCTCACTCTGGCTGTTTGGTCTCTCTCCTATGCCAACAGGCTTTTGGAAAACCTAGTTCAGAAGGAGGAAGAGTATCAGACCCTCCTACAGCAATCTTTGGAGCAAAAATCTCAGGAATTGCGCTTGCTGCAATTGAAACTTAAACCCAAAGGTATGAGAAGATGCTGCATGCTCTGACAGTTATGCACAAATGTATTGGTTCATGTGATTGTCTGAAGGGTGATTTGGATCAAGGAAGCTTACAAGATTTTCTACTTCAAGTTTAAATAGTTTCCAGCCACCACTTTTGTCCTAGTTTTGAAGTGTATTTATTAACCCATGTATTTTTTTTCCTGTTAAAGACTGTCAGTGGCCTGCATCAACTTTAAAAGAGAATGCAGACACTGAGCTCACCGACTGGCTGAAACAGCAAGGGGCGGACTTGGATACAATTAAGAGGGTAGTTATTGTTTTTATGTCACCTTTACAAAGGTGCCACAGTAGTCATAGCCAGCAGTTTGGTTTCAAAGGAGGAATACTAACTTAGGAACAAATTTGCCTTTCAGTTTGCTGAAGAGGATTATACGCTAAGTGCTGTCCTTAATGATATCACCAAGGATGACTTGCGATACCTTCAGCTGCGGTAAGGAACCACTTCCTAGGTCACTGCTGAGAATCTTATTTAAAAAGGGGGGAGAGGAGGCGTTACAGTATTCCTATAGGTGTGTTCATGTACTCTGTGATCTTCTGTTAACCTGTGAACAATGTTAACTGACACAGCACAACCAAGGCTGCTTTCTCCACCATTCAGGACTAAGTGAACCTATGGAAAATAGGCATGGAGAACTTATTCTCCTCCCCCTTCCATTGTCATTCTGCTAATCCATGGATGACATGGAAGAAGCTGTTCTGACCCTAGCATTAAGGGAGTATAGTGGTTTCGGTGTGCTGTCACAATCAGTAGTAATTCATTGGGAATTCTGGAGTTCATTTTGTGCTCGCTTCAGAGTAATGACAATGAGGGGTTTTGCTCACCCACTTCTGCAGTCCCTGATTGTCTCCACCCCTCTCCAAACAGGGGTGGTCTTCTCTGCAGAATCTGGAATGCAGTGTTAACCCACCGCCAAGCATCTGCTAAGACCTCAGAGGCAGAAGGTCAGCTCTTTGGAAACTAGTGTGTAGTGGAAATAAGCAAATGAAAGACACACTCAGCCGACGAGACGTACATATGGATGTACGGCCTTGCAGGTTTGCACAGCGTGTTTGACCATCACCGCAATACACAGCCGATAGTAACAGCTTATGAAAGGGTAGCGCAGAAGACAAAAGCCCATCACTGCAAACATAAAGCTTAGCTGAGAGAAGCTTTTCTGCACAGTGGGCACCTCACACCCAAACTGGCTTTAGCACTGTGAAAACTGTGAACTTAGCTTGTTACAGTCCTGAGGGCTGGTGGTTTGAGCTCTAGCCTGTCACCTTGTCCTGTATATAGCTTTTTGTATTAAAGCTGCCCTCACTGAACTACTGAGAAGAGTCTGGCATGATGCTTTAGTTTTCTAATTTTTCTGCAGCAAGAACAGAGCAAACCTACAGGTCCTTTCAAAAAACATAAAGAAACAATCGAAACAGAAAACCAGATTAAATGGTGTTGTTAAATGGGGTTGTATTTTTTTTTTTTTAAACACTGTACATGACACATACAGCAATCCAAAGAAAAGTATGTAAAGCAAATATATAACAATTTAAATAAACTGCTGCTTCCTCTTATTTCAGCTCCTTCTGAAACAACATTCAGGCATGTTGAAGACAATCCATACTGTGATGGCATTGCCTTACAACACTTTCTTATCTGAAAGAGCTTTCAGATAAGATTAAGGTTTGTTTCTGAGTCATTGCAGTTCCTGCGAATGCATTCACTTATTCTTATGAATAAGCTATGCCCAATCCAAAGGCCTTCAGCTGACTGACTTGTACTTTATCCACTGGTTTGGGCCACGCACTTCAAAGGGCGGCTCATTGAAGTAAATGTGGTTACCCAGTTCCTCCAGTGGCGGCTCAGGGTCAGTGGTAGCGAACTGGGCAGCTTCCTCTATCTCCTTTCTCACTGCCACATCGATTTCCTGAACCAAAAGGAGAAGCTTATTAGGAGGCAGCTCAGAAAAAGTGTAATTTTGAATTTAAAAGCAATGCAGTATGGGTCAGAATTAGCATTAAAGCTGTCTCTAACAAATTAAAAAACTGAAAACTTCCTCCCCACTACAGTGTCCCTTTTAGACAGTACAGTTAACTTACTCCCAGAACATGACCACCACACTGAACATTTTCCTTGTTGAATTCTTTCCACAGAACGATGGGAGTGCACAGAGAACTTTGCAGCCCTGTCAGCTGGGCACAAACCCCATCACTTCCGGTGCAGACAGACCTTTACAGGGTCTGAGCAGATCTCAGCAGCACTGCTGCTATTTCTGTGTCATGCTCCACACAGGTCTTACACGTAAATCATTTTTCAGCAGTGATAAACTTACTAACCCGTATGTGAGAGGGCTGAGCGTGACATGTTCTATCTGTAGCTTGACCTTCAGCTGTCGTTATATTCTACATTACTTTGTGTGCTAATGACAGTGAGGCCCAGTAACTTGAATACTGTTTTGGTGTTTTTTTCCCTAGAGAAACTAGAATCAGCAGACCTATCAGCACAAAGATTAAGTTCCCTTTACTTGGTAGAAGTCTAAAGCAATGCTTCCATTTTATAATCTCAACCCCCTACATAGCTGGAGGTGGTACATATGTAAAACAAGTTACAACATTACGTATGTGTACAGCTTGAGCTACACTGCAGTCTGAGATTTGACTAGAAGTGTTTTTCACAGCCTGCTCATCATTTCAGTCCTTCTGCACTTCTCCTGGTTTTGTTTTAATACAGAATGATCAAAATATTTACAACACTTGCTCAGAGGGTTTCTGGCTCCTTCGCTAGGATTCTTCACCACCAGTGACCTTTGTCACTGCAAGACTTGGTAAGTTCAGAGCCGTACCCCCTTCCTAGCTCACATAGGCAAGTTTGATTTCTAGCTCTTGGTGCTTCAAATACATCTCTCACTAACACCCACACAGAGCCTTGCACCGAGTTACGCTCAGCACCCAAAAGCAAAACACTGTTCCAGCAGAGCACAACTTCATCAGTTGGTCTGCAACAAAATTTCACCATCACCAAAAGTCTTCTAAGAAAGTGTTCAAAGAACAAGTGATAAATAGTATGTGAAGGTACAAGCGCTTGCTTAAGCATCTCCTAGAAGCCATACCTTTAACTCTTCAATGCTAGCAAGGTTATTGTTGATCATTCTGTCCTTCAGCAAAGTAATGGGATCACTTTTGCTTCTCACTTCCTGGATTTCTTCTCTAGTACGATAGCTAGGAGCAAGACAAGCAAAGAGGTGAAGTTCTTCAATAATTGTCTTGAACAAGGAGTGAAGAAGATCTGGACACAGCTCACTCCACTCCTGGAGAAAAGCTGTGACCAAAGAATTGTCAGGAACACAAAGTACAGCAACATTCCTTACTCAAAGGACAGCACAGCTACATCCAGAACACTTCTAAGATTTGAAGGCAGAGACGCAGCTGAAGCAGATCCAGATTTGAGTATAACGCAGGTAGGAAGAGGGAAGGCACCGGGGGCCAAGAGTTACTGTGAGGCTCCATATCCCCCCCTCCCTGTCTCCACTGCAGGAAAGAGCAGCAGGGGCTAGGTGACTTGCTCTGACTGGGTCACACCACTGAGACAGGGAAGTGTTTCATGAACTCAAAGCTCCCCATTCTCTGCAAGTTTCCAATGCAGCCTTATGATGCATCTCTACTCCACATAGATCAGTTCAGGTTTGTCTGAGGGCACCACACCAGAGTCTCTGGCGCCAGTATGCTTGTATTTTCTAGGTGTTCCATTTGACCTGACACTCCATCTGCTCCTGCACTTCTAGCTTACAGGATTTTATATAGTCTAAAAATCTTGGAGAAGTGCCCTGCTTTTCAGCCAAAGCTTGCTTACTTAGGACATGCCATAAAGTCACATTGAATATAGAACTGCTTGTTCTGAAAACTACATTTCTTAAGACTGTAAATAAAACAAGCCATGAGTGATCAGACTCGTCACAGGGATTTTGTCATCACCTTCATGCAGCTCACGCTGGATTTAAGCATCATACCCACGACAGGTTCAGGATTTTGACCATCAATACTTCATTGTTTGCAGTGAGTGCCAACAAAGTGTTTCACAGTACCTTATCCCAGGGTCACTCATACTGTGGCCATGGTAACGGTATGTCTGCAACTCCATCACAATAGGACCCTTAAAAGAAAAGATACAGCTGTAAGGGCACGGTGGTAACACTGCAAGCGTTTGCTACAGGTGACCTGCAACAATGATAAGATGTTTTAATTCAATTTTCTTTCTTAGTGTAATTAATTCACACATCATCATCACAACCAGTAAAATGAAACGCAACGCTCTTCAGCTGAAAACATGTTGATGTTACTGCATTCACTTTCATGTTCTTACTGAGTCGTATTAATCCATTTAACTGCAACTCCCAGAAGCTTATTCTTCCATATGAACTTTTTTCTTCTTACGCTGCACATTCCAAGCACAACCACCATTTCACCAAATGTTGAACTATGTCAGAACCAAAGGACGGGTGAGACACTGAAAAACCCGAAGGTTTCACACAGTTCTCGATGTATTGCTAGGTAGGTGCACAAAAAATCTGTCTGTCATGTCTCTAGTCTCACAAAACTTTTACTTCACTTTCCATTTGTTGTGAATATGGAATTATTTTCCTTGACACTTCCCCTAATAAATCTCTTCAAGTAAGAAAGCTGCCTATCAGTCAAAACATTTTTCACAACAGAACTAAGATAAGGTAGAAAAGGGGAAGAAGTTAACAGGATATCAAGAATTTTTTTCCTTAAAGCTTAATACTAACTGCATGTTAACATTCTAACCGAATTAAAGAACCACTGAATTACTGACAGGTTCCACACTGTAGAGAAGCAAAGGAAACAAAGGTCACACAACAATTCGTTCTGTTAGTACAGAACACTAGGCTAGATGGGGAACCTTCTAGGCAGCAGTTATTGCCAAGAATTTCCCCTATGGCAAAGGAATGGCTACTGACTTACTTTTCCAGCTCTGCAGTGCTCAGTTGCAAACTTGGCTGCTTCTCGCACAGCGAGAACATCCATGCCATCCACCTGATACACAGAACAACAAGTTCAGTCAAAGACACCAAGAAAACTTCCAAATTGAGTACTTTCCTATCATGAACGCAATAGGAATTTGATGTCAAATTTCCCTATTTTTAAGAAAACGTGTGAATAGAAACACATAGCATGCAAGCACTGCACGCGCACGCCTCGGAACAAACAGGAGTCGTACTCGCCCTGAGCCCTGGGATGAAGTCTCCTCTCTTGTAGTAGTCAGTACTGGCTGCAGCTCTCTCAACGGAAGTTCCCATCCCGTAGCGATTGTTCTCACAGATGAAAACACAGGGCAACTTCCACAAGGCAGCCATGTTGTATGTTTCAAATATCTGGCCCTGAAAGAAGGGAGCAAGTTACATTTGGACAGGGAGCTCACACTTCAAGCATTAGGCTCTAGGGAGAAATCTTACAGCTGCAGAGGTCTAGCTCGTAAAGCTGTTAATACCAGAAGTGATCCGAAAACAGCTCAGCAGGAATACAAGAGAAGGTACTCTACATAAGGTAACTTTTATCTCTGCTTATAGTTCCTAGAACTTCTCAACTTTTAAAGCTATTTCAGTCTCCGTGTTAGGGTAGCACAAAACTTCGCAACTGACTAATCTGGCAGGATGCTGCTAGAGCAAAGCCGAAGAGAAGTTCAACCACACCAACTGGATCGGCCTCACCAAGGCACAGGCAGGGAAACCCAAGATCAGGGATCTCCACCCATGTTTTGAAAGTGGGAAGCTATATCAACAATGCACTCTAAACCACTGGTTTTTTTTTTAATCTGGATTAATTTCTCTGCCCGTAACATGAAGACAACTGTCTCAGGGTCAATGTAAGTGGTTCAGCAAGATGCTCTGTACCAGAGGGCTCTTTATTCTTGCAGCAGACCCAAAGCCAGAAGTTGTCTGGGTGGCAGGCACTAAACAGACGGGGTGAAGGCGCTCCTCTGCTCCCCAGTGGCAGGGCAGAGCTCACAGCTCCCGGCAGGAAGGCTGACTGCCCCCGTCACACTCCTCCTCACAGAGCTACGTCAGACAAAGCCGGTTTACCTGGTTGGCTGCGCCATCCCCATACAGAGTCAGACAGACTTCGTTTTTGCCAAAGTATTTACAGGCCAGCGCAATCCCAGCTCCAAGAGGAACCTGTCACAGTACAGGACAAACCAAGATTTTACAACAGTGTTTGGAGGAGCTGGAGACAGGTAGCTTGTGAAGAATGTTTGCAGTGTTAGGGTTCTGCTCAACAGATGAAGAGTTGTGACAAATGGAAATGGGTTGGTAACAATCTGTGCAACAGCCAAAATACAAACGTTAACTATATTCTCAGTTTGATTCAGATTGCAGACCGCAGAACTGTCAGCAAGCCAGAACAGCACAACAGATTTAATAGCCACAGAGCAATGGCAGCTGCATACAAGCTCACACCGCAAGAACTGAGAAGAAACACCGGGATGGGACACGAGCCAAATTCAACTTGTTTTTAAGTAGAAGCCACGTATATACCTGAGCCCCAACAATACCATTACCACCATAAAAGTTTTTGGTATACATATGCATTGATCCTCCTTTTCCCTTCACACATCCTCCTTTTCGACCTGAAACATGAACAAGTGATTTCTTTTTTCAGAAGAAAAATACTACACAAACGGTAACATCTCATTCAATTCCTAAGGGCAGTAACACTAAGGCAACATTGCTGTCATCATTACATTTGTCTCAGGAGAGCTGAGACATTGATTCTCACACACCAGGCGTAATGGCCTCTCCCCACAAAGTTCACAGGCAAATAAAAGCCATGGGGAAGAATGATAAGGGAATCATCATTCAGTAACCATGGAATAAGATTTATTCATTAATCTTAAACCCTACTCTACCAGAAAGTGCTTTTGTATTGTAGGGCACTGGAACTTACTGGGCTTTTTTTTTTTAATTGCCAACATGGTCTGTATTTCTCACTCCTATAACCTGTGGTACTATAACAAGAAGTATATGCTGTCCTTCTACTTCTGCAAGGAAAATAAGTACACTGTTCCAAGTTAATTGCTGTAAGCCGCACTTGCTCTCCCTATGACAATGACCAGAAGTAAAAATTACAGGTAGGACACAATCAAAGAAAAAGCCCTCAAAAACAAAACCCACAAGTCCCTGCCTCCAGATTTGAACATCAGCACCCAGCCCAGCATTGTTCAGGCTGCGGTTTGCAGATCACTGGCAGTCCATGAAGCATTACAGTGAATCCATTAAGAGAACTAGAGTGTATTCACAGTGTGATTTGATAATCTTCTGCTCCAGAGCCAAGGTCAACTGGTTTATGTCTCCCTGTATTTTTCCTCCATTCCCTTTTAAAAAAAGTTGCACGTAAATGCAATCCTTTCTGACCCAGCAGTAATTTACACTACAAACATGCTGCTTGAGCAAATTTGAGATGCAACAAGTTTTCTAAAATTAGTTCAGTGGGTCAGGCCCAGCCTATCTAACAACACATGCATACGAAGGCCTCTGAATTCCCTGTTCCTTTTCACCTCGGGCATCAGCACACAGATCTCAGCAGCTGACCCACTCTTCTCTGGCCTGCTCCACCTGTGGCCCTACTATGAAAAACCTTCTCCTTTCTGCAAAATCCTCCATGTAGATGACCATTTGATACCTTTGTTACAGTCAACATTCCCCAAACCATGCACTTCATCATTTCAGGCAGCGCCCACCAGTTTTTCTAAGGCTTCAGCAGTGTGATTTGGAAAATGCAAGTCTGCCTCATAGGCAGGGTAACACCCCGTCCTACCGAGAATAAAAGTCTGCCACTGACAAATGGCACCGAAGCAAGATGCTGCAGCACATCAAACACAGCGTACAGCATCACCAGCTTTCCTGAAGTTACGGCTTAAACACTGCTTAAGCACTTAAACACTGCTTGTGACTTCATGTTTTATAACAGAAAGTGCCTGCATCATAGAAGTAGAAGACCTATTCTGCTACGTCAGCAAATTACTTCTGAAGCCCCAGCATACTTTGTGCACCAACACCATTTTGAATTTTAGCAAAAATAAATAAGATCTGACACTAGTACAGCAGCACGTGAATCCTCATCTCACTTAGCACGCACCTGTAAGTTCAGCGAGAATTTCTCGAACGGGAACACCTCGTGCATAGGTGAAACCGTGTGCTCTGTAGGCTGTTATCACGTGGTCTGTGGGCTTTATGGCAACCTCAAGCCCGACACAGCAAGCCTCCTGTCACAGATGAAAAGCAAGTTGAGCAACGAACAAGAGCACACAACTTCCACAGCCTGCAGTGTGGCAGGGTCTACCTATGGTCCCTGTACAAGAAATAGAGCAGGAGACAGGAAAAGCACAGATATAGGAGACTGCCTCAAATCCCAAGGGGAAGGAGGCCTGTATCTGCAGCATCTGGAGCTACAGCAGCCTTTGGCTCTACATTCCAGCCTGCCCTGTTTGCAACCACCACAATTAGACAGGAGGAAAACGAGAAGCTGAGAAGACCTGCAGACTTCTACACGCATCTCCCACATGAAGCATCCAAATCGCTGCAACTCAGCTCACCAGGTTCACAAAGCCCTTTCTCCTGACTGTTGCTTTTCAGTGGGTATCTGATCTGTGAGTCCCTGGAAAAAAAAATCATCTGGGAGGCTTGATGATGAGGATGTGAGCCTCCAAACACGTTTAATTTAGTGTGCTGTAGCTGCTCATTCCTTCAGCTGAACTAAGCGGCATCTTGCCTTCTCTCTCTTCCTATTGCTGCCCAAAGATCTCAGGCATTCCCGTGTGTGCTCAGACATTGTTTTGAACCAAATCATGGACCCGCTGCAACGTCAGACATTCTGCATAGATACCCAGCTCTACATTTACTCTCCCGTCTATTCAAACCCCCATGTTAAGTAGAGCAAGACAATATGAAAGTGTCTTGGGGATAAAATAATAATAATTCTCACCTGGCCATCATATAAGTGGCAGAAGCCGCGAATAATCTTCTGCTTGTAGAGCTGGTCAGACTTGAGCTCCATGCGCCGTATGGTCTGCATGGCCTTGTAGTAATGGAGCCCCTCCTCCCGTGTCATCACCGCTGTGGTGCTGGGGCCCTCTTCCAGGCGATGGAGGTCACATTTCTGTTATGTGAACAAGTAGTTTTTTTTTTTTTTGAAAGCATCAACTCTATGTATAGCACTTTTCTTTTTTCTATTTTTTTAAACGATGTGTCATTTTCAAATTCAGATTGTAATAATCTTCTTAAAAAGCAAGCCAGCAAAACCTAAATTCCGAGGTCAAATTAGCTATGAAGTTTGTGCACTATTTCCAGATTCCGGGAAGTAGAACCTTTACTTTCCACAGAGACAGATTTCTGCTCATGAAATGAAACCTTGTGGTTCCTCCCAGCAGTAGGTGAAGTACCACGCTCCTAAAGCACTGGAAGAGCACGTTTCCAGGGTCGCTGCATGCCAAGTGCCTGCTAAGAGCTCCAGGGGCTCAGTGAAGTGACGAAGACAGATGGGTTTCCTCTGCAGAAGTCTGTAACATCTGGTCCTGAGACCAGACCTCACCCCGCTAACCACAGCTGCCCAGCTCCCTGCCCGTCAAACCCCAACACACACCATACAACCTCCTCCCCAGACCACGAGCTGCACCGAGCTGCAGGGAGGGCTGATCTTAGGTACTCCTGCAGAAAACCCTTACACACGCAGTGGACAGAGCAACATGTTTGGTTTGTTCAACAGCCCAGACAGCCAGAACACTGCTGCGCAGGTGACACGACATCTTGCATCAGAGCAATACGCTCCCCAGAGCAAGTCTACCGGCACCTCGAGGAACTCGGCACAACACACGTGCACATGAACACAGTGTGAACTGACACTGTAACATGGCTGCACACACCCAAGCGCACTCATTCCAACTCCACATAGAAGTCAGGCCAGACAGCCCAGGGATTGGCTCTGGAAATTCACACAGTATTTTCCACAACTGAAACAGCCAGGGGTGAAGTCCATAGCGTCAGGATCCACAGCACTGCTTACACAGAGGATGAGTACTGAGCATTCAGCTTCCGTACCTTAATTTCAAATGTAGCTTCATTTGCAAAGTCTGTGTAGTTACGGGATGCTACCATCACTCGGGAGGCCTTAAAAAGACAAAAAAAAAAAGCACCATAAGCAATATTGACATACAATTCTCAACCAAAAACAGATGAAGTCTCAAACCATTTCTAACAGTATACTCAAACTGAAGTAGCCTGTGAAACTCTCCAGTGGCATATTCTTATAACGTTAGATAGCTTTTATTCTGTGCTTATGCACTAGAACTCCTTTAATGCCCAGTATTTAAAATTAAGAGTAGAAAAAGAGAACAGAATTTTGAACTCGTAATACCCTTGATTAACTAAATAAAACCAGCAAGGTTCAGAAGACCACAACGAGCATCAAATCACAAAAAAAAAAAAAAAAAAAAAATGCATTTTTCCCTTCACACATCAGATTCTCTACATGAGTAGTGACATAGCCAGTGCAGATTTTGATGGCTCTCTGCACTGACTGGAATTTCACCTTGACAGAAAAAAAAGACTTATTTCGGGGGGAAAAAAAAAAAAAACCAACAAAAAACAAACACAGCAGATTTCTGAAATGTGAACTACTCTTGCTCTTTCCTTTTAACAGGAAGAAAAGCTGGTGGACGCAGGCAATAATAACAAAGACAGAGCATTACTTCAGTGGGTAACAGCAGGGCTGCCACCTAAGGACACGTGAAATACAGAACTACAGAGCAGCTGGCGTTGGGGGGGGGTGCAAAAGATGGATAAAGATGTGCCACTGTTCTAAGAGAAGGTGCACAGACCACTAGCTGACCAACAACTGGTACTCCAAGATAACTTTAGGACATGATAATCATCTGTTCATGCACGCTTTGTGGCCACAGTGTAAGGAACGCACACGATCTTTAGCAGCAATGTCGCTCTGCTAATTTAATTGCACATAGATTTCAGTAGCTTATTCAACCATGGAACTTGTATACATTTAGATCAAGGTTCACTCTTTGTGAATTCTGAGACCACAAAGCTACGACTCAGACAAAATCTGGGAGGAAAAACAAAAAACGGAGAAATGTCTCAGTCCTTCTTGGTTATTTACTGTCGCCTGTTTGCTTTGGCTACCATGATCTCACAACCCCCCTCACATTATCAGATTAAATATTTGGAGTTCTTAATTTAAACCAGGTTTACCACAATGCAACAGTATCATCAGTGATAAAAAGCTATTTTAGTTCTGCAGCTGGAAGCAGTCAAGAGTTCAGGGTTCACAGAACCTGCCAAGGCCTGAGGCTGGAGGGGCCTCTGGAGGTCAGCCTCGTGCGGCCCCCAGCCCCGTACGGCCCCCAGCCCCGTCCACAAGCGATGCTAGGGAGGCTCTACAGCAGTTCTTAACACACAGCCAGCAGCCATCAAAAGAAACAAACAAATCCTTGACAAAACTGGTTCAGACCTTACCTCGCTAACAGCTCCCTAGGTTAGCAGGGTTTGGAAGGAGAAAAAAATAAAGAAGAAGAAAGAAGAGAGTAAGTAACTGTAACAAACAGCCAGGGGAAGAGAATCAGCACATGATTAGCTAACTGGAACACTGAAAAACTCTCACAGCCTCTTACTCATGGAAACCCATATTTATGCAGTATGATCAAAGTCGGTATAAAATACTGCCTTACGGACTCAGGCTGCTTCTCTTTACTTGGAGATTTATAACTGCAGTGTAAATACACAGGAATAATTAAACAGAAATAGTTTCATCTTTGGCAGCCACTAAAATTCCAAAATCTACACTGCGATATCCCAAACGGACCCGGTTTGGACTTCCAGGAAAACACAGTATGTCAGCAGCAGGTCCAGCACACGCAGTAAGGAACAAATCTTTGGCACCCATATCCAAAAAATTTAGGACAGGCATTTTACTCCTAAGTTAGGAAATGCTTTTAGATCCATATTCCACGCAGTCCCAGCACAATGAGCAAGGTCTCCAGGTGAACCGGCTCTCAGGCCATCCTCATGGAACAGGAGGTGAATACTAGGCAAGAGAGCTACCTCAGCACAGCAGCAGGTCTGCTCCCAGTGACAGAGAGGTAGCCAGCTTTCAGTTACCAAAACACACTTCTTAATGCTGCCAAAATAAATAAATAAATAAAAAGTTGATCTTCCCCAGGTGTTTTTTTCAGCTGAATTGTTTTCTCCTCAGAGCCACAGTCATTCACATACAAGAGATAAAAGGCAACATATTAAACACTAACGTTATAAAAAACACCATTTGAAAGAAAACTCAGGAAAAGACCAGACGACTTTGAGCGAGCAAAGTGCTTCAAAAGAGCGGGGATGGCCGAGAGCAGAAGTGAACAAGAGGAGAAAGTTTACCCCGATAAAGACGTGGCCTGTACCGACAGCCAGAACGTAAATAAATAAATCAAGGGGAACGGCCTGGAAAAGGCTTTCAGCAGCGGCCTGACCTCCGCATACGGTCACTGCGCCTCAAACACCCCACGGAGCCCACCACCGCGCACAGGGCGGAGCGGGCCCGCGCAGGGCGGCGCGAGGCGCGGCCCCC
>VXAV01010535.1:43592-80422 GCA_013399715.1 Alectura lathami | reverse complement strand
GACCTCATATTTCTCAGGATTCCTACATGGCGGTCGCCCGCGGGCTCGCGCCGGGGTGGCCCCGCGGCCCCTCGCGGGGTAGCTGAGGGCCGTGACTGAGGCATTCTGCAGCTAGAGAAGGCATGGTCCTGGGGCTCTGCGCCCGGCTTTCCTCGGGTCTCCTGCAGGATTTCCCTAGCAGCCTGTCATCGTTTAGCTGCAGGGAGCAGCACATGGAGACCCCAGGAGAGCCCGAATCCCCAACAGCCAGAGCTGCTCCTGGTGCGTTCCTGTGAAGGGACAGCAACGAGGGGGTAGCAGCAGGAGTGCTTCTGAGCACAGGGCTGTGTGCCTTTGGCTGAACCTTCCCACTGCTTGCTCCCTCGCTCTTCCTTTGCACCTTGTTCAGTATCCCCATAGGTGATGTTCTCCCTAGGAGAGCAAAATCCTCTGCTTCCTCTCCCTGCGGTTCCCAGTGTGGTTTCTTCCCACCTTGTCACTTTGAACAAGCCATTCTGTTGTCCTGTCTTCTCCACTGCGTTACCTCTGTGTTGCATTTTCACCCCTCCCGCCACCTACTTCATAGCCGGCTTTTAATTCTCGTTGATCCATATTTCTTTAGCACCTCTCTTTTGGAAAACCAGCCTCTGCTCACAGCCGGGGGACGTGCAGTGCAGGTGCCTTGCCTGGGAAGGGTGTTGCGGCCGTCAGAGTTCCCTGGGGTACGTGTGACAGAGCAAGGGCTCACAACTCTTCTCTGTGCTTTTGTCATTCCTTAGATGAGGCTCATCTGCTTCAGCTTGAGAGAGGCAGGCATACTGGCATCTGAATGCAAGATGGAAGGCTCTTAGTAAAGTCACATGCTGCGTCTTCAAGAGGCAGCACGGTAAAGTAAAGGTCTCAGGAGACCTATGAACAATTTTTAACTATAGACATGGTCCTGCTCAAAGAAAAAAAAAATACATTATTATTTAAAAAGAATGCTGTGAAGCTTATTCCAAGTTCAGTGTAATCCATCTATTTCTTCTCCACATAAAAAAGTGGAGCAAACTTTATAATTATGCACTTACAGACTGACAAGTTACTGTCACTTCTCATAGAAAATATTTTTGGTGGGAAAGGATCCATTTTTTTCTCCCCTGGAAAGACAGTAAAGCACTGATTACATTACTCTTGTGGCATTTTTACTTTTCATGCTATTCCATCAATATTCGTGTGTTTTCTCCATTAAAAACTCTTACAACATACTGAAATAATTAAATCCCCCATCCTCCAAAAACTAATGTGTAGAGCTAATTCATGAATGAGGTAAACAATGAAAAGGAAAACATAATAAAATCATAAGCAGCGAATGCCAATAGAAAATTTATTTAATGAAAATGAATATGTAGTATTTCATAATGGGGCACCGTGCCATGTGTGACCCTAGTATTGCCACACCAAGGGTGTGTTGCGTGACAGGAGGCCAAAACTCATTGTTTTCTATCATTCTGGGCGTGATCCTGAAATGTTATCATTTTTTTGGATAGCATTTGTAACAGCAGCTGCTGTTACAAATGTCTGCTGTCGTGTTTAATATGGGGGGAGCATCCAGCATTTGGGGCCTATCCCAGCTCGCCGTGTGACGAAATCCAGAAAAAAGCAAACCCTGCTTCATTTCGTGTCCTGCTGCCTGTTTTTTCTCCTTCCCATGCCACCACTGAGCCAGCTCGCAGAAGGCAGCGGTGTGGGGGACTGACCTGCGGCTGCCAGGGTGGCTGCTGCAGTACAGCTTGTGTTCACACTGCTTCAGGCCAGTGTCCTCCGGAGGGACATCCCCGCTGCAGAGCGCTCGCCCAGGTCTCCTGTGTGGCACCGTATGGTGGTCTTCAAATCACAGTGGTGATTCTTCATGTTTTTTTTAGTTCAAAAAGCTTGAAGCAAACTGAGGCTGTGGCAGCCCTCCTAAGTGGCATTTGATGGCGTTGTGCTGTGGTGCTGTGATGTGTGCTTGGGGGTATGGCTGGTGTAGCTGGCTGCGCTTTGGAGGACTGGGAAGGAAGGTGCCACAGCCTCACACACACTGCTCATGGGGAGCAGCTGCCAGAGCTGTGCCCTGGCCTCTCCCCAGGGGAGCGTGGTCGGGTAGCTCCAGAAGAGCACACAGGTGGGTGAACGTACTGAAAGGTGAATCAGTGGGGGACAGGACCTATGGCTGAACTGGTTAATGAAGTCATCGAACAGAACAAATGTAGCCGTGGTTCATTTTCCATCTTCAGGATCTGAACCACCGGCCTTCACTCCAGATGCATCCTCCAGTTTTAAGGGTGTTAAAAATTGCACAGCAGGAACCATCCTTTTTCAGTTGCTATTCCTTCTGAGTCTTCATTTTTATTTTTTTTTTTCTCCTTCAATCTATCTTTGTGTCTTTGTATCATCACATTTGATTCTCTCACCCAACATTTGTTTTGTTGCTGTTCCTCTCTTCCTTTTTTTCAAATCCACACTGCTCCTCTATATCCCTTACAAAAAAAAATATTATTTTTTTTTTCTATTTTGACTGCCAGCCCTTCTGACTAATTCCCATTCTGTCCTACACTTTCTAGCACTTCCTATGTTAGACAGCAACACTGCTCCCAACTTTTAATACTGAGATGTGCAGTCTACATCAGTGGGGGAATCAGAGCGATTAATTACATTGTCAAAATCCTTCTGATGATTTGTTTCCTTTGGAGTTGTTGGAGTTTGGAAGACAAGTAGCTTTCTAGGATCTTCCAGATGTTTTGCTTCTAGCAGTGACTGAAAAATGGATTCAGAGACTATGATTTCTTTGCCATTCTGACTGCTTTCCCTCATTATTGTTTGGAAAACATATAGTTATTTTTCTTCTTTGATTATATATCCTTTCATGCCATTCCTCTCCATGCTTCCTGTTATTTTATGTATTCTTTTTAATCCGCAAAGCAATCACTCTTACAACATACAGAGAAGCACTGCTGTAGAAAAGGCTGTCTTCATTTACGGAGTGAACTCCTGGGAGAATAGAGGTGTTATTTTACCTTAGTGGGTAAGCCCAACTGCTGTAGGATTATTTGAACGTAACCTTCATCAGTTTGAAAACTCTCAAAATGTTATGGCCATGATGCAGGCCAAAAGTTCTGCATTTTACATCATACATGTCTGATATATATATACAGTTTCATCCAAAATCAAAGTCTACGACTTTCTTTCGGTGAAGCTCAAGCAAATGCTCTAAACAAACATTTTATGACACCTTTATGTTCTTAGAAAGCTTTTAAAAGTAAACAACTTTGCGCTTTATGCTTTTTACATGTTCTGCTGTGTTCTATTTCGCAGCATCTCACAAATAACATTCCTATTTATGTAGCTCTGTATGACATCTGCCTTTTCATAGTGGCGTGCTATTTTTCAACAATACTCACTTGTAACTTGCTGTGATTCCACATTGTTGTCTGCAGGACTGTTGCCAGCCCTGTTGTTCCCTGCCTCCCTTTGGTGAATTTTGCTCTCCTTGTCCAGGTAGAAACTGCCAAATGACATCCTGCCTTTCCAACCACTTTCCTAGCTTTTCAAAGTAACTCTGAGTTCTAATCCTGTTCTCTAAAGTGCTTACAGCCCCTCTCAGTGTTATGTCTCCCCAGAATTACATGAGAGAGTCGTTATTACCTTATCACTGTTAATAGCAAGAAAATCAGCTAGTACAGGCACGAGGATAGGCGTTGTCGGATTCCATTACCAACCAAATCATGGATAATTACTCTTTGAATATCAGCTTTTGAGAGACTTCTGACCTAAAATGAAGTATCTAAAGGCACAAACAAGAGTATAATCTGTAAACACATCAACAGTCCATTATTCTTTATTTAGTCTTGGCTAAAACTTCTGCTAAGGTATCATGCCCAGTTTTGAGTGAAGCATTGGACACTATGAACAAAGATACGAACTCATCGGAGAAAATCCAGATGTGAAGAATGCAAATGATAAGTGGCATGGAAAATAGGACCAAGAAAGGATGGTTAAAGGATAGATATTTAATCGTCTGAAGAAAATTTTGGGGAGAGTTGGTTAACAATTCTTAAATGAGAAATTGGTGTTCGGAATAAACACACTATGAAGAGGGCATGAGATAAAGGCTGCCACGTGGAGCAAGCAACCCAGCAAAAGGCTGATGAGGAGCTGGGCCTGGGCATATTGCCGCCGGGTGTTTCTGAGAGTAGGTGTGTGAAATATCTGCCAGGAGTGGTCTAAGTACAGTTAATTTCTAACACATCCGCACTAATTAGAGAATATTTCTTCCAGCACTGCTGTCTGTGACTCGGCATATGGGAGTGACTTTGTTAGTCAAGCTACAGCTGTCCGAAATCCTGGGTGCTTTCCACGTCACGGGGCCACCTGCCCAGTGGCCTTCTCCTTTAGTTACAACGTGACAGGCACACGGGAAAAAACGAGGCATCCGTAGAACAAGTGCCGTAAGGTGGCACTGCAGCACTGGGGATAGGACAGCCCCGCTCCCTTTCTGCTACCTCCAGTAGCTGACAAAAACCTACTGAGGGCGGCTTTGAGTGACTCCAAGCGTTTCAGCAGTAAGGCACTGGAGGTTGCTTAGTTACTTGAGAAAGTAATGTTAGGGTAATACTAAGGGAACAAACTGAAAATAAGCTTGTTACATTAGAAAGGGTGTGACAGCTTGGTACTGCTTCCCCAGCTGCATCTAGGCTGTTTGCCTCCTCTCCCTGAGCACAGGTGCTGTTTTGGTGCCTAGTCTGTTGCCATTGCCTGCAGACCCCTGTCTTCCTCGGGGGAATGAGTGCTTACTTTAGATTTTTCCTCCAGTAATTTTGGTGTTTATCCGGTTTTAATGAAGCTCCTAAACCGAGTAATTCTACAATGCCACTTGTTTTTGTGGCATTGTGCAGAAAATCTGCATGTGCAGAAAATCTGCAACTAATCATATAAGGGAACCCTACACTTATGAAATCAGATCAAACAAATAACAGAATCAACAATGTTCTTTAATTTGGCTTCCTGGGTTTTGTACTAAAATACAATAATGTATTTTGTACTAAAATACAATATACAAATAATGGAAAGGGAAGTGGGGAGTGAATCAAGTAGGGATACAAATCTTCTTGAGGATGGTCGAAAAGCATTTGAATAACAGAATTTGTTAGGGGAATATTGTCTTTCACCAAACTGCTGAATCTCTTCTGGTAATCTGCATGTGACTTCTTGTATGAGTACAATGAATCATGTATTGTTTGTTCCCAGGTTTCAAAATTAAGTCAGCTTTGTTAGAGCTGAATTCAGTGCTGCCTTGGCATGAGCATTACAATCCAATGGCTACACAGTCCTTTCCTGAACGTTACTTCCTTGGTAGCATTAAACGGCTTCTTCCATACAATTCAGGCCTGAAAACCAAGAATATTTCGACTGCATTCTTGGCTTACATTTGGATATTAAATTTTGCTTGGGCTGCCATCAGGCATGACAGCACAGCCGGACAAGCCCTGAACAAGTGGCCAAATGCAGTGCTATCTCAAGACTTCGCAGCAGTTTTTACAAGACTGAGCTGTCTAAGCACAGTTCGGAGGGAGTGACCTGGGCTAGGGGCAGAAGGGTTGGAGAGCTGAGTGAAGCTGGGTTTTTGGCTCACGAGGCCTGGATGGAGGCGAGGAGCGCGGATACCGGGCCCTGCCTGAGAAGCACTGCTGCCCTGTGGGCTTTGTGCCAGCAGCAGCACCCAGCACAGCCTTCCGTGGTCCTGGCACAGGCAAAATAAGTAGTAGGGCATAAGAATTGTGTTGCCTCTGGGGGCTAGCTGTCCTGGGCAAATCCCAGCTTTGCTTAAGCTTCTGGTTGGCCCTGCACAAAGGTGGCTTTTTTATTCCAGCTCTGTGTCTCCCTGGTGTGTTTCACTTGACTACAAGCCCTAGGAATCTACCTGAAGAGCCATGGGGTGCTGCAAAAGTTGAGTTGCTTGCTCTAATATTCACTGTAAAGCTATAGGAGCGGGAGAAAGAGGGGAATGCCTCTTTGGAAAGCAGCAAGCAAGGGTTACCTGGGCATCTACCATCTAGTTGTGAAACAATATTTACCATATTTGTTCTCTCACTACAGGTCTTCTCCAGACTAACTCAAGATCAATGAGAAGCTTCCTATTGATTTCTGTGTTTTCAGTCAAGCCCATAGTGTATTAGCTTTCAAAGGGATCAGTGTGTGTATATTTGCAGCCACACATACGCACCTGTAACACTGACATAATGCAGACAACTCATTAAAAGGTTGTAAAAGCATATGAAAGTCCTATGTTAAAAGCTTGGAAGGCATAATTAGCTTTAGCTATTCTTAAACAACAAGCAAACATGAAGAAGAATTCATACTTGAATACGTACAAACTATTTTGAAGTGTTTATTAATTTTACAGCCTGCCAAGTAAGACAGTATTTATTTATTTTAGTCTCACTACCTTAAACTGCTTTAGAGTCCCAGGTACTCTATACAACAATTGTCCCTTGGGTCTTTCTACCGTATGATACCGTGTCCCTATGCTCTGTTTTTTCCTTCACGTGCCTGTCTCCTGTTCCACAGGACAAGCAGCATTCCCCCAGATCCTTTGAGAGCCAGACTTGGTAGTCTCGTTCCGGTGCCATATTATGCAGCTGAGGGCAAATTTTGTTTCTCATCAGAAGCCTCAGTACTCACTCCCTTGCTATATAGGTGGCTATTCTTTTCATCAAGCAAAACCAGCACTTCAGGTGAGTCCACTATTTTGATTTACGTTAGCCAAATAAAATGAACTTGTAAAATTTTGCTAGCTCATTTACCTGAAACAAGTACATTTTGATGAGGAAAAGGGCTGGCTGAGTTGGACGGGGAGTACAGGCAAGGAGAATTCTTGTGTTACGTTTTTCTACTGCAGGCTAACACTAATTTTCAGCAAGGCCAATAGCAATTTCTCTTATTCTCCTGTGAAATGGGTTCATTACTTCTTCCACGAACTTTTCATCAATTTTTCACTTAGAGTAGACAAGCAGCCTGAGCATCTGGTTAAATAAATTTCCACAAAGTCTTTGCAAAACTGAAATCCATACTCCTAATATTGTAAGGGTTGATGGATGTATCTTGCTTGTTTCTTACATGCATTTTGCGTTCTTNTTTTTTTTTTTTTTTTTTTTTTTTTCCACACAGAATGTAACACCTAAAAACACTTTAAGCCATTCTAATTGCAATATGTAGCCTGCTCTTCAGATACACAGCTCAATCAATGCTGTGAAAGAATCTTAAGATTGATGTTGGAAAAAAATAGCTGAGTAAGCCCGTTTCAGCACACATTAAGACCACACATCAATTTCCAATACTAACATTAATCCTGAGAGAGTTCTAATGGAGAAAACTCATTGATGGTAATCATGGTTATCTGTCAGAAACAGGCTAGCGATGACACCAGGAGATAGACAATATCTGAATATCATTTTTACCTAGTTTTTGTCCCTGGGAACATTGCTGAAATGGAGAAAGAAAAGACTACTGTTCAGATTTGGTACATGGGGTCATGACAGTGTGGCCACCAACCATTTGAAAAGCTAACAAGGAAAGATGGACAAATAGAAGTTGTGACAGAACATTTCTGAGTGGCTGGAAAAGTGTCTGAGACAAGTTATCCAGCTGGCTGACCCAGACTGGTGGAAATGTTGTAGATTTCCAGCGAGGGTTTTTTATAGGTCTTCTAGGAGAAGTTTAGCCAAAAGAGCAGATCAGAAAACAGAAGCAAAGGAAATCTGAGCCAGTGTGAGTTTTCCTGTTATCTTTCCAAACTTTTTGTACACGTACTTTTGGTAAGCTGAAGAGCTCCCTCGTTTGTCCTGCACACTTCTTTCCATACTTTTGTAGCAGAAGAGAGTCCAGGGGTGGAAATATAAAGTGGTGGTGCTGCAGGCTGTTGTATTCAGCTGATTTTCATTCTGTTTTGCCTTAATTTAGCGTTTATCTTGGCCTACACATAACTGAAATTTTTGTGAAGACTCACATAGTCTGAAGGTTGCTTATTAGCTGTACATCGAAGGGCATTCTGTTATTCCAGGAAGGGGATGGAATAAAATACCCAACAGTTTGCCTCTAAACTGACTTTTCCTGGACAGTGGATAGGAATAACTTCTTCAGTTCTCCCACAACCTGAGGTTTTGATTCAACCATGCCCCTGTTGCAGACTGACCATGACTGCACTGCAAAAGACGTAGGAAGACAAAACATTCTGCAGAGAGCAGAATGCCTTGGATCAGCCAAATGAAACTGAAGCTGCAGTCCTGTCCTTATGAGTGCAATTAATTTTCTTCTTAATTTGTTAGAATTAATGTGAACCCCACAATGACAATATTAAAGACGTTTTTTTTTTTTTTGTTTTGTTTTTTTTTTTTAATTAAGTATCAACCCTAGGAAAGCCAGGGTGAGACACTGTCCCCCTCTGAGAGACTCATTACCTCTTGGGTCAGGGCTTCAAAGAGTAGTGGGATGGCTGCCAGCTTGGGGCACATCTGCTGTCCATTTGTGCTGCTCTCTCAGCTCACTTAGACTTGGTTATTGCTCATCAAAGAAAGGGTCCAAGAACATGCAGTCTTGGATGTCTGCAGTAGGATGTCTGACCTGTTAGAGACTGAGTAATGTCATCCCCCAAGCTGCCAGCTGCCTCTTCTGATCTAGACCGTTACTCTGTGCTATTATTTCTTACCAGGCCTCTATTTTTCAAGGCCATTCTCCAAAGGAGAAATTTTTGTGAACAAGCCTATCGCTGAGCATCAGGGAAGTGCCGTTAATGGTCACCATTTGCAATACCAGATGACAAATTTAAGGATATATTGCATACATTACAAACACAAGGAACTCTGGCATCAAGGTGAGAGTTTCTGACAATACCTCTTCTCAAGCCATTGTTATAAGAACATTGATTCTGAAAACAAAGGACAGAGTCCTCTTCTTGCATGTACAAACCTACATTGTTGTCACTGAGATGCTTATATACAAGAAAAGCAGTGGATCTGCTTGCTCTAAAGGGATCTTGAAAAATCTCCAATACACACAAAAACAAAAAAAAAGAGGGTGGAACAGGGATGGGACTACACAGAGATAAAGTCAGAGCAAAGGCACAGAGAGAACAGGTTAGTAATACGTGTCTGTCATGCCAAACACAGAGAATGCCAGTGTTAGGAATACATGAACAATGTGCCTCAGAACAAACATTTACACGAGCATTTTGCACGTGCAGTCAGAAAAGTACAGGGAGCACAGTGCAGGAGATTGGAGAGAGTTTCCTCCAAGGCTTTAATGTTAACAGCAGTGGTAGGTTTTCTCTTGGGCTTCATTCCGTGACAATTGCCATCCACTGTGGATAACAAAAGCCTGTGATTCCAGGCAAAAGTTCATGCTAAAGATAGGACTTAAATGGGAGCAAAATATAAAATGAATTCAAAATGGCTTATGGAGAACAATTTAGCATTAGGGGAAAAAAAAAAAAAAAAAAACATGGGAATTACCAGAAGTGTGAGGCCAAATGAAAGGATTCACAGGATTACCTGAAAAAGGATGGAGTTGTCTTACATAGTTTCATGTATCGAAGTGAGGCATGCTGTCTGAGCTCGTTATTTAGACCTTAGAGCCCTTGAAGAGAGCAAAACAAACCTACAGAATGGTTCACTTTACCCTAAAACATCACTAGTAAATCTCTGGAAGAGACTGTCTTAGAGTACGTACCTAATTTGAAACAGGTATATGTAGGTGAGAGGAAACACATGTAACATGATCATGATAGAAAAGAAGGCCAGGAGTTAAACATTACTTTGTACCAAGTGGAATAAAACAGAAAACGTTAAAGGGCTCTCTCAACCGTGAAAACAAATGACTTGGCGTCAGTGTTACCACTTCAAAGGAATGCATGCTTGCTCTGCATCTAGGATAAGAGGCAAGTTCAGAGCAAAGCATGGTAAGTACACAGGTTTCTTTTCAGATTCACAAAACGAATCTGGGAATTCTGAGTTGCCCATATTTTTCCTCCTCCAACAGTTCATGAGCCTTTTCATTTCCTAGCTCCTGTTAAACAAGCAAAACCCACAGCAGCCTTTTAAACACACTCTCAGTGGATTACAGAGTTGTTTTTTTAATTTGTTCCGGACAGTACTGAAATAAAGCAGATACCTTCAGTAGATTTTTTTTTAAAAGCAGACTAAAAAAGAAGGGAGATTTTGCCATCCTATCACTCTATGAGTGTGCCAAATGCTACACAGGCTGAAATTTGTGGAGGAGTTTGAGTTGGTTGCTAGACATATGGAAATCTTGTTATTTATTTATTATTAACGATATTATTGCAACTATCCTCCATCTCCAGCCACAAATGTAAAAGAGATCTCTGGCAAGACTATGCTGAGATATCCTTGGTTCCCTGGAGCTGTGTATGTTGCTTCCCAAACAGTCTCTTCTCCATGTAGTCAAGGTCAAGAGTCTACGTTTGCCTCCCAGCTGTTACTGTCATTTTGCACACAGCAGCAGAGAGATTCTTGGAGTACGTTGTACAACATGCTGCTCTCCCTCCCTGAAATAGGTGAAATCACTGTGACTGTAGTAACTCTGCTTTCTGGAATCTGGACTTGGTTTGTTAGCCTGGCACTTTGCAAAAGAAAGTCATTCCAGTCATTGAGGGCTAATAAAGAGAGAGAAGGGTACGTCTGATTAATAGCTTCCCAATCTGACAAAGCTGTACCCGCAGCAATTTTTAACTGAAGATTACACTATTTCTAAAAATCTTTATGTTTCCAGCCTCTGGTATAATAACTGTAATGGAAAACAAAGAGAAGTTCTCTAGCCTGACAGCAAAATTAGCCCCAGTCCTGCAAATGCTTTTACAGTAGCTTAATTTTACCATGAGGAACAGACTCATTATGGTTCTGCTCTTTCTAGTAAATTTGAGCATGTGCCTAGTAATTGCATGGTTGCTGGGGAGGAGAGAGGCAGGATGAAAGAAAATTCTAAATTGGTTCAATCCCCTTCATTGTGTAATTTACATTTGGACTGGAGGGAGCTTTCATGTGCCATATGGACTAATTCGCAACAGGATGAATTTTATTAACGCCTATGAGAAGTCATGTTTCTTCTGCTTCTGTGAATTGGCGCAAAACAACATTCTCTAAGGAACCCCTAACCTTTGGCCTTCTCATGTGAAAAAAAAAAAAAAGCTACATACAGCTGGAAAGGTGACAGCTAGTTATTATTTACTGTTCCCTTTCAAGGCCAGAACTAATATACAGAAAAGCTAATCACCATTTTGACAGGGAACATCCTGCCTGTTCTAAGAGAAAATGAAGACACTGGTACAGAATGGACTTGAGCATCACCTAAGGTTACTTTGAACAGAACTTTGTGAATATCTGCTATTTGGAAATTCTTCAAAAGTTTTGAGTCCAGATATTTTAGCCATTTCCTAAAAGCAAATAAATTTGGAAAAGTAAGGTCAAGATTCACTGTTAATGTTAATGTTACAGTGGTGGTACTACCCTCAAACTTTACCATAGAATAACCAAGGCGTACATCCAAGGTATGCAGATCTTGGTTCAAATTCTGTTTACATGACTTGGAGCAGGAGTTTGACTCAAGACTTCCATCTTCACGGACAGTGGTGTAACTGCTGAGATAACACGTTTGAAGCAAAACTTCAAAGCGTAGAAAGCGTCACACGTCTCCTGTATCAGTAAACATTTGCATGGCCAAGAAAGTAGGAGTACTCCTCACTCTCACAGACATAGGATATGGGAAAATGGAAGCTAATATCTTCATTCCTTTGAAGACGCAGCTGCTTCCTTAATTTTACCCCATTTAATTTTATGAATGTTCCTTCAATATATCTGTGTTTGTATACAGTAGTGGGAACTGTTCTGGTCCACAAACACTAAAATTAACTATTTCAGTGGTCCAAAACTATCCTCATTATAATTTTAAGCTGTTTACTAATTTTATTGTTTGCTGTTTGTAGAGAATTTCTTACTTGTCCCTGAAGGACTAACTGGACTTGTGTGAGTTATGATGGTGACATTAATACCCATAAATTACCTAAGTTCTCCATGACCATGAGAAATAAGAAAGATCAAATACATTAGGGAAGCCAAAGCCTAGCTGGATCTAAGAGTAGTGTGACATATTAAGGGTGACAAGAATGGTGGTTACAAGAGAAAGTTCGGGAGGACAGTGAAGGAAACAGCCAACTGATGGACAATGTAGAAAAGACTTGAGCACTCAGTTCCGTTTTTGCCTCAGTTTGCACAAGCAAAGCCTACAGCCAGACTCCTGGCCATTTGGGAAGAGGAGCAACGAGCAGAGAGAAGCAACATGGTAAGAGAAGGTGGATGCATTTAAATCCAAGGAGTCAGATCGGATCAACCTGAAGGTGCTGGAGAAGCTGATGAATGTGTGAGGCTGCTGTTTATCCTCTGCGAGAAATTGACAGCTAACGAGGTTCCTGACTTCTGGGAAAAGACTGACATTACAAGTGTAATTTAAAGAGGCAAGGAGGATGACCCAGGGTACTTCAAGGCTGTCAGCCTCAGCTCTGTCCTGTGGAGCATGTCCTCTTGTCTCTCCAAAACACAGGAAGGGCAGGACAGAAATCAGGAGCAGTCAGCACATTCAGAAGGGGAAACTGTGCGTAACCAAACTGCTTGACTTCTGCAGCAAAGTGACTGCCTCTGTGGGATAAAGGAGAGCGGCAGATCATAGAATCATAAAACCATTAAGGTTGGAAAAGAGCTCTAAGATCATCTAGTCCAACTGTCAGCCCATCACCACTACACACGGTAAACCATCTCCCTCAGTGCCACATCTACACATTTCTTGAACACCTCCAGGGACAGTGAATCCACCACCTTCCTGGGCAGCCTGTTCCAATGCCTGACCACTCTCTCAGAGAAGAAGTTTTTCCTAACATCCAACTTGAACCTTCCCTAGTGCAGCTTCAGGCCGTTACCTCTTGTCCTATCACTGTTACCTGGGAGAAGAGGCTGACCCCCACCTCACTACAGCCTCCTTTCAGGCAGCTGTAGAGAGCGATAAGGGCTCCCCTGAGCCTCCTCTTCTCCAGACTGTACAGCCCCAGTTCCCTCAGCCGCTCCCCACAAGCCTTGTGCTCCAGGCCCTTCACCAGCTTTGTTGCCCTGCTTTGGGCACGCTCCAGGGCCTCGATGTCCTTCTTGTAGCGCGGGGCCCAGAACTGAACACAGCACTCGAGGTGCAGCCTCACCAGTGCCAAGCACTCCCTAGTCCTGCTGGCCACACTCTATCTGGTACAAGCCAGGATGCCGCTGGCCTTCTTGGCCACCTGGGCACACTGCTGGCTCACGTTCAGCTGGCTGTCAACTAGCACCCCCAGGTCCTTTTCCTCCTCACAGCTTTCCAGCCACTCTGCCCCAAGCCTGTAGCATTGCTTGGGGTTGTTGTGACCAAAGTGCAGGATGTAACTAACATACCTTGACCTCAGTATGGCTTTTGACACCACTTCTCTCAGCGCTCATCTCTGGAAGCAGAGGAAAATATGCCACTTGATGGATGGGACAGAAACCATAGTGATGGATGATCTGGAAGCTGAGGAAGCATGGAGTGAATTGTCAGACTCAAAGCAGCAATCAATGGTTCAATACTTGGCTGGCAGAGTACACCCCCCTGCTAGTAGAGTACTGCAGGAGGTCAGTATGGGGGTCCATGTTCAACATTTTCATCAGTTATCTTTTTTATGGAATTTGAAGCTGACATTGAACTGGGGGAACTATCTGGCAGAAGGACCCGGAAGGACCTCAAGAAATTTGTGAACTGTGTGAAACTTCAGTGTAAATACCTGCACTTGGGGCAGAACAATCCCACGTACCAGAACAGGAAGCATCTGGCTGGGTAGCAGTCCAGCTGCATGTACTCCAGCCTCATGGAAAAGGAGGGCACTTGTGTTTCTTTTTGTTTGTTTTTACTTTTATTTTTCTGCCAATATAAGTGCAAAATTGTTACTCCTGCAAATTCTGCTCTTTGGGGCAATAAGCTTAAAAGTTTGGAAAAGGTTTTATTCATTGCTGTGGACAGATGAATGAACTTAGTGCCAGAAACACTTACTATGCTTATATAAAATGGGAACTTGTGTGAAGAACCAGGAAAATAATTTTGTCCTTGTTTATATTACTGATACTGGAGCACTGTATACTGTTCTGAAGCTCCTATGGAGACAGAGAGAAAAGTGAAAAACAAGTAACTCAGAAAGGTTATACTGCTTTACAGAGCTAAGGAGCACGATCTGTTTATATACACAGAATATGCGTTTGATACATAACATATCATGCTTGGTACTTTTATCATGGTTAGTCTAATAAAGAAAAACATAACACGAACCAATGGCCAAAAAATTTGGTCATGTTATTCCCATAAAGAAAAAGCATGTGCATACCTGTGTCAATAATTGCACCCAAATACAAATTACACCCAAATACAAATTACTCCCAAATAATTGGACCAAGAGAAGCATGGTTCTCCATCCTCAAGCTGAAATTGCTCAGACTGCTTTCCAGAGCCAAACACAAGTTACTAGACTCCGTATATGTGTTGCTCTATGACATTCATTTGATGACATGCAGGAAATCATGCTGACGGTGTGAGGACTTCACAAGCTACAAGATCTACAATCTAAAACTACAAGATTTTATCGGCCAAATTCTGCTGTTCATGTGGACATCCTTGTAGATTTCAATAACATTATTAACACTTACTAAAGTGAGACAGATAAAGTACAGATTATTTTCTCCTCATAACCCTGATATATGGTCAGCATATGTTGCAACAGAGAAGATAGAACCGTTATTTCATTTCTTTGTCAGAGGAAGTGTTCTACTCGGGAGTGTCAATGAATCACAGTTTGTTAGGGTGGCCCCTGCAAGTGCACTTGGAAACGCTCGTGGAGATGACTGTGGTTGCAATTTGCCCATTAAGGGCAAGATAAAAATAAGCTGTCCAGCTGCCAAGATTTATAGACTTATATGTGAAAATGTAAATGTTTTGGGTCAGAAAATGAGATCAACCAGTTATTCTAAGCTGAGAACAAAAATAATATGTTTATTGACCAGTTTATTTCTAACTGATATCCTTCATTAAGCCTTCCTTAAGTTTGACAGTTAAGGAAGCAAATATACTTTGTCATCTGGTTTTATTTTGAGGAAATTACAGTCCAATTTTAAGACATTCATTATAAATGTCTTAAAGGAAATTCTCTGGGAAAGTAGCATTAAATCACATTCCAAACAGCAGTTCCAAGATAATGTCTTTATTAAAATTCTGAATATTATTAATGTGTTGGATTTATTAAGACAAATTTGACATGTTACATTTGGGGTTACCAGTCCGCGGCTGGAGTTGTAAATTTATTTTTAAAGGAGATGACATAATATCTGCAATGCAAAGCAAGCTCTCATTCTGTTCCCAGCACATTCATCCAAAGTAGCTCTGACTGCATGGAGAACTACATTGGTGCAAAAATAATTTGCCCTAAAGTTACCCCTGGCTGCTGATTTATGAACTCAGGCAATGCAATGTTTCTTTAAAATATAAATCCAACCTTCATACAACTCCTTCCACAGGCTGATTACCTCAAACGCATCTTAATAAATGCACTGTGTTAGTAATTGACTTAATTTAAATCATAACTGTGAATTGCTGTTTGGGATACAGTTTAATTCTACTTTTCCTCAGATTTGCCTTTATAATGACTAAAGATGTGTCTTAACTAGCCCCACACATACATCACATGACAAAATATATTTGATACTTAACTCATCAGTGTCTAAAGTTTGTCATACACCATGAGCCAGATCAGTTTGGCCAGAGAACATTTTCTGCTTTCTACACCTGCACCAGGATAATTCCCAGTGAAGCTGGTTTTATGCAGGCAGAGCAAGCCTCACTTCGCACGGTGAGCATCACTCCATTGTGCATATAAATGAATTTCAGCCTCTTGGAGTTGCTGATCTTAAAGAGCTGTCCAATGAAAATGCAGGTCCCTGGATACTGGATTTAAATTATTGTGCAAATAGGCTTGTTTTTTATCGTCCCATCTGAAGTTCTTTCAGAAGCAGCAAGCAAATCCCCAGGGGTCTGTGGGACACAGTGCGAAAACCACCGCCCTGCAGGCTGCTCTTGGAGGAAACGACTGCCAGCCCACACTGTGGCTGACTGAGATCTCGTCTCTTTTCCGCAGGGCACAAGGCACCCTCAGCTCCCTCACTTCCTCAGTCACGCTGGAAGAACAGGACCACCGATCTGCCAGAAGCACAGCACGACTGAAGAACTTATCACCAAAAATTTACGGAGGAGGGAGGAATCTGATTCCAGTCAGTTTCTTATTTCCAGTCTCCGAGCTGAACCCACCACCTCAGAGCCTATTTCCAAACCAGTGTGCTTCCTCCTCAGCAGAGGCGTTGACTCACGCTCAGGAATGTATTCCATTACAGCCTCCCTGGCTTGCTGCAGCTGCATGTAGAACCAGTTAGTTGCTGTGGTGACAGTGGCCAACAAACAGAAAAAATCGCCAACACCTTCAGGACTGCTCAGTGCAGTTTAACAACAGCAGGCACACTTTAAAACTTCCCTGTTTTGTTGTCTTTTAAAAAGGGGGCCAACCGTTCCAGTTGTCCCTAATAATAAATTAATCTCGGTGAAACTCCACTGGCCGTTGGAGAGGCAGGTGAGGGCAGAGTGTGAGCTTGCTGGTGTGGTTAAAGCTCATCCAGTGCTGACATCAGCACAACCCGGAGAACAACAGCAACATTCAGTGGGGTGTTTGGAAAGTAAGGTACCAGAAATACAACATTACGTTGTTTTAAGAGAGGCATAAGCTCCCTGAAAACTCACCAAAAAATAAGATCATAACATTGTTCATTACTGCTTTAACTTTCTGATGTTTTAATGATTTCAAAAGAAGGCATTGTGTGTGACGTTGTCTATAAGAAAATGGAAGTTTCTCATTTTAAAGAGAGAAAATGTTTCTCAAGTCCCTTATTCAGTTTTGAGCTTGGTTCTGCTTGGCTCCACAGACTCAAGCCAGTCATAATGTGGCAGGTGTAAACTATGGCTCAGTGCCTGCAAGGATGCTGGGTTGTCACCTGCTCTGAGCTGAGGGAGACGGAGCCTGGGGGAAGCGGAGGGTGACTTAGAAAGGGCTCAGGTAGAAGGGAGGAGATTCGTACATCAGGAGGTTTTTGTGTCGAGGATATTTATTTCAGTCCGATCAATAGAGGACCAAGGGAAAGATCTCAACAGCAGCAACTACTGCCATTGGTAGGGGCTGCACCCAGCCGTCAGAGGTGCCTGGGTGCGCTCGCCTCAGAGGAGGGTGGCTGTGGTGCGATGTGCAGGCACACTGGGCTCATGCACAGGGACACTGTGGACATGCGCACAATGTATACGTGTAACGTATTATTCGCACGTGCAGGTTGTTAACGGCCAGACGATCAGGTCCATCTGACACACAGACCTCTACAGACAAATCTACCTGGAAAAAAGCAGACTGGCTGTGGTACGGTGTGGTTGGAGAGCTTGGCTCAGAAGTTAGACATATGTGTATGTTTGCCTGTAGGTACAGGTATTTGTATGCACGTGTGTGGCATATTTCATTATTATAAGTGATACTATTATTGTTATAATTTGGTAATTTTCATCCCATTACTTTTATTGCTATATTAATTTACTGGGTACCCTCAAGAGACTTTATTAACATTGGCAGGATAAGCCTAAGGGCTGTTGTGATGTCTAGACAAAAGGAATTAAAGACACAGCAGAAATAATTACTCAATATTTCCCTTCTGTGGGAAGTTTCTGTCTCACTCTTACTGGCCTTTTAATGTAGCTTTATTAAGGATCTAATGTAATAACCAATGTGTGCTGTAATGGAATAGCTGCAAGCATTTCACATGTATTTACAGCTGGGCAGACTCTGCCTGCCTAATATTGAAGCCAATTTAATGCTGTGGGTTTGAAATTAAATGATGAATGTTAAATCTCTAGTAGTATCATTGCAAATGGGAAAAAAAAAAAAAAAAAGCATTTTGACTGACGCTATGGAATTCCTGCAGTATTTTGAAAAGAAGAGAAGGTAAGACCTCTTTCTCAGCAACAGCACAAAAAAAAAAAAAGGGAAAAGCAAAAACTTGGGGTATCTGTTTGTGGGAAACGTAATGGAAGCAAGATCCAGGGGTGCACAGATTCTAGTGTCAGAAAGGATCAGTATGGTAAAAATCTTGTCTGAGTTCATTTCAAACCACCAGACAAAACATCCTGCTGTGTCAAGAGTATTAATGGGAGGAGGCACTGACAGCTCTGTTCTCAAGCTTACATCTTGATTTCTCTCACATCTTCCAAGTGATTTATGTTACAGTGCCTTCAACAAAAAGGATCTGAGGTTTGCGAATGAAAGCCAGAGAAGTCACAAGAAGTCAGGAGAAAAGAGGAATGGAAGATGAAAGTCCACTTCAGAGGAAAGAGGGATCTGACAGAGCAAGGAAGTTCAGCAGAATGTGAGATGGAAAAGGGATATGCCAGAGGATCTAAGACGCTTTGAAAAGTTTCCATACTTACTAAGATTGATCTGAGTGAAACTGGTCTGAGTCTCCAATAAGTAACTTTGTCAAGACATTTGCTGTTGATTCAGCCTAACTAGACTGTCCTCCCTGAGCGCGTGTAGGAGCTGTTTTGGTAGAACAGCTTAATTAAAACTAAAGTTAAAAAATAAAAATAAAAATAAAAAGCCATTGCCACCTGTTCCCTTCCTTTGAGTGAAGCCACCTGCTTCATCCCTCTCCTTTCTCTGTCCGCCCTGGCCTGGAACTTCCTACATCGCACTGTGGGAGGCTCCAGCCTCTGCTGTGTCACTGCCAGGCTCTGTGCCTACAGGCTGATGGTTTTTCTGGCAACATCCCGCTGCTTCCACCCTGCACCTTCCTCTGCTTTCACTACGGCCAGCTCGGTCTAACCTATTATTCTAGCGGCTAGGCCTTCCCCCACTGATCGATTACGTATTGTAAAGTCTGAGGACACGGAAGGAAAAATAGATGTCCCTTGGCTTTGGCAATCCACTTCTTTCCGTCTTCTCCAGCAGACAAAAGAATTTAATCACAACAAGAAAGAGGAGGAATTTGTCCAGATCTTTTGATTTAGGAAAACATAAGCTAAAAGATCTTATGTATAACTACTATAACAGTGTATAACTGGTGAAAATAAACATATAGTTAATGAAAATAAACTTACAAAAAAAGTGTGAGACAGACGTGGAGAAAGATATCTAGTTTACATAAATTGTATAAGTGAAAAGTTAAAGGGTTTTTTTTAATTATTTTTATTTTCTCTGAAAGCTAAGAACACTTTTCTCAAAAAGATAAAAACTCCACTATGACCTGGATTTTGAAAAGGCTTTTCCCTGGCCTTACTAGCAAACCACTCAACAGTGGTTTGGAGGCTGTTTGAAAGCCTGGAGCATAGGGCTTAAAATGATCTATTTTTTCTGGACTTCATTCTGAAGTTCAAGGCTACACTGTATGTAACTAAACCACAGAATGCATGTAATCCAAAACAAAGCCACTAGGCAATTTACAAACTGAATATGAGATTGTTCTCAATGCCTATGGATACTGGGGCAAACTGTACCTCAAGTCTTTATCACAGACACTAAACTCTCCAAGATTTCCATATAAATTCTCAAAAGACATGCATGTCTAAATACGTATGTCATGCACATTTTTTAAATGCGTAAAATGAGGAGAAGACTGAAAAAGAAATGAGAGGCCTGAATGTTTTCATAGCCAAATAATTCAAATTTATTTATCATATTTCCTGCCTGATTCTTGCACCAGTATTGGAAGCTGATGTAATGGAAATGCTGCAGTAAATGCTGAGGGCTTGGGATAGTAACAAGATAAAAGCTTCCATTAGCTACTTCCCTTGTGGGCATCTTTGTAGTACAGGGACGTTTTTCAGAGGAATTGTGAGGAAAGGAATATGCAGAGGAAGGCAAAATATATTCTAGTGAACAGGTAACCAATACATTCACCTGTCCCTGTAAACATATTTACTTGGGTGGCTGCAAGATCAGCTATCTCCATGGAGGACTTTTCATGTAAAATCAGCGGTGGAAGTGAAGACTCTAATGGGGACTTAAAATAAGAGTTTTGATTCTTAAGAACAACTCTGAGTAAATAATTTTATTCTTTGAATAGTAGTGGATCTCTCCCTCTGCCCTATGAAAATGTAAAAATTTAAATCACAAATACAGGTGTGTAGTGCTTCACATAATGCACAGCTAGAGCAAGGTAACTGTATTCTTATTCAATATTTTGCTCTTCCTGTAAGCGCTCTAGAAGAGCAGTATGGCCTTCGTTATTTCTCAGAAGGTACCCAATTAAAAAACAGGCAAAGCTGAAAACTGAAAAGAGCCAGAAATCTTCAGATAAATGCTGGCCAGAGGCATCTGTGTATAGCTGTGCTTTGCTCAGTTCTCTGAGAAAATCAGTCCAACCTTCCCTCGCAACTGAACGCTTCAGGTTTTGCCTACTAACATACTTCTGCTTTACAGATTGTTTCTGTCCTTGCCTTTCTTTGCCAAAGTGAAGTCTGGAATTTTCCTGGACTGCTCTAAGCCTGAAAAAGTTCTATTAAAAGATTTAGTACTGCTAAGGGACAAATAAGTTTCTGTTAAATATGCAGTGAAGTAATATTTCCAACAGGTCTTCAGTTACATTTTAGAATCTTTTCTCTCTGCTTTTGAATTTAAGTTCCAGAGGCAACTCCCTGCTGTAATACTGAGGACATCCAAAAGATGATTCTTCGGACAGTCCAGCTTACTCTGCAAGACACAAGCTCACTACCAGTTTCCAGGGTTACTCTGGGAAATGGGAAGCATATATAGGATAGCAAGAAGTATCTCAGTTTAGATTCTTCATGAAGCACTCTAATATTTGAAACTTAAAGACTGTGAAAAAATGCTGGATTTCGTTGGCTGATCCAGTTTTGTGATAGATACTGGGCTAGGTGGCATCTTACCTCTTTACCATATAGCACTGCAGGAGAATAGAGTTTTTTGGTTGCTTTCCTCCTAAAACACAGTTGTGGATGCTTTAATATTTCAGCAATGAGTGATTACGGTGCTTCTAGATAAAACTCCAGCTGTCACTGACTCTTCCTGTCTGATAGTGGTCTCTGAAGATACCGTGCTGGTATCTTGTTGTACTAATGTGCTGAACTTCTTTGTGTCTTGGCCTGAGCAGAAGTTCTGGCAGTCAGTCTACATTTCCTCTGAACTCAGGCAAGCTTCTTCATTGCTGGCTTTTACAATCTGATGAGCAGGTGCATACAGCCAAACTCCAAATGTGCTTTATTCCCTGATTATTAATGCCCTGAAAGGTGTTTCTATAAATTTCAGTTTTCTGACATTAATACTGAGTCTGTTTGCAAACCAGACATTTGCAATTGAAAAATGTAGTCTGTAATGATGGGATGCAGAGACAGTATGTCTATTTGCTTGGGAAGAACGGTGCATTAGACTGGGGCATTTGACTCCGCGGCATGCATTCTATATGCTTAATACCCACTGGCCTTCCATAAGTAATAAGTGAAACTTTTTATATGCATGAATTATGTTTTCAGTTGTCTGTTCTTGTATAAATCACTGGAATTCATTACAGCAGTTTTCCTCATGCAATCTATTGACTTTAATAAGCCCGTCAATTTCTCAAGCATATAATTCATAAATGTGTTCTTAGTACACTTTGTTGCAAACAGGTACTTCCAAGCTGTTTGTTCAGGCAGCTTACCTAGGCAAATATTTCTCCATAAACAGCAAATTCCATTACAGTAATCAGCTATTCATCTTCTCTTCAAACTGCTTTCTTATTTTACTTTAAAATCCAAAATTTTCAAATTAAATGGTGCCAAGTGTTGGGCTTTCAGATATTAAATAACGGTGGAAGTTGGCAATGCCCTGGACTAAGAAGTTTGTAGTACCTCATTCTTCTACATTCCCAAACCTGTGATTTCAGACAGTTCTGTTTTAGTCTTTACCAATTCCTTTATTCTGTAGGGAAGNGTTTTTTTTTTTTTTTTTCTGAAAGCAAACTGTTGCTATAGCAATATCTGATGTCTACAACAATGAAGGCTAAAGGAGAGTAAGATATTTTAGGACATAAACCATTCTTGTAAAATCACTGAACATGCTGTTTAACGTATAAGAGCCTGAATTATGTTCAATTGGAAGCTTTCCTGTTACTGAAAATTCTCTTTCTTTAATAGAATCTACCAGCTCAAGTTCTCTATGTAAAAATATTTAAAACTCTCTTCCAGGAACAACATAAGTATTTTTTTCCTTTAGCTGTGTTCTTATATATGCATAACTTAACAGATGAGGATGGTATGACACACAGGAAGGCACTGGCCAGTGTTTATCTTACCTAGAGCACTTCCCTGGATGCTCTGGGAGAGGTTCCCTGCAGAGGAGGGCTGATGGAAGGAGACGACATGTTAGTCTGCGGGCAGTGCACAGTTCCCAGAGGGTGGCTGGGCCCTCCTGCCTAGACAGCAGTTCCCATTGACCCATAACCCCCAATAAAATGTTCCCTGGTGGGAGAGAGGGAGAGACCCATGCACACAAATGACTTGTTTTACTCTGTACAGGGACATTTGACTGGGTGAAAATCAATCCACCTGCAGAAAAAACATTACTTCTTTTGTAATTAGATACAGCTGCAAATATTTGCCTTCATCTGCTGTCCCAGCCTACAGCTGCCCCCAGCCTGATGGGAGCCTCCCTACTCCATCTCCCAACCTGCTGGCTAAGTGACACTGGCACTGGGTTGAAATATTCACAGCATTTGAAGCCATCTACACACAGGTCCATGTAATCCACATAAGAGAGCACAGACATTGGAGTTCCTCAGGCTATCAGCAGCTCAGCCAGCTTCAGGACCAGAGGCAGTGATGTGTCAGTGTGGGCTGTGCTCAGGTTAATTAGCTGCCCTAAGAAGAAGGGTTGCTTTAGCTAAGGGCAGTGTTGCAGGCCACAGAGCTTTCTGGAGAGTCTGTTGCCATGTGGCTATGTTGGGAGTTAGTTTAGATATTTTTGCTCCATACCTTGTGGCACAGCATAAGACATTACCCTTTAGTCCTAGAGAGTGTGCAACAATGCACAATGATACCACGAAGCAATGGGCCAACTTACTTGCATACCTTCACCTCCCCCGATCTCAGTGCTGGATTTTGTAACTTTTATGTTAAACGTCATTCTGCAACAAGGCACTGCTGGTGCCAGCAACAAGGTGTTACTCAGCAACGTGGGACACTCTAGTTAAGGGAGAGCAGCTGTTTTCCTTTCCAATTTAAACAAACTGTATTTTCAGTTTTCACAGTCCTAATATTAATATATTGAACAAAAAATTTAAAACACTCTTCTTCATCTAATAACCTAACTCAAAGTATACACCACCACCAAAATAAGTGACTATTTCCAAGTTTGTATAGCACATGAGATATGTGAATCAGCTCTAAAGCCCTCACAATATCGTAAGGATGTTGCTGTGAGGCAAGCCTTTATTTTAATGGCAGGTCTAAATATTTATCCAAATAGAAAAGACAAGCTCACAGAGCTTCTTGACTATTTGGGAAGTAAAGTTTTTCTTCTTTTTACATGTAGTAAAATATCTGGGACATAAACCATTCTTGTAAAATCACTGAACTTGCTGTTCAATGTACAAGAGACCAAACTATATTCAATTGGAAGTATAGTAAAATATTTACTCTCTACAACTGCCTGAAAGGAGCTTGTAGTGAGTTGGGGGTCGACCTCTTCTCCCACGTAACAGTGATAGGATGAGGGGTAACGGCCTTAAGCTGTGCCGGGGAGGTTCAGGATGGATGTTATGATTCTATGATAGTATCTCAAGTATGATTTTTTTTTCATCTAGTAGCTGAATATGTCTTTTATATCACCTAAAGGATGCCTACTTTGCATTTTTGAAACAAACAAACAAACAAAAAAACAAGTTATGGATAGCCTGTCAGCAATGTAGCATTACTAACCAGTCCAGGAATATATTTCACATAAATCTCATAATGAAATGGTGAAATATATTTCTCGCTTAAATAACACATTTGAGCAGCGATGTTTAATTATCAAATGGAGCTAAAGAGTTTTTGCATCATATTCTACACTTTTTTTGGTAAGACACATCAACCATTCTCCATCCTGTGGTAACTCTCACTTCCTTTAACATTTTTCTGCTGTTAACTTGTATATCTTAGACCTGTAGAGAGAACAAGGTCAGACCAAACTGCTGTGATCCACCCTCCTCTCTCAGGACAGTCAGCTTTTTCTGAGCTATTTCTAAGGGACTATGAAATCATTTGTTAAAATAGAAATTTTTATATGCAATATGTGGGCTCTCTATTTAGCTTTGATATTCCAAGTCCTGTTCTTAGTTTACTAAATCCTCTTTTTTTTTTTTTTTCCTATGAGTTCATAATGTCTTGTGTGTTTTTCACAAAAATACAACTAAAAATCTATCTCCTGCTGAGGAAACAAGTACTGACTGTAGTTACAACACCCTGAAGTGCTGAGTGGTGCTCAGTTCAGGTGCTGGAACGGGCAAAGCCTTGTTCAGGTGAATTTTACTCAACTGAAGTCCAAGTCGGATTGCTAAAATACAGCTGTTCCAGTGACCTGTCAGAAAGGGCGGTCATCCTTGGGGAATCTCCTATAAAATTGCATAGATCCATATAGAAAACGCTAATTTGAACTCATGTAGTTAAAATAAGAAGGTAATGTCTAGGTAAAATTTATGGTTTTGATGAATGTTCTCACTGCATACGCAAAAAATGGAAAAATTAATGAGTTTCTTGGAAGTATCTGGAAACTGGAAACTTGCAGCACATAGCAATGTTTGAAGGCACCTAGTGAAATACTTCACGCCTTTATATTTTATAATATGAATTCTTCTTTTTTATGTGCTGTTATATTTTGTGTGTCTTTTGAAACTGTTCTGAAGAGTACAGTGGGACATTAGAAAGAGCATGGTGTAGTGAAAATGACCTCCTTAAAACACTGACAGCAATAAATAACAAAGGGAAACAGCTTAGAAAACACTTCTAGTCTGGAGATAGGTGTGGTCAGACGGAGGCAGACATATTACTGTGGAAAGGGAACTGGGTTAGCTCACCAGGGATCCTTTCTGAAGATGGAGTTCCAATCCAGTATCTGTAGGGGGATGATCAGGTGTTACTCCATGGCCTCGGTGTGTCCCTAACTGGTGCCCTGGAGGTGTCATCGTGCGTCTCAGTGGGGCTGCCATGCTGGGGTGAGGTTCCCCTGGGGCTGCAGGGCCAGGGACGAGCCATGGCAACATGGGGAAGGAGCCCTTGCTGCCCTACGCCCGTGGAGGCAGAGGCTGGGGTCTCAGAGCGATCAGGCAGCCTCCCCCCAGCTTGTCCCAAGCAGGAGCTGCCAAGTGAGGCCGGCCCTGGGCTGCCTGTTAGGTGATGACTGGCTGTGCCTGCGCCTCAGTGCTGGTGGGAAGCCTTCATCTACACTGTCCCCATCTACACTGCCAAACGAAAGAGTTTTCAGAGAGGATCACTGTGCAGTTGCTGTTCTTCCCCATACTGAATACTCATCCTCACTTAAAGGGAGGACAGGTTATTTTTCCATGTCCGTCTGCACTGCCTGAACCTACCCCACAAGCAGCAGGCGCCGGCCCCAGGCAGGGCTGCAGTGTGTGGCATGGCTGCACCCAGGCTCTGCACCCCCCAGCAGCTGTTTGCAATGGGGCGGTGGCGACCGAGCCCTTCAGGCCACCAGGCCACCTGCTCACAAGGCGTCTTCTAAGTGGAAAATTAACCACCGTCTCCGTGTGCTCAGGGTTTGCTTCAAAGCCCTCTGAAATTGATGGGGATTTTTCTGCTCGCTTCAAAGGGCTCTGGATCGTGAAGGTGCAGCACAGGCTGCACCAGTTAATTTTTAAGCTCTCATTACTTGAAAACTGCTTGTAAAGTGTACTGGAGCGTGTGGCTGGGGACGAGCTTGCTGAAACTCTTGATGAGGCACAGCTTAACAACTGGGATGAGGGATTTCTTTCTAATTATCCTTTTCTGCCTTTTAATCGCTCCTTGTAATTATTTACCTGTCTTTCCAACTGTCCTGTACATTTAATACTTGTTTTGTCCTCTCCTGATAGCCCTGGCAGTGACTCACAGGGCCCAGTGATATTCTGAATCACCCAGGACTTTCTTGAGCTGGCCTTAAATTCCTTGGCAGGCCTGAGGTCCTCTCCATCCCCCACTTTACACCCCAGCTCCAAACAGAATTAAAAAAAAAAATAAAATAAAATAAAGGAAAGAAAATAATTTGGAGAGTTGTCTTTAAAGTAGTGAAGGTAAGCAAAGAAAATTTTATTTAAAGAGTGAGGAATAAATGAACGTAATTCTAAACTGAACTGTAGAGTAGCCTCCCAGAAGAAATAGTGGAAATCAAATTGCTTGAATAATTTAAGACTAGAGTGGACAAAGCACTTAAAAATATATGGCAGAAATAAAGCCTGTCTTGGCAGGAGATGGAGTAGATGACTTAATCGGTCTTTTCCCTCCCTAGCCTGTATTATTTTATGGTTTTTTACTGTTGATGACTCGATGTTAACAATGCTTGGTTTATTTTATTACAACTGCTTACTTCAGGACAGTGTATGTCCATGTCATTATACTGTATTAATTATCTTCACAGAAAACGAAAATTCTCTAGGGCTTCCCACAAGTTTACTTATTAAAAGAAGTGTTAACTTGCATGAGGATTATTGCCTAATAATACATTAATCATAGAGTCATAGCACCATTAAGGTTGATCACTGAGATTACATTCTGTATTATTCTGTAATATTTTTCTCTATTTTTTTTCTGTATTTTTCCTCAGAAAGATATCTGTGAAAATGGAAACAGGTTTTCTCACAAAAAATGTTGTTCTAAAAGCAGCTAAGGAAGCTGTAGATTTTCTAGATAAATCGTATCAAAGCAGACACCACTGTTATACCAGGGAGAGCAATGAGTTAGGCAGCTTAGCGCTTTCAAAGTGAAGTTGCTGGGACTGTCCTTCAGAAAGGACCATGAACTGGAGATCTGGATAAACAAAAGCACCAAAGCTTGAGCACTAGATGTGCTGGCTAAGCACCTGCCCACAGAGCACGTTGCCTCTGGAGAACAGCAGTAGACTTGAAATTGTGAGCCACACCCTCAGGACGATGGAGGACTGCCCGTTCTGCTGGTACGGCAGCTCAGGGCTGGAGGCAGCATCCTTGTGGGCATGGTGGTGATGGGTGCCGCGGAGAGCGAGGCTGCTCCCCGCCCCATGGCCAGGAGTGTGTGCTGCATCCCACAACACCAGAAAGGCTCTGGTGGCTGCTAAGCAGCATTTACGTTTGAAATGCTGTGCAGCATCTCTGTGTTTTGCAGTGCACGTTAGAAGAATGGCAAAGCCATTAGGCAGCTCTATAGCTCATCCTAAAGAAGCACCGTATACATGTACAAAGCAGGAGGGAGATGTGTGACATCATCACAAGTTATCAAGTTCTAGCAAAATTCTTCATGGAGTGTTTTCAAAAGCATTGCAGTGGGTTTTGTGCCATGAAGCATAAAACCCACTTTGTCCTAATTACCACAGAGCTCTGTGAGAGCAAGAGATACAATTTCCATTGCTTCTAAGGTGGACCCTAGATAAAATAGTATAGTCACTAGTGCTTTAGAAGTGTTTATAAATGACATCATCTGTGACTGGCACCTGCTGCTCTGTGTTATTTAGCAATAAGAGGACTTCACACCCCCTGATAGTTCTCCATACTGAGAAACACATGGCCAGACACTCCACTGTAGATTTAGGACGTGTTTATTGTACATTGGGTAAGTCAGAGGAGAAATTTCTGGGTAAAGACTAGACATGAACCAAGAATTACACGATTATGACTACATTGATCATAAAATCTTTATTGAGAGTGCAAATACTGATCAGATGAACAGAAATGGCTTAAATACAGAAAAGCCTCCTTTGGGTCAGAGGATGAAGTAGATGAACTGTAAGAGCCTTGAAGGAGAGAAGAGAAAAAATTCAGTTTAAAGAGGGGATGACAGGGGAGACATGAGATAAAAGAAAAAATGATACAGCATCTTCTGCACATTTCTTCCATATGAGAGCCACAGACTTGCAGAAAGGGAAGTATAATCAGGACATGGAAAACTTTTCTAATAGTAAGAATTCTGAAGAGCTGGAATATTCTGCATAGACACTATGAAGATCTTCAGTGGATGCAAGACAAATATACATTTAGAATGATTTAGGTGCATTTGATATCACTATGTGCCGAAGTACACCAGATGAATTCTTTACATCCCTTTCAGCTCTGCTGTTTACTGAGTTGTGAATTGAAGGAGAACCCATGTGTGGAGAGAAAAAATCTGAGAAGATAACGACAAAAGTGCTCAAGACTAGTGTGGAAAAGGCATGCATGTAATTATGTATAATGCAGTTTAGCTTGTACAAGTGTCATGCTATCTAAAAAATATAGAAATTGTCATTTTGGAACTGTTATAATTTCTTTCAGTTGTTATTGTAACCCAGAGCACCTACAAGATGGGCGTTCCAGAAAGGTGCATTAACAGAGGTACTGAGAATTCTGCAGTAGTCCCAGCCTGAGGATCCCAAAGCTATTGGAGCGTGTACTTTAATTTCCTTGAAGGGTAACAGACAAGGCTGAGCTTAGCAGAGGAATGAGGATGCCAACAAAGATGAGCTGTTGTTACCTTGCCAGTTCTGGGTCTGTTTAAAAGAATACTTTCCAAATATTTCACAAGCTCTCCTCTTAGCACCACCAGCAAAATATTTTGCCAGTGCTTTTTGACCATGTTATGGAATATTGGCTTGTGGCAGTGGGCACATTCCAAATACAAATGATCTAAAACGTTCCATTTTAATTCCTGGGTTATCAGAAAGGAACATCCTCTTACCTTCTCAGCCATTTCTGCACCACAAACCCTGAAAAACAACATAAAGTGGTACTTGTTGTACTGAGAACAAGAGCTTTTTGGTGTTTTGTTTATTGCTTATTTGTTTGTTTTACTCTTTCCTTATGTGCTGTAAAGGTTGCTCCTTTAAAAAAAAAAAAAAAATCCTTACATGATATGTATGTCTTTTCTTAATTTATTGCTCTCCTCTTAGTTCTCTGTGGTCTCTCACTGGGAAGCATACCATGAATAGCTGAATACAATCGATTCCCCCATCAGAGCTGTCACACTTTACCAGACACCAACAAGCATAATTTCCATAGCGATGAACTGCATAAAACAAGGCAGTGAACACCCCCTGGCACACTGTCTGTTTGCCACTGTGCCAAAAGTCTGCAGGTCATTGCTCCCTGCAGCCCTGCTAGTATTTTTTTCTGCAGCTGCTTTTACTAGCCAAGGGTGAGATATTTGGAGAGTTCCTTGGTGGCACAAACAACTTGGAACAGTGTCACTCTTATTTTCCATATCTTGCGTTTCTTCCCTACACCCACTAATGTCATTGCAATACTAACCTCTTCTTAAAGCTGCACTGTGCGAAATAATTGGGCTGTTCATGTTTCAGTCCCAGTTCAAAGCCTATTAATAGCAACAAACTTAACTGGAATTCTCATGGAATTACAAGTTCACACTTACCTTTCTGTTTTACTTTACTGTGTTTTTTTTCTTTTCTTTTTTTCTTCTTCTTTTTTTTTTTTTTTTTCCCCCTCTTACTTTAGGAAATTAAGTTGCATCAAATTTGGCAGGAAGATGTAATGAAGTAGACCTCTGGAGATGATCAGAGTGCTTGCCTGCTGTGGTGGAAGAGAGTAGGTGATGGAACAGCTGATGTTCATCAGAAAGATCTGACCCTTCTTAGCCATACACCAGAACCCATCCCATGGCTGAGAACTGACACAGCACAGGCACTTGAGGGAAACCGAGCATGAGTCAAAGCAGAATATGCCTGTGGCTCTTGGGAATGGCAGTGAACCAGACCAGGTAAATGCTGGGGCTGCTGTACCACTGGGGCATGGATGTCTCCCTCTGCAGCCTCTGATGGCTTTCCCCTGGAGACAGGAATTGGATAACGTGGTGGTAATACAATAAGGTGATGCAGGCTTAATCCCTGCTCTGCATTTGAGCCGTTTGCAACAGATCGATCAGGCTCGATTTACACTGTAACAAGCTTCAGTCTCTGCTCTCAGAGCTGGAGTGACTTACAAGGGCTTAACAATGGAAGTTGCCTGTGGTGGACTTGTTCATTTGAAAGTCTGAGCAAATTACTTTGGCTGCTCTGGTTTGGAGTAAGAGACACCCAAACATAGCATTTCAAACAAAACACAAAAAGAATCCATGCTTCAAAACAACGTAAATCAAATCAGATCAGAACAGGGCTAAGGCTGAAGTTGTATAATTGCAAAAGTTGGCAGGCGTATTCTACTCACTGAGGAGGGTGTGCATCACTTGGCTTCTGGGTGAATAAAAACAACTCTCAATAACATTTAGAATCAATTCCAGGCTTGCTGCAGGGCATGTGCTAAGATTTCTAGCAGAAGATGATGGAATCCCTCTTCTTGTTATCACACGTGGTATGGTCTGGAAGAGATTTGGAGAAATGCTATTGCAAGTTAGTGGCCTTTTGCTGAAGCAATTAGAAGGAGGGAGATCGTAGCTGTCTGATTGGCAAGCAACAGCCAAATTCTCCACAAAATAAACAAAACTCAAGAAACAGAACAGTCTGAAGTCCTCCTTGTAAACTGAAGGGAGAAGAGGTGAGAACTGGAGAGAGGAAACAAGAATAGAGGATTGACACAGACAGGGAGACTTACAAATAGCTTAAGATGGCAGGCCTGGAAATTTAAATTTAAAACTCTGCTAGACAGTAAATATCTTCAACTCAAGATACATACTTATTTTATAATTATAGTTCTGCTCAATTCCACCATAGTTAACCCTGCCATATCTGTAACTTCATATATTCAGGTACAAAATTCAAATAATAGAATCATAGAACAGTTTGTGTTGGAGAGGGCCTTCAAGACCATCTCGTTCCAACCCCCCTGCCATGGGCAGGGACACCTCCCACTACCTTAGGCTGCCCGAAGCCCCATCCAACCCAACTTCGAACTCTTTGAGGGATGGGGCATCCACAGCTCTTCTGGGCAACCTGTGCCAGTGTCTCACCACCCTCATCATAAAAATTTCCTCCTTATATATGATCTTATACCTGTTCCTTATATTTAGAAGTGTGTGTGAAAGAGTGGAGCCAAGGTAAAATTTGTCTGAATATGACAGACAAAATATTTCTCCAAGTGTTACACAATGAACAATCGTTCCAGGAATATAGGGTGGACCTGTCTCCATTTTACATCATTAGTACATATCTACTGCTTCCAAAGGATGCTAAATGAATATTGGAAATAGGAATTATTTTCCAACTTATTATTTCCTAAATAGGAAATATTTCCCAGTTTCCTTCACCACAACTGATTATGGAGTGCATGTCCATTTATTTATTGCGAGCTAGAAGGCACCAGCTCTAACACTTACTCAGAAATGAGATATCAATTCAGATAAAATTCAGAAAAAAAAAAAAAAAAAAAAAGCTTCAATTGGGTTTTACTTAATTGTTTTCAAGAAAGACACTTATCTTCCAAAATAAACCAGTACTTGTAGGGCCAACATTGATGTCAGTGGTACAGCACCACCAAAGAATGCCCTGGGTAGCTAGCTGTGGTGTCTGTTGGGTCATTTTAGACTAGATTTTGCAGCAGGTGCTATGTTCATCCACGAACTATAAAACAATTGTGTACTCCATAGCAAGAAACTATGATTTTTCAGACATGTAGATCACCGTCAGGCTGTTGGACTAGACAGATTTTGTAGGCCCCTTCCAGCTGAACTATTCCTTCCCCTCTCCCCAATTTCCTTCCATTTCTGTTAAGCTGCAGAAGGAACTTGTCCCAGGCATGATACATAGTTTGGCAGAAGGCACAGTTTAGATGTAATAGGAGATTAGCAAATTTTGAATTAGGAAGTGGAAGCCATAAGAAACAAAAGTTTCTGTTTGCACAGTTTAGGTGAAGACATATGTGGGACTGTATTTAAGGTGACTTGGTATTTCCAATGTTTTCATTTTTCATTTTATTCCTGTGTTCTCCTTCAAGGGATTGAAATGGATTTTTTCATAGTAGGTCTCTTCTTCAAGTTGAACTTTCAGGAGAAATTTTGAGGTGAAACTGTTGAATTTCAGATGAAACACGAGAATCAAAGTCAAAATAATACATTGCTTTGACCAGAGCTTGCCAACAAACAGAATTCTTTGTTTCAAGAATTTGGAAATAGCAAAAATGTGGTCACTGCTTCAGGGTGTCTCATTTTCCCCAGGGCAATTCTGACATGGTGGCAACAGTTTCTGAGTCCTCGATGGACATGCAGAAGTATGGCAGGTGTATTTCTGAAGAACTTGGTCTGCCCTGAACATACGCCCTCCACACACTCCATCCGTGTGTAACGGAGCTTAGACTGAACCGCCCTCTCAGGATGGTCAGGCAAGTCTTCTCGGGAAGGAAGGAGGAGTGATGGTATGGATTTAAAAACAACAAAATGATTGCACGGAGACAAGTGGAATAAGCAGGATGGGGCAAAAGGCATGAGTCAGGTTGAACTCTCTGCACTCCTCTGCTGTGCAACCTGCTGGCGGCGTGTGCTGATCTACCATCTCTCGCCAGCGACTGCCCCGCTGGGAAGGTAACAGCCTGTTACCGTTGCCCACTACGTTATTTGTTCTGGAAATCACAGTCTCTGCTGTAGGTCTGAAGGTACAAACTTGATCAGTGACACAGATTAGCAGCCTGCGTGGCTCTATATCACAACAAATCTTCCAGTTTTCAATATTTCTTCTCATATTTTTTCATGTTTATGCTGCCACACTTACAACAACACGTTGAATGAACATGAAAGTTTCAGCCAAGCATTCCAGACTAAAGGGTTCCCCTCCAGCTTTCATTCAATCACCTTTTGCATAAATGTGACAGTACAATTTTGTATTACTATTATCAAATGACTCCTTTGGACATTACCTTTCTCTGCAGAACAATTGCATAACAGGAGATCTCGCTCTAGTTGCTAGGGTGAGGATTTCGTACAAGGACTGAAATGAGCTAGTGCTCTGTGCTATGGTAATCACCGGTGCTGTCTGGAGGAAGAAATCCCATTTCACAGGGATATTTCAGAATGTGCCCTGTACTCTGTGTGCACGTATGTTCATTTAAAATAAAACAAAACACTTCCAAAATTTTTGAGAAAATATAACAGTATCAAACTATTTATTTTGAAATCAGCAGGGAGATTGTCACAGATGGGACTCATAGGAATCCTACTTGAAAAGCAATGTTCTGCTTCCTTCGGAGCAGTCTTCTTATGACGATTCTGAAGGCTACGTCAGAACCACACAGGCCTCTGTGAAACATTTCACTTTTAGCGAAACAATATGTTCAAAAAAAAATTTCATCAAAAATAGTCTAACTCAGCCTGTTTTCCTTATGCTACAGTCCTCGGTGGCTGCCTGAACAATACTATTCAGTTTTGTTTTGTGTTCTTGTTTTCTCAAAACAAACAAACAAACAAACAAAAAATAACAGCAACACTTCTAGCTAACTAATCAACAAAAGGAGACTTGAGTCTCCTTTTTATGCTCTTGTGTGCCTACTGCCATGCTTTGTTGAATTTTAAAGAAAAAGTAGTATTTTATTTTTTAAACTTCACTGAAAGCTAGTAGTTTTCCATGTTTAGAACAAGCACACTGCCAAAACTTACAGCAGAGCCATCTGTCTGCATTAAGAAACTTTGAAATATTATTAGCCACAGAGGCTTGTTATGCAGAGGTATATAAGGCTTCTGCCTGAAAAGCCATTGAGGGTACTTGGGATGGGAGGATTTATACTTGTTGCTCTTGATTGTGCAAACTTGAGCATTTTTTTCTTTATCAGTTTTGTGAGTTAGGTATCCAAACACGTAACCACTTCCCTGTATATTGGAAAAGTGAGAGAGAATAAACTTAGAATCTGTGAAAGTGTACAGTTAATAGCCTCAAGGCAATTCAGCTGGAGCAAGTGAAGCAATGGCTGAGTTGTATGGATGCTAGAATTTCCCTTTGTGGTATTTGAGATTTTGGATCTGGCTTGCTGTCATTCTTGTTTCTAACATAAGCCAGAGCCATTTGAGCCAGCCTGTGACGCTCCCTGCACTTCAGCTGTGCATAGGGATCTTATTAAACTTTCTAATGTTCTAAGAAACTTCTTTGAACATTTCTTCTACCCCAAATACGCAAAGATCCATTCAAGGAAGCACCCTTGGATAGCAGACTTAGCATTCAAGTCTTTTGTAGGTTGTTTGTTAATAAACTGAGTAGCCTATAAGAGCATTCCTTAATTCGGATTTGCTACTTTTATCAAGTATTTCAGGTATGGCACATCTGTTTTGAAAGCATGGTCCAGAATTTCCCAGTGAATACACAGGAAAAAAACTTTAACAAGGTTCTCTCTCTTTAGCAAACATTTGCTATGGATTCCACAACAACAATTCATGCTTTCAGGACAAAATCATATGCAAGTTGTTCTGTGTGGGAACACCAATGGTTTTCTACCTTCATTAAGAATGGGTTGAACCCAGACCTTTTTGGTATAGTTATTAAATCATATTACATGTTCTGGTGTTGACAGGCATAGACTTCTTCCAGAATGCTGTTGATACAGAAGGCTGCCTGATTTCTGATGCTGGGTTATTTCTGAACAATGCTGTTGTCTGTTTTTTAGAGACCCAACTCTGTGACCGATTGCTCTATTTTATGAACAGGACCTATTCATTTTACTGGTTTGTGTGTGTAATGTGGCAGGGTATCAAAATGACTATCTGGATAATCAAGACAAATGGGAAAATTGAGTTACTTGACTATTCTAAACTCTGGGAATGGTTTTAAAAATGTTTCTCCTGGCTTGTCACTCCCTGATTCCATTCACTGACTTCTTTCCTTTTGTCTGTGCAGCATCATTTTTCCAGGCAGGAGTTAATACATGGCCCAAGAGGCTTTTTTAGCAAATCAGCCTCTCTCCAAAACCTATATGCAGCCAAATGAGATCTCAGGAGTGAATGAGAAGATGTTTCCAGCTTGTTCTTTGAATATACCCTTGGTTTAAAGTAATAACAATGTTAAACCACCTCTTTTTGTGCTTCTTCTATGCAAAACTATTTCTGGTTAAGCTCATTTCTTTATTTTAGGAGAAAGTTCTCATGAATCCTATGGCTGAAGCAAAGCCCATCACAGTGTTGCTCGTCGTTAAGTTCGTATTAACTTTCCCACTCTGTTGCTGACTCACTCTCTTTCCACCATGTGCAAATATTTAGCTTCTTTCATTTTCTGGAGCACATTCTGTAGAGCCCATTGCCGTAGTATCCAAGCAAAATCAACAATAATATTACCAGTACACTAGAGCTTTTGTGACATTCTTCTTTGAAGGGTCTCAGACTGCTCAACTTCGCCACCTTAGCATTCACATGAAGCACCTCAGTGCTACTCTAATGCTTTTCACAAAGTGAGAATACTGGGACGTGGCATGGCAAAATCTCTTACTGCAGGCCTGTGGTACTTCCACTGTAAGTCAGAAGCAGTACAAAAAAGCCACGCATATTCTAGGCAGGGCAAGGTCCACCTTCCTGCAGTTCCTAAAAGTGCTGCCAGAGTGGTGTGTGCAACATTTACTCAGGATAACAGATGTTGTTAAGCTGTTCAGGTGCAGCCATCTACTAGGTCCGAGAGCAGGGAATCTGCCTCCCTTTATACTCTCAGTTGCCCAGAAGATAGAAAAACGGTTTTCAATAAGAAGGGACAGAAAATAGATCAGGATGGTGTAGCAGAACAGTAGAAATAACAGATTAGGGCAAAAACAATTTTAGGAAGATGAAGAGACGTACAGTAGGGGATCAGGATGTGAAAAAAGGAAATAAAATGTGGATGAGAATGGGAATGAGAAGACTGGAACTGGCTGCTTAAGGGGACTGTGAACCAAGGGAAAGAATAGGCCAGAACCCATCTGTCCGGTGAGTGTCAGCCCTTCTTCAAAAAGTCTGTCCTTTCTGGGTTGAGGAATAAGTCTCCCTTTCCTTGAAAGCCCACGTTCAAGGAATAAAGCTTCTCTAGGCTGGCTGTAATCCGGAGGTCACCCTTGATGAGGCTGTTGGAAACAGTCAGTACGTCACACTCCAGCTTGAGTAGTAAAGCAGACACCTACTGGTATTTTACTTACTTGATGCTCTTCAATAAACTTTCAAAGACTGCAGGATACTCCTTAACACAAACCTTCCTTACAGGAGGAAGGAGGAGCCTTTCAAGGCCAAGTTACCCTGGGTCCTTGGGTCACTAGGTTGCACACCGTGGCCATGAACCCTCCTCCTCCAGTTCTCTGAAGCTCTTCATCCCATTTTTCATTTCTTCCAGCTTCCTTGTCTCCTTTTCTGACCATCTCAGCAAAGGGTCATTGTATTAGGCTTCAGGAGGATCCCTGATTTTCCCATAACAGGGGTGATATCCTGGGAGTAAAATGCCCCACCTGCCTGATCCTAAGAATGCTGAATTAACATAATTGTGCTTCTCTGGAAGATCAAAACACCAATGTATACATTGAACTACAATGCAAACAGAAATAGACAAAATAGCCATTCTCCAGAGAAAGGCTTTTTTT
>VXAV01010535.1:16332-43375 GCA_013399715.1 Alectura lathami | reverse complement strand
AAAAAAAGCCCATTTCCCCAGAAAAGTGTTTTTTTTTTTTTTTTTTTTTTCCTACAATTAGTGGCTTCTATACCATTTTTTTTTTTTTCCCCTATAATCACTATGATATTGCAGCCAGGGAACCAAAAACATTTCTACTTGAAATTTCATGTCCCTTCCACCCAAGTAAAAGGCAAACAAAACAAGAAAAAATCAAACAAAAAAAACACTCCCCCACCCCCCTGCTCCCCATGAAACACTGCATCTTTTTATTGCTGGTGTCAAGGGTAAATCCTCATTTCAGTTATTTAGAACCAGGAACAAATCCTGTTTCAGGAGAAATTGCTTGGTTGCTCTCTGGATTCAGCCATGGCTCCCCCTATCTTGCTGCCCGGCAGAAAGCCTCTCTCGTTATCTAATGATCACCAGGCATTTCTTCCTGTCCTGCCCCTACGAAGAACATGCTGTAATTCTTTGATACACAGGAGGTGTGTATCGTATCACTGTTAAGGCCCTGTGGTTTATATTTGCACTGCGTGTTTGGGTGGGGAATGCTTTGTTGTTATTCAGTCATCTTGAAATCACTCTTAATGCGTGCCAAGTTAACCAAAGATGCAAACAAAAGCATTCATTCACAGAATCCAAGCTGGCGACTGGGCTTAAAAGGTTTACGAAAGACAGAGGAAGAAAATAGAGAAAGAGTTCACTTCATCTGTTTGCAGTACGGGACGGATGGCTGAACTAGTCTAGCAGCTCACGCCTGAGCACCCCTGGTGAGGAGAGCGTTAGGTAGGCAGTCTGATCACTCTCATTTCTGACCTGCCAATGGTCTGATTGCCCATGCACTGGTAAGGTACTGCACGTCTATTTCAGCTGCCAAAAATCCAGAAGGTTTTTCCTTTTCGTCAGTATCTTCTCAGTCTAAAATGTGTTTCATGCTGGCAGCAGCTGCTGTATGGCACTGAGCTATGTTCCATAAAAGTGGCAATCCTGGTTCAGCCCATGGGCCGCATGACTCAGTTTTCTATCTCCAGCAAGAGCCAGAAACAGACCACTTTGGAGAATAACAATGGGGCAAGCAAACTTCCTTTTCTCTCCTACCAGTACTCAGCTAGCCTTCATTTGCATCTCAAGTGATATCCTGAGATATCACTTGAAATCAAGTGTTTTCCTTAGCAATTTATACTAACAGGGTGGATCTCTCTTCCAGGCACTTGGTCCATCACCCTGAGTCCACATAACCTTCTTGCACCTTCTTGCACAGTCTGCATGTGGTGCTGAAAAAGCCAGTGACCCAAGTCCCTGCTGTGCCGCATTGGGCTGAATACTTTTGGGTATAAATGTCTGCAAATAGATGTTTGCCCATATTGTCATTCTGGCACTCAAAAAAAGTGTATGTCATTACTTCTCTGCTTTGGCTGCAGGATGAATATGTTGCATACCAGTACTTGGTGGTTATTATACCAGAAAATATCAGGGCTTCCAAACGGCGATTTTGTGAAGTGCCGGTGCATCTCAACTTCACTCCTGAATACCTAGATGAACTGATTTTTCTAAGTACTCATCTCTATAAAACTGAAGTGACTGCAATAGTAGCTATTTACCACAAAGAGATGTCTTAAAAACAAATTCATATCTGTGAAGCATTCACAGTGATAAATGCAATAAAATTTACCTATTTTCGGAAGGCTGAGAGCATTTAATTAAATACGTTGTCACAGTGCCTTCCCACAAAGAAGCTGGGTAAAGATTGTACAGGCTATGCCACAATCTGTTATGCAATCTTAATACTTGCTCTTTCAATATTCCTCTGAGTATTAAATTAGTAACAGAGATGAGTCCAAGCTACGGGATCCTGATCTGGATCCAACGTAGCTGAAATCTGAGGTAGCACAGATGCCTCATTTCTTAATATGAATTGTCAGAAACACTGTGTTCCTTCCACCTGCCTATCCAACATAAGACAGCTTCAAGAATCAAAGTGCATTGGAGCCATCAGAGGGATGCATGCTAGTGCTGGGATTCAACAGAAAGTCTAAAGGTATAAATTCAGTTCTGCTGCCGTCTTTTCATTAAAAGCATTAACATTTCTGTGTTCGGCCTCTTCCTTAGGACTGGCCCATGCTCAGAGTGAAGCGTCCCAGGAGCATGAGGCAATTCAGTAATAGCAATAGCACGTCCTTTCTGCTCCTCGATGGTTATTTTCTCAGAAATTCAGTTGCATTTGGACAAGATGAGACTATTGACCTATGTTCCTCAGCAAAATACTGAGAAGCTGGGTTGCTGTTTGGATGTGTTAGCTTGGTTGTTGCTGTGATTCACAGTCTGACCGGTGGGAGCCCTTGGCAGAAGCGGCTTTTTCTCCCATCCCTGCCCATGTGGATAACCTGCACTTAGCTGAGTGTTCTGTCCTGCTCCAGCCCCGTGTTCACACCACAGCAGGGAATGTGAGGGGAATGCTGGTCTCATGCACCCCTAAAATTGACCCAGATGTGCCTATCCCATGACAGCTTCTGAAGACATTGAGGCATGAGAAGTACAGGAATATTTTAGAACCACTTCTGCTTTGTTATTAACATTCCTTCTGTGTCAGTCTAGTCCCACTTTCTGTATTAAGTTTGTGCACATAAAATTGGTTAAAAAACTGGAGATCTATGACAACATGTTATTACATATTCAACAGATGAGTATGTTGCTTGTTACCACGGTATATAATAACTCAGTGGTTTAGATATTCTCTGGTATGGTGCTTGTAACCATCTAGAACATATGACTGTCGAATCTATTACTTTGTTCTAAAGTTAACATTAATATAAAATATAATCCAAATGCCTCATTACCAGGACATGGAAGTCCTAGCTTAAAATTACGCTTTGAGGGCAAATAATTAATTCCAGAAGAACTGGAGAATAATGTGCAGTAGCCCTAAGTATATAAATACATTTACATATCTAACAACAGGTCTGATTTTTTTCAGAGTTGACTGAACCTTGCCATCATCTCTATATTCTGGCTGTTTGACAAACACTAAAAAATTACAGTACCAGCAATAGTTCGTACAAGCGCATTTTCTGAGCATGGCCCATGCTGCATATATAGTGGTTCTTTTATGTTTTTAAGGTTAACCCACAGGATATCCTTTTGCAGGATACCACTGATTCTAAAGTGTACAACTAAAACCAAGAAGTTTTTCAGAAATTCACATATAGCATAGGCTTTCTAAAGGAAGAAGCTTCCTGTTGCACAAAGAGATAAAAATGTAGGCGTTAGGGGACACAGAAATACTCCTGTACAAGAGCAGTACTAAACAGTTTTCATGTTGATATTTTCTTGTATAAGTGACTTCAGTGAAGTCATGCTTCTTAGTATCAATCAGTGTGACAAAGCTGTATGCAGATTTCTGAAAAACAAGCAAAACCAGAAGAAATAACAGATATATATGACAGTTATTTTGCAGTAAGGATTCCTTAAAAGGACTCATCTTCACTCATCACTTATCTTCACTACCACTTGTGGGAAGTCACTCTTTTGCAGTTAATTTTCCCACCTGCGCACAGCGAGAGAAAATATTTATCCATGTGTGGGAAGTGTCTTGAGATCTCTCTGTAAAAAAGGGTTGTTCAGATGCATATAATATCACTTGTTTTCCAGTATATATGGTAGAATTTGTTCCACAGTCACTTCCGTGTCAACATGTTCTCTAACTGTTGGCTTCGTCTTTGGCTCTGGTCTGTAAGGTGTGCTGCTAACAGCACTCAGTATGTTGCTGGGCAATTAAAGTGCCTCTCTCAGTGGGGACACATATGCAGGGCTGGCTCATACAAGCAGTGGTTTGCAGGACAAAGTCATGACCTTGGAGTTCAACCTCCATGCTTCTCAGATGCCTTCCCACAGAACATGTGCAACTCTACCCTCAGCAGAGCGCACCCTCTGGTCTGCTCAGCACCTCGCCAAAGTGCTGCATAACACTCAGAAATCTGCCAAGCTTGCTTCCAGCCAAGCCTGCTTTGAAAGCCCCCTCCTGACCTCACTCGCACAGACGCAGCACAGGGGAAGGTTAGCAGAACACTTACCTCAGCTCTCAGCCCTTCTCGGTGTAGGAATCGCTAACTTCAGTGAGAGGCATGCACTGAGAAACTGCAGGAATTACGGTACGCAGGAGAAACTACAGAGGGAGGGACCAACACCGATTTCAAAAAATTACATACAATTACATACATTTGTATAAGGGGCTGATTATAGTTAGTGGGAAGATCTGAATGACTTTAACAAGCTTTGGATCAGATCCTGCTTATTTTGTAACTTTTAGTACAAAGCTTAGCTAGTACAAAGTAAACTGGATCAAGTATTTCCTGTGACTCATTGAAAAGTAAACGAGCTATTTCATGCAACTGCTGCTTTCATTTCAATGGATACAATCTAACACTAGCCTAACTACACAAGCAGAATTATGTAAATCACTGTTCAGCTAGAAGCAACTGATAAGATAATTGCTAAAACACCATTAACGGGAAAGCACTCAGTGTGCAAAAGCAGTGTTGGATCGATGCTTATTTAACTGCTGCGTGCTTTCACTTCTGGAACCTGCTCCTTATTCTTACCTGTCTAATTTCAATAATGAGATGTTGTGTGCTTTTCTTTGTCATAGAGGATATTATTGTACACTGTACTCAACGCACATGTAAATGCTTGAGACGCAGTTAACTATGCAGTAACACTGTCACTGAAAGGAAGAACTTTTAAAAGTGTGTTCCATGAATGTGAATACCTTCTACCACACTTACAATCTTGAAACAAGAGGTCCCAAATGCCTTTTCAAACATGATACAAAGCCATACTGGGAACCAAAACTGACAATGTCTTCTCTGGATAATGGCAATGGAACATTGAAATTATTTTTTGTTATCCTGTAGTCATAACATAATTAGATATAGAAGTCACTTTGCTTGTATCTGGCTACTGCATAAAATGAAAACAGGAACATCCAGGGCATTTTAATTTGACTTTATATTTCATATAAGAAACCACAGAATTGCTTTCTGCTGAAATAACAAAGTGCAACCAAAGTTCTTAAAATGTAGGTGAATTTTAAATCAACAAAAATATTTTCCTGTGCTACCTAATTTAAGTGAAACCTGAGCCACTAAAACTCTAGAAAAATGCCAAGGTCATTGCCAACAGCTTTGATTAACAATAAAAAGGGGACACAAGAACAGGCTAATGGTATGAGGACATCAAATATTTAAAAGGAGCTATTGATTTAAAGGTGCTATGTCTAAAGCTAAGTAGCAGTAGCTATTGCCAAAATGATACACTCCTGACAATGTGTACACCAATCTATCAGTATTTATCAGGTGTTCTCAGTTTTCTTGTAAAGATTCGCTTTTGTTTGGCATTGCTTTTTTTAATAGAGTTTTTTTTTTTAATTAAAAAATAGAGAAAAAACATTCCAGCCTTTTCACAAATCATTCCACACATGATGTTTCTGTGTTCAGAAATATGTAGAAAAGATAGGAAGTAATGGACAATCTTTTTTTTGCATTCCAGTTCTCAAGAAGAGGCAACAACGCATAGATACAACCTCTCTGCAAGGGTGTGCACCGGTGAGCTGCAAATACATACAACTTTGCTGAACACTGGGAATTCTCCAGGAACACGAGCCATGGGAGGAGGGAAGTCTGCCCAAAGAGATGGGGTACCGCTTTTGTTGTTCATAGGGGTGGGAGTGCAGAAACAGGGAATAAATTGAGGTGAGGACCCTGAGCTTACCTCTTTAATTGCTCTTCCTCAGCTCCGTCCCCAGATAACCTAAAGGTTTGCTACAGAAATGCACACCTACAAGACTTCACTGCTGGGTTGTACAACAGTCTCACGTGGCAGCGACACTTGCTTATCACCATGAAATGGCCTGATCTTCCCAAGTCTAAGTTTTACCCAGAGGGAGGGCACAGTGAAGTCTCATGCATTTGCTCTGAGTAGTTACAGAAGGAATGGCAAAGGGAAAGCCACCTTTCTGACAGACTGAGCCTCTTGTTCGTAATGGGGAGGCATGAACTACCTCAGTGTTAGCCTGTGGGGCTTAGTTCTTTGCACAGATGTGGAAGAACTAAGGAGAACACAGTGCTATACTTGATGAAGCTGGAACAGCTGTGGAAATTACAGATTAACCAAACTCCAGCAAAGTGCAAATTCTATTTGTCATTGGCTAAATTAAGTTGATGAAGCTGTCATCAGCTTCAAACATGTTGTGTAGGTTATGTAAGCCAGGTGTTGGAGGAAACCAGCTCAGACATTCAGCTAGTCACGGTGAGATTATGATCCTGATGTTTCATGACAATAAAAAAAGAGGTACGGATTTTAATGTGAATTGAAATGAAAAGTTTAGTCATTACAAACTACAATGATTTGCATTTAGAACAGCATAATCATCATGTTGTTTTCTAATTAATACCTTGCCTTTTTTTTCAGAGGGGTATTATTTGCAAAAGACCAAATACATACTATAGTAACATTTACAAATACAGAAATGGATCTAACTCACACTAGATCCTCTTCATGACCATTAGTGATGGCATATATACAAGTTATAAATGGCAAAATGTTTTTTTTATCTGTGTCTCTGATGAAAATCACAGCAGCGTTCATTGACACTGGGGATACATACAATAATTCGGATGCTGGGATGGCCTGAAATTGCAGTATAAAACCACACCCCTACAACTGGTACTGAAGCCAGGTAGCATCTTTCTTTAGCTGCAGGTATAGATCTGCCTGCTGTAACCTCCTGCCCACGTCCAAGGCAGTTTGCACTTCAGGTCTGTGGATGTGTGTCCTTTCCCAGGCTACCTGATGCCAAGTTGCAGCACTCTCTGCTCCTAGGGTTAGCATTTTTCTGGTGTAGTTCATTTTATACCCAAAAATCAATTTAAGTGCGCAACAGAATTTCAGGGCTTTTAACTCAGCTCTTACAGTCATAGCTGACTGAGAAATAGGATTTTCTGTTAGTGGTACCTTGCCAAACTCTCATATTTGGAATTTCCCACCAACAAGAAATTGAAATCAACAATTCATTTCAGAAGCACAGAAACTGCCTGTTTCCAGAAGGAAATATGCTGCACAGATCACACAGCGTGTTGGTTTCACTGATCAGGCTTCAGGAGGCCTGAGCAGTGCTGTTACAGGTTGGCATACAGAAACCGTGCTCATGGCTGGGGCACCAGAGGCTTCCTTTCCTTCTTCCCCGTATCTCACTAACCAGCTGTTGCTACAAACTCAGTCATCTTTTGGGACTAATATTTGTGTCAGTGCTCAGTTGTCTGTAAACTGTTTTAGGAATCATTCAATGTAACCATTAAAAACATCACACAGAGTAGCTACTCTTGAAAATTAACCTAGAAACAACACGGAATAATGCTACTGATAAGGGAAATTTAGTTGTTACGGTTGGACCTTACTAGGAAATCTGTGGCAGCTGTTTCGTAATAAGAAAATGCAGATGTTTCTCAGGAGACTAGATACTGATTGCCAAAAGAGGGGTGTTTTGTGTGATTCCAGAATCTACCACAATGCGGTGACCTATACTGTAACAAGTAACAGAAATATAATTCGTTTTCAGCATCAATGCCCCTTTGGTCAAGTTGAATGAAGAAAATATGCATTAGCGAGGGATGGAAGACACAGTAGAAGTTGAGTAGAAGCTGACCTCTGTCATCTTTTTGTACGGATGGGCCAGATGAGACGTCACTCTTGGTTCTGGCTCATGCTTTGCTCAGCCCTATAGCTTCCAATGCCATTAGCAGATAACCTGTGACCCAATGTCTTAGCAATCAGGATGTGTAACCCAATGTATATGAGGCTTATGTACAACCGTGTAGGCCCACTGGTGTTGGTTGGCTTCTTCTGCTGGTTGCTGGTAAGGCAGCACCACAACCATCCCACAAAACCTCATCTGTAAGTCTCTGCTGCCAGCGCATCCAGAACTCTTTTAATTCCAAAGGTCCTCCTCTTTTAATTCAAAATCTGATAAAAATCAGACTGTGAAAGATTTTTTTTTTTCACGTCAGATAAGGTTTTTATCTTTTATCTTGCTACTGCTGACACGTAAAGCTGAAGTTCATGACTCTGGTCCTACTACATGTACCTGTAAACAGAAGAATAATAATTAAATACACAGGCCCATACAATATTATCAAAAGTAATTTAAAACATTTAATTTACTAATTGTCCTATGTAAAATACTGAAAAGGCATAGGTAAAGCCTTTCAGGTGTATTAGGTAAAAAGCAGTTTGTTGTTTTTTATTTTATTTTATTGTATATTTTATCTTTTAAATCTTGCATTAAGCAACAAGCATACCTTCTTGCAAAAATATTGGGTACCTACAGTACACAGAGTGACACAGCTGGAAGTGTAAGCGCTTTTCTGAAAAAACACACTATCGGTGAGAACTTGCAGCTTGGAAAGCAGATTTATCTTCACACGTTCATTACACAAGGATGAAAAGGAAAAATGAAAGAATAGAGAATTTTGTATTTTGTTTGCCTTGGGAGTGATATCCACAAATCTTATGTTCCAATTAAGCAGAGAGGTAAATATTACTCAAGCAATGCACAGATTTTGTGCTAACTTCTTACTTAGGATGGATTTCTCTCTGTATCGGAGAGGGAAATTTCTTAAATTTTTCTGATTTTTTTGAAAGTTTCTAACGCAGCACTGAAGCTATCTCAACACGACATTTCTTTACTTGTTTACCTATACTATGTATCCCACTTAGGATGCTGCTGAACAAGAGGGATTATTCACATAGGAAAGATTATGAAAGATTATTTAAAATGTTAAGGTATACTAAAATAATTTCAAGTATCAAGATGAGCATTCTCACTAATCTGAAGTAAGTGCGTGCCTTAATGTAGCCTCTCAGCTCTGGACTATAGGGTTTCTTTGTTTTGTTTTGCTTTGTTTTTTTGCATTCTTGCTTCATACGCTAATTATGAGAGGAGTCTTTGTGGAGTGCTGAAATGCAAAATCAATGTAATGCACTTAAGAAAAAATAAGTATAAATAGAAAATATTAATATAGGAGTGGATTAAATCACTGGAGAATATAGTATAAGAAATATCTCCATGCTAGCAGTGGTGTGGAAGCAATGAGCTATCTTTTAAGTCCATTAACTCTGTAAAAATCTTGAACTCTACATGACATTTTGTGACCTGCTATATTTCTGTAGCCTCTAAAATAATCTAAATTTATATTTATCACTTATTACTTATCACTTCAGGTATTTTTAGCATGTTTTCTGTCCTGGGAATGACATGACAGAATAAGTAGTACAGAAATCACCGAGGAATCATATACTTGCTTCAGCCTCACATTTGTCATCTCTAGCGCAGTGAGTGTAAAGAGTTATACACCTATCAGTGAGTGAAGCATGCATCTAGAATCCAGACCAGAAGATTAAGCAAATGTAAGTTTTGACTTTCCCACAGATCATTCCTTTAAAAATACATAAAATTTCTCCTACATTAGTAAGGGAAATTAGGGAAATTGGTCTACGGATCACAAAGTACCTGACACAGTACATGGGTAACTAGTAGATGTGCTGTGACACTTTTTGGGCCTGTACATCCTTAATGGCAAATGAACTTCTCAAGAGGATGTGCTCAAGGAAGGATGCACCAAGTTCCTCGCAATGCTCTCCAAGGCTGCCATTATTTATCATAGAATTTATCACATCATGGTTGAGATTGGACGGCACTGCTAGGTCCATCTGGTCCAATCCCTGCTCCAACAGGGACACTCAGAGCAGGGTGCCCAGGCCTGTGTCCAGGTGACTTTTGGAGATCTCCAAGGAGACTCCACAGCCTCTGGGCAGCCTGTGCCAGTGCTCTGTCACCTGCACAGAACAGAAGTGCTGCCTGGTGTGTCACAGTTTGTGCTCATTGCTTCTTGTCCTGGCACTGGGCACCACTGAACAGAGCTTGGCTCCATCATCTCTGCACCCACGCTTCAGGCATTTATAGATTAGAACACCCTGAGCCTTCTCCAGGCTGAACAGCCCCAGCTCTCTCAGCCTCTCACAGGAGAGATGTTCCAGTTCCTTGATCATCTTGATGGCCCTAGGTTGGGCCCTTTCCAGAATGCCCATGTCTCTCTTGTAGTGGGGCATATAACTGGGCGCAGTACTCCAGGTACGACCTCATCAGTGCTGGGCAGAGGGGGAATTTGGTGCAGTTAATCTAACCCTTTCAGCCTCGATGGAGGCATTTTCTCTGCCTCATGATGTGGAGCACATGCAGTTTTTCCATCCAACTGAGCAGCACAGAAGAGCCAGCTGATGTGACAGAGAGGAGTAAATCCCTGCTCAGTCCGGTGGAACTTCATTACCTATGTGTGCAACTCTGTCCACCTGTCTGTGCCAGACTCCGATTCATGGAACAGGCTCCCCAGGGCAGTGGTCACATCCCCAAGCTGCCGGAGCTCAAGGAGCATTTGGACACCGCTCTCAGACACAGGGTTTGGGTTTGGGTGGTGCTGTGTGGGGCCAGGAGCTGGACTTGGTGATCCCTGTGGGTCCCTTCCAACTTGGGATATTCCATGATTGTATGATTTCCCTCAAAGGTTCCCTAAGACACATATCTGTTCCTTCCCTTTGCCCTCATCACCACAGTTTCTCTCAGGTTCAGAACAGTCCCTGCACAGAGAAACATGGTCAAGGTGGCCATTACTGAGCACACAGCCGTCCCTGCATGCTGGAGGTGAGTCACACCAGAGAGGCACACCTTTCCCTTTATCAGCTATTCTTACCCTCCCAGGCCTGAAATGTTCATTAAATCTTTTGTTTGGTTGGTTTGGTTCTTTTTTTCATAGAAAATAGTATGGATGAGCAAGCGTCCTGTGTAAAATATTTGAAGTTTTTCAGGATATTGAAAGCCTAAACAATTAATAATTTTGTCTGAAAATAATTGAATTTTGTGAGAAAGCACTTCTACTTTTAAACAGATTTTGTGAGTGGTTTTGATGTTCTATAACAAAGGCTTAACAGTTTTCTTTACTAAACACTGTAGAAAAAAAAATACAGAAGAAAACAGTATGTTGGACTACAGGGAATTCATCTAAAAGATGAAATACTTTATGTGTGTACCCACCTCTAATAAACGTAACCCTTTTTGCAGAAATCTGTATGGTATTGTCCAGGGAATTTGATGTAACTTGTAGTTAATGATTGATCATCTTCCAATGTAGGACTGCAAGTCACTTGACTTGGTGAGTAGCATATAGGGGAAGAATGTGATAAGTAAATATTTAGCCACTAGCTTATTATTTCCAGTTGTATCATGTAGAGCAAACTGTACTGTGTACAAGCTCACATTTCCTTACTAAGAAAAAAAATGTAGTAATGCCAATAAAAGATTTTTTTTTTTTTAACAGAACAGTAAAGCGGTTATAGATTTTTTGTGCTTTAGCTTCACTTACTAAACAAAGATTCTTCCATTAGTGCATAGCTTAGGTATTGCCTTTGGAGCAGAATTTGTATACTTTCTTTGAAAGGTGTTGGAAATGATCTGTTAAGGAGTTTCCTATAAATAAGAGAGGAGAGACGTCTGTAAAACTACCTCCAAGCATATAAAAGTAAGTGTTTTAAAAATGTCCAGGGTACTTCATGTTGGAGTGTTTCCTTTTAAATGCGTTTTCCAGTACACAATCCATGTGCTTTAAAAAGTTACATGCTGTTAGTATGAAAGCAAAAAGACTTATGATGATCTCATTACATGATTTATAATTATAAATGTAACCACAGATGCTCCATTTTCTGAGGATCCTCCTGAGAATCAAAACACCAAGAACTTGATCTTAGCACCTGCACTCAACCACAGCCTTGGAAATATGTGTCATTATGTAATCAACATGAGCAAGCCATTGAGTCGAAATTGGGAACACCCAAATTGGCTGTGCACTTTCTGATGGAAAGACAAGGAGTGCTGGTATTGGTTTGTTATAAAACATGAAGAATCAATATTTTTACTTAAAGTACAATGATAAAAAAATAATTTAAGGAACTGCAGCTGTTACTTAAACTTCTTTATCAGTGATAGGTAATTTTAAATATATTCTGGTACACAGACGAGTGTCTTGTTTTATAGAACGTATCTCCTAATGTACTCTAACAGGAATAAGAAACTTTCAAGAACACTAATTTTGTCAGTTACTCAGTATTTTATAATAATCATTCCTTCTTCTATTTTTGAGCTCTCAGGCATCTGGGCAGTCAACTAGAAAAAGTCGTTAGACGTATGTGACTAATCACATTCCATTAACAGTGAAGAACCAACAGACAAACCAAGCACTCTGAAAACAGCAAAATAAGTCTACAGTGATCACACTGAACTTGTGAATTACTCACAGGAATAAAGAAGATTTTTCTGCAACAAACCCAGCCTCAAAAGCATGATAAGCTCATGGAGCTGACCGTAACTGGAGTATCCTGGGTGTCCAGCAGTTACCACAATTCACTTGAATTAGCTTGGTGGGAGTGTAAGCAGGCTCAGCACGGAGAGATCTGCAGCCTGATCTGACCAGCAGTGCTGGTGACCAGCCTAATATGTGCTAGGCTAAGCAACATCCTTAGTTCAAGCATCATCTCCAGTATCAGCTGATGGGCACCTATGTTGTCTTCAAACAGTACTTAATGGGAGCTAGTGAGATGTCTGGTCAATGAGCACTGCCTCAGGGGGAACACTTGAGCTATAACTTCAGATAAGAAAGCATTAAAGGTAAGCAAATGCTGTGAAGAAAGACCAGGAGACAGAACGGGTCCGCTCTGTGGCTGTATGATAACACCAATGACAGCACAAAGCTATATATATGTGTGTATTTATATACATATAAGTGGGTGGCCTACTCAAGGTGAAATGATTCCCCCTGCCCTTTTCTAGAGATATCTGGAAAATAAATTCACCAGTCCTAAAGCATACAGAAGCCTGGATGTTCTCTGGATTCTCCTGGAGCCAGCCTGATGCTTAACTGCATGTAACCCCAACTCCATCACAGCATGTTAGCTTTTCATTTCCTTGTGTTGGTCTAAAAACACAACGATGAGGTAATTATTTTCTGTCACATTGCTGCTTGAATACATGGCTTAATGGAATAAACGTGTCACAGGCTAGGGCTATTTTTAGGCCAGAGTACTGGGTTTCCTACACTGTTTCTTCCTGAATTGTCACATTTAGGTACGCTCTTGAAGAAACATTGGAAGAACTTGTTTGTACATTGCTTTAGTGGACCACAGTGCTCCACATTTGGTTGAGCAGGTAGAGAGAGAAAATAGATCCATGAAGAGGACTTCCCCCTGTCACCTTGGCCCAACAAGAGCCTTACTTTCCGACAGCTTTCCTAGCACTCCTTTTCTCATCCCCAACACATTTAAAACTCCTTTGAGTAGTGAACTTGGGCCTTATTGTTCATTTATTATAACAGAAATCAGGTTTCCTGTGAAATATTTTATTGTAAATTATGGCTGGTGTCTCTTTAGCCATGGCTTACCTCATTATTTACGTGCTTATGCCAAGCTGCTAATCATGCTAAGTCATGTAATTGCTGGGGTTCAGCTAGGCACAGCAATTAAAAAGTCTGAAAAACAAAGTCTAGTCTCTAGATTTCTTCAGCCAGACAACTACCATTGATGCTTTTTTATAGGCTTATTTCACTGGACTTTGAAAAACTGATTTTTGAAGTAAACCCAGACAAAACTAAACTGCAGAGTGTTCCATCCCTGAGGCTGTCTGTTTGAGGCTAGGAAAGCTTGGATGAGAAAACCGCCGGTCAGGGGTCATGCTACAGCTGGTGGGAACGTTCCCTCCATCCCACTTCACCCCAACGACGAATTCCTAACGTAACACAATTGGCGGCAGCAGCGGCGGCTGAAAGCATTGAGTGGCTCCCCTGACAGCTATGGATGGATTTTTAAAGGGCCAGCTGGTAGCTGGGTGAGCAGGCATGGCCAGGTGCTGTCTGGAGCATCTCCCTGAACTGCCTGAAGCAGAAGCTGAGCCCGGAGCCAGAGGCAAGCTTGCAGCATCCTCGCTGCAAGCCCAGAGGGACAGCTCATGCTGACACTAAGTAGGTGCTGACAAAGCCTGCTCTGGGGGAGCACAGGCAGGCCAGGGTTTGACGTGTCCAGGACACCCCACCCTTGCAAAGGCCACGGTGCAGGCCAAGGGAGGCGGGATGTGATGCAGCTGTGGGGCTCGGCGGTGGGAGAGTGCTGCTACGCCACTCCCTAATGCATCCCATGGGCTGTGGGGCTCCAGGGCTTGCGAAAACAAGGGCCCTGGGCCCTTGCCAAGTGCTGGTTACCCTGAACGGCGAGTGCATGTAGAACAAATTAATTCACTTACATTATCATTATAAATTAATTAATCGCAAAAAGTCACTTCTTATTACAAAAGTAATTCAGTCTCGTCGTTTGGGCTCTTCCATTTTCTCCAGCTCTGAAATACCTCAGCACACATGGGAGGCCAGAGGGATTTATAACATTTTAAAAGCGGGCTTTTTTTAAGGAGATCAGCTCGGGATGCGTAGGAGAAAATTTCTTTTTCTATGTCCTCCAACGCAGAACAGTTGTGCTAGTTTCATATTTACTTATTTAGAAAAAATGTATCTTCCCAATGCTAAAAGCTTCTCTGCCAAATATTACAGTTTACTAATAAACACCTCAAGCCAAGACTTTAGAATTGAAAGGCTGACACACCAGCACTAAAACCATCGGAGACAAGGCTTTCACACTGTGTCTCTTGCATGCATCTTTCCAAAAGAAATGGATGTGGCAAGGTTATTAAAGCTGAATTTTGCCTATGCATTTCTTTTAAATTTCTGGTGTAAAACATGCAGTTCAGTGGAGAAGCTGAAACTTCCCTCTCCTGAAATCAGCAAGGGGCTGGAGTTTTGCAGCTGTGCATGTGACGCACAAATTCTAATAGATTTAGAGAAACAAGAACTGAAGTTGCACATTCAGTTTGTAAATATGATTTGTTGATTATAGTGTCTGTGATCTCATGTAATCATTTTTCTTTCATATTGCAATACTTCTGTTTCAATATTTTGATATTGGCTCACTGCTTTTACTTGCATATCCTGATGTAACCAGAAAACACTACAGTCTCTGAAAATATTTTCTTCAGTAATCATGGGATGCTTTACTTCTGTAACCTAATCATATTTAAGAATTATTGTGTTTAGTTTTAGAACTGGAAAGCTCTTTTTACGAACTTTTTACTGTACAGAATGGACATTGCTGGTACCTTGCTAGGAAGTAGACTGCTAGAAAGACATTGCTGAAAACACAAATCATTTTAGTAACCACCATTTTATTCAATAGCAAGCTGTGGGATACCAAGCCCTATCTGAAACCAAATGGATTTTTGAATTTCCAGATCACACAGTCAGCTTCCCTTATATTTCACCGATGTGATCACAAAGAGGCATGAAGTGATTTTCCTCCTTGCAAGTTCTTAGGAACTTTAGCAACACTCAGCAAAGAAGCTGTACATGTAATGTTTCTGAAAGAACTATGCAATGCTCTCTGTTAATCAAAATGTGACTTACAGGAGCAGGTTATCATAGAATCATAGAATCACAGAATCATAGAATGGCTTGGGTTGGAAGGGACCTCAGAGATCATCTAGTTCCAACCCCTCTGCCGTGGACAGGGCTGCCAGCCACTAGCTCACTAGATCAAACTGCCCAGGAACCCATCCAGCCTGGCCTTGAACACAGCCAGGGATGGGGCAGCCACAGCTTCTCTGGGCAGCCTGTGCCAGCGCCTCACCACTCTCTCAGGGAAGAATTTCTTCCTGATGTCCAACCTAAACCTCCCCTCTTTCAGTTTTAGCCCATTCCCCCTTGTCCTACCATTATCCACCTGTGTAAAAAGTCGGTCCCCCTCCTGCCTGTAAGCTCCTTTCAAGTATTGGAAGGCCGCAAGGAGGTCTCCCCGGAGCCTTCTCTTTTCCAAGCTAAACAATCCCAACTCCCTCAACCTTTCCTCACAGGAGAGGTGCTCCAGCCCTCTGATCATTTTGGTGGCCCTCCTCTGGACCCGCTCCAACAGCTCCACATCCCTTCTGTACTGGGGGCCCCAGGCCTGGACACAGTACTCCAGGTGAGGCCTTCCAAGCGCAGAGTAGAGGGGGACGATCACCTCCCTCTCCCTGCTGGCCACCCCTCTCTTGACACAGCCCAGGATGCCGTTGGCCTTCCTGGCTGCGAGAGCACACTGCCGGCTCATGGCCAGCTTTTCGTCAATCAGAACACCCAAGTCCTTCTCCGCAGGGCTGCTCTCAAGGAGTTCTTCTCCCAGTCTGTACACGCACCTGGGATTGCACCGACCCAAGTGCAGCACCTTGCACTTGGCCTTGTTGAACCTCATCAGGTTCTCATGGGCCCACTTTTCCAGCCTGTCCAGGTCCCTCTGGATGGCATCCCTTCCTTCAGGGGTATCAACTGCATCATCTCTAGAACAGATGTAGTAAAGATGGTGTTTTAAACTCTGTAAAATCATCCCTTGTTCCTAAACGCTCCCCTCCCCACCACCCCTAGAGCCCCCTCTACAGCCAGAACTGCTGGTGGCACACAGAAGAGGAACAAGTCTGCTGTGGCCCATGTCTTCTCCACTGGTTGGTGGTTTTCTTATTGTCAGGTTATGTTAAGGTGCATCTGGATAAAAAGTGAAATACAATTAACATAACCACCAACAATTTTAAACGTTTTGATCATCAGGTGAGTTCTTTCAAACAGCAAAACAAATTAAAAGTAGGATTGTGAAGAACATGCTTCAAACTTTAGTTTTTCTTAACATTTTACACATTAATTAGAGACCTTTAAAATATCTAGTGGTTTCATCACTGCTTATTGCCTTCTTCACATAATGTTCAGCTAGCTCACATGATTTGTTATCTTCCTTTAAAGCATATCTGATGAGTTAGCAGAAATGAAATGTTCTCTGGGCTAATAGTTTAAACTCTTTCAGCTCTAAACTCCTGAAAACCCTAAGCTTTTGAAAAATGAAAAGTGCTTTTCAGGCTGTGGGCAGAATTTCCAAAGTCAGCTTCCTATGACAGAACAAATTTGAGCATCCACATCTGAGTTTAGCCTCTTTTTTGCATGCAAGGTCAATAATGAGCACTTGCCATTTCAGAGGTCCATCCTTGTTTCTATGCCTAACATCAGGGGCTTGCAGAGCTGAAAGGTCAGCTCGGTATGCAGCACTACATGGAAGTTGCCTCTGTGGAAATTGCCATGGCAGTCACCTACCATATTTCATTTTAGAAGCTAGAGTTAATTTTTTACCAAGTGAAAACACCAAAAGAGCTTGACTTGTTTAACCTTTGTGTGGCTTTTAGACTGAAAATCAGTACTGCTTAATCTTTAGTACACACAAGTGGTCATAGAAATACCTGAGGATCTATTGTTGCAGGGGAAATGAACTCTGCTGATGGGAGGAAACCTATCCTGTATGTAACACAATTTCTCCAGTCTCCAACAAGTTCATAGCTAATTCAGGAGGGTAGGTTTCAGCAAGGTTTTCAACACAATTTCTAAGCTGGCAACATATCTTACATCTGTAGTTAGGTCATTATTCTGTCACTTGAAAAATCATGGGCAGTTATCCAAGAAAAAATCAGATGACTTTAGACACTTCCGTGAAATCATCCAATTATTTAAAAAATCTTAGAAGTTATCTTGGCAACATTAGATATTACTGAGCCAAGAAGATGTCATAGCTGGAATACACTGGAAATAAACTATTTTGTGTTTATACACATCCCAAGTTAGTTTCACAATACTCCTTGGAATTGTCATCAGTTATTGAGAAGAAAGATCGCAAAATTCACTTGTTAAAATCTCTAATTTGGGAGGCAGGAAGGTCATCAAAACAGAAAGATCCCATTATTCAAGAGTAAACTAGACCAGTTTATACTGACTGTTGGTCTTTTGTGTATGAATTCTATCTATCTGCACATCTTCATGCTCAAGTTTCATATTACTTTTTTTAAACTTTGGGAACTGAGGTCTAACCCTGTCCTACAGTAAAGCCTCCCTTACTAGATCCCCATTGGTTTGCTGCGTTCAGGCTTGCCACACTAGACCATGATTTTAACAGCACACACCTTTTGCATCTGCTTTCAGAAGTAGGACCTTGCTCTCTTTCAGCATCTGGCATCAATCCATAAGCTGACTGCCACAGCTGGAAGCATAACTCCTCTCAGAGGGAACTGACTGGCCTTCCAGTCCTGTAGACATCCATAGGGAAAGCAGCAGGCTGCAGTAGCTTCTCTCCCAACACAAGATTCAGCACATTGTGGACTGTGAACCTGTGAGAGAAGGGGAACTTTTCTCTGGAGCCTGCTTACCTCAGGTGGCCTTCATGCCTCTGATCTGCTCTAACCTGTTTTCCTTATCCCAATGGCTCCCTGTCTTTAATCCTTTCTGCTTTTAATTTATTGTGTACATACTGTGTGGCTATACAAGTGAAAATACGTAACTAAGATTGCTTTTTACCCTTCCAGGAACATATGATGGTTCAAACAGAAAAAAAAAACAGGTTTTACAAAAGATTCTTGATCTTCTTAATTTAGTGACAGGGAGATCCAGAGACAACAGCACTCTGCCCAAATACAGCAGTAGAGCAGAGTTCTTTGGGTACAGACCAGCATTACCAGGACTCAGGTCATTCCCACTCACACTGAGTTCCTCAAGTCTCTATCTGCTAAAGGATCCAAAGGTCTCAGTCATCCCACCAGCATTATCATGCTCAAAGAAAAGAAGAAAAGAAACACATTCCTGAAGTGAATGCCTGGAATGACATGTATTTTTATTTCCACTTCTGTTTTTTCCACCACCTTTGAACATGGTATCTCCTACAACCAAAAATGGTGGTGTTTTGGTTTTTTTTTCTGAATGTCCAGAAATTAGTGAACTGGTTCTATTCAGGCATCACGTTCTGCCTGACTCCTCTTCATGCAGAACACAAGGTTTCTCAGCACCCAGGAGTGCTTTGCAGAGTCTGCATTTTAGGCACGTTATTTCTTTGGGATGTATATTCATGGCATATGGATGAGATTGGGAATTTAGCTGCCTTCCAATCACTCACACATACATTGACTGAACACAGGGTTTTATTTGTCTCCTTTTTATAAGGTGACATCGTGTGCCTTCTAAAAGCAATCTCCATACAGAATGCCTGAGTACTAAATACTGGAACAGAAGCACCCTGTGCTGAGAAAGACGTAACACAGTTTCATCATCAAAAATGAAATGAAAATAAAGGCCATGGGCTTATTAAGGAACTTACCTGCTTCTGTGACTGATCCTTCAACGTAATTCGAATATTTATCAAGCAATGACTAACTGGTTGCACATTTGGTGCTCATTATTTCAAAAAGGAGGAATTTGCTAGTAGTTACCACACAGCAGTATCTGGCACTACCACTTTTAACTAAATTTAGAACAGGAAATGACAGCACTAACTGACACAGCAGTCCCAGGAGCGCTTCAAGCCCAGACTGCCACTGGAAGGAGCAGCCCTGTCTCGCCCCCGCCCCTGCTGGCTCCCGCTCCTGCCCCTGAGCTGTCCCACTCTCTGCAGGCGAAGCATCCCATGCGGTTCCTCAGCACAAACCAAGGTTAACACTACCCTTGGGCACACGAATAGCTGTGCTGGTGCAAAGCAGCACGTGATGTAAAAAGGGGGGAAGGATCATGGAGAAGGGCAAAGGGAGAAGAACAGAGGAGGTGGTGTAATGGCCCACCTGTCATGAATCTGCAGCAAAAACCATTTACTTTTTCTTCACATATACAAGGGTTGAATTTTTTGATAATCATCTTCTTTGTAATCCCTATTGCTGAAAAAGCTCAGATGTATTCAGCAATTTCAGTTATTTGCTGTGGAACAATACCATTAGTACAATTCAAAATGCAGTTTCACATCTGAAAATGCACAAACATGGCTAGTGGCCTTTCACAAGGAATTATGAATCAAGGGGTATCAACAAGTCTCTTGCTCCTGCACTCTGCAGAAAACACAGTCAGTCTGAAAATCCATGAATAGGGAGTGGGTAAGCCTGGGGAATTAACATTTGCCTTTCTTAATGAATTTATCCACAGAGGTTTTCTATACAGTCCATAACTGTAATGACCTTTCATTGCCTACTTTTCCCTGTGGAAAACTTTGTGAGGACTTCCAAATTCTTTACACTTACTGATTGCTTCTGTGTAAGACAGTGGTTTCTAAGGTGTTTATATGGGATAACCCACACTATTCTTTAAGATTTTTGAAGCTAAACATCAGACTTAATACTAAATTAACCTGGTTCACACAGATCTCTCCAGCGCATATTCACTAAGTAGCTCAGGTAACTTCTCATTTACCCTTTGCTCTCTTGTGTCTCTGTTCCAAGATTTTGTCAGAACCAGAAAGTGATTTTCTCTCCTGCTTTTGGAATTACATCAAGATATACTCTTACTGATCCTACTCTTTGCTGATCACTGGAAAGAAACTGGGGCATCTTTATTCCTGTCCCAGCCCCACTCATTTGCTTGCAATCACATTTTCTGCAGCCTCTCACCAGATTATTGAAAAGTATACTCATCAGAAAGATATTTATGTGCCTCCAGGAAATGACTCCTCCTTTTCTGTGAACAGAAGTCACTCAAAAATCATGGCTCCTAACTTAGGTGCAGAGCAGATGAAGCTCAAACTTCTTTAACTCAAGAGCAAATTAAAATAGCATTTTTCAGACAAAAGGAAACGTTTTTAGACAAAGGATTTTCTCAGAACAGTCACTCAGGGGGACTTCTCAATTCAAATTTGGTAAATACTTTGGTTTTACATTTCAGAAAAAGGTGAATTTTTGGTTTCATGATGCCAAATAACTAAAGCCACACCAAATCTTTTAATCATGTTGCATATTATGCTTTACTTTTCACATACACACACACCTGAAAGATAAGCAAAATTTGACACAGGTACTAATACCATTTATACCTTCCATATGGAGTATTACAGGTTTAATGCTTTTAACTCAGGCTACATTTACACTTTCACAAAAGCAAACTGAGAAGAGAAACAGGCAGTAAGAGTACAGACTGCAGGCTGTCAGAGAGACATATCATTACATGATCATATATTAATTACATATTATGTATTACAGAAGAGGAGGAATCAGAAGAGGAATCCGGAAAGCAATTTCCATTTTTTTTTTCCCCAGTAAATGACTTACTGTAGCTTAAGAAAAGCACTTTCAAGATTTTTGGTTTCCAGCTATCAACTGTGAAAATAAATCCTAATTATGCAGAAATGCTTAAACTACAAAGTCTCTTTTTGTCCCTCTGGTCACATAACAATAGCATGAAGACAGAGCTGAAACATCTGCCTCCAGGATTAGATGAGGATTAGATGAGTTACCAGGGTCTAAAAAATCTACATTATCCTTAATCCAGTCAAATCTTTATATTTCAATAAACACATTTGTATTTTTAATGTAACACTGGAGAGCCAGTACACAAAAAAGAATCTGAAGTGTCAGTAAACTTAATGGAAATTGAATTGGAGACAGTAGACAAAATGGAGAGAAATACATTTTTATTAGTTTTTCAGAAAAACAGGCATTTTTTCAAGATTCACAAAAAACAAAGGGCCTTTTTTCCATGCAAAATGCAGTTATTGGACTTTGAAATGTTTTTGTTTGTTTGTTTGTTTTGTTTTTTGTTTTTTTCTTTTGGAAAATGATCAAGTTAAGATGTGCAAATCATGTTTTTGAACTGAAGTAATCTGTGAAAGTACTTCATTAGTCTATGGTAGACTTTTTTGTCATAACACTGTCCAACTGCCACGTGAATCACAACAAACCCGTGCCTTCTGAAACACCTTGTGGCATTCAGGCAACAGGGACCTGTTCCCCCAGGTACCTGTCTCTCACTACGAGACGTCTGGGGGTCAGCCTTCCTCTCATTCAAAGCTGTTTTAAAGCTGAGCTAACTCAGTGGAGCTCAGAAGACAGAATGCTGAGCTTTAACGTAGAGCATTGGGTTTGTGTGGCAAGGTTTCAGCAGCAGGGGGGCTGCAGGGGTGGCCTCTGTAAGGAGGCCGGTGCTGCCCACGAAGGGCACGGCTGGTTCCAGCAGCCACCCTGGTGCTGCCTCTGAGATATGTCCTTGGAGGGCAAAATGCCACACAGCAGCGTGAGGAGGGAGGCAAAACAGTGTGAGAAAGAGCCCTGCAAACTCCAAGATTAGAGAAGGAGGAGGGGGAGGAGGTGTTTCAGCTGCCAGAGCAGGTACTCCCCCGTAGCCCACGAACAAGACCGTGGTGGAGCAGGTATCAGCTGTGCAGCTCGTGGAAGTGACTATTTCCTGAAGGCATGGCAGCCTGTGAACAGTACATTCTCTGGAACTGAGACCCCAGAAACTACCTAGTAAATGTTGTATATTTGAAATCAAAATATTCAGCTTCAAATATTTTAATATCATAAAAAAAAACTAATAAATCCTTGAAGATCTCATCAAGTTAATATTTCTAAAGAGCCAATCATTAATTCAGTATGATTAATTATTTTGAAACAGATGTATCTGTGAGGCAACATTTTAATGTACTCAACCATCGAACAAAATGAAGAATGTACCTAAGAGCAAGCAAATAAACCACAACCAATATATGGAGAAGTAAAAACTTCGCAGATAAAAAAGATGCAAGGCACCCAAGACTGTATTGCCTGAAGACTTTGAAATATGTTTTTGCTGAAGCTACCAGAAGGAATCAGATTAACACTTATATTGCTAGTGAGAAACTTCCAACATCATTAGATCCTGTGAAATGTCATGTATGGTCCCCAGAGATCATACATGAATCTGTGTGCAATGAATTTAAGAATAACCAGGAATGTAAGGTCAAACACAGTTACTGAGAACAAATCTTAGATCCAACTGAGTATGAATATTCATGTTTTTAATTAGTTTTTCATTATATTATTATATTTTCTAAGTATTTTTTTGAAAACTTGAAGACTGTTGTTACATGCAGCCTGACCTGCTCCAAGCAACCATCCTTACAGCAAACTCAGCAAAACTGTGTCTTACTGAAGCATGCTCCATGTGTCAGATGACAAGATGATCTCAGCTGGTCATCAGCTTTGGTTGGCAATACTATTTTCAGACATGGAACCCAGTAGTATTTTTAACCCTTTTAATTATTTGTTTGTATTTGTGGACACAGTCACTGGCATTTTGCTGACCTGGAGAACCTAGCACAATCTTTCCAGGACCATTTCCATTTGAACGGACATTTCTGAATAAGGAGAAGAGCTAAACAAAACTCCTCTCAAGACCTTAGTGATTCTTTAGCAAACCAAAGATAGTAATACAAAGTGGCATAAAGAAGTGTCTGCTCGAAACTTTACTTGAACATACAGGTGACCACCAACGGACCTTTCCTGAAACGCAGGACAAAGTGCAAAGTGGGGCTGCATAAAGTTATGAAAGAAGTTCTGACTGTTTTCTCTAACTCTGTACCTTCCAGCAACTTTACACGAAGAGACCATATTAGTTTGTTCACAAGCTTCTGCCACTGCTGCAAAGTGAACTGTAAAAACACTGCTTCCTATATCTTTCTATTTCTCTGCTCATACAATAAAGCTAACCTAATCTGAAAGCTTAACGCTGCTCTTTAGCATAAAGAAATACAGCAATATCCTCTTTTTCATAACATGAATATATGTATAAAACTTCTTGCCTCAGGGAGAATTTTGTTAAGAGTTTACAGATGCTGTGAAAGGCAAGAAAATCATTCCTCAAATTGTAAGAGATATGAAAGTAAGGACCTGTATGCTCAGTAAAATGCCCATTTGAGATCAGTAGAATAATTATCATATGGATGAAATTCTATATTAAAGTGAATTCTATTTATTCAAAGCTGGATTTGGGAGAGTATAATCTTGTGTCTTCCACAACTGGCAAATTACTGCTGTTAGCTGAACAGCAAAAAGGATGGGGAAGAAGAGGGAATTTATATGGAATTCTTAACCACATAAAAAGTGGGCAAGAATAATGTAATAGATAATGTAAGCAAGCAACAGGAGTAAATAAGACTCTGAGAGTAGAAAAACATTTATAGAAAAGATACAAGAGGCTAGAATCAAACTGACAATTTTCTTTAAAAGGTTTTACTTTCTTATCATAGAATCCTAAAACCATAGAATGGCTTGGGTTGGAAGGCACCTCAAAGATCATCTAGTTCCAACCCCCCTGCCACAGGCAGGGACACCTCCCACTACACCAGGTTGCTCAGAGCCCCATCCAGCCTGGCCTGGAACACTGCCAGGGAGGGGGCGTCTCTGGGCAACCTGTGCCAGTGTTTCACCACCCTCACAGGAAAGAATTTCTTTCTAATATCTAGCCTAAATCTCCCCTCTAACAGTTTGTGGTCATTACCCCTTGTCCTATCGCTACATGCCCTTCTAAAGAGTCCCTCCTCAGCTCTCCTGTAGGCCCCCTTCAGGTACTGGAAGGCCGCTATCAGGCCTCCCCAGAGCCTTCTCTTCTCCAAAATGAACAACCGCACCTCTCTCAGCCTGCCTTCGTAGGTGAGGTGCTCCAGCCCTCTGATCATCTTCATGGCCCTCCTCTGGACCCGCTCCAAAAGCTTGATATACTTCTTGTGTTGGGGGCCCCAGAACTCCAGGTGGGCTCTCATGAGAGCAGAGTAGAGGGGCAGGATCACCTCCCTCTCCCTGCTGGTCACACTTCTCTTGATGCAGTCCAGGACGCAGCTGACCTTCTGGGCTGCAAGCGCACATTTTTGGCTCATGTTGAATTTTTCATCAACCGACACCCCCAAATCCTTCTCTTCAGAGCTGCTCTCCAGCCATTCTCTGCCCAAACTCTATTTGTGTTTGGGATTGCCCCAACCCAGGTGCAGGATCTTGCACTTGGCCCTGTTGAACTTCATGAAGTTGGCATGGGCCCACCTCTCAGGCCTGTCCAGGTCCCTCTGGATGGCATTCCTTCCCTCTAGCATGTCAACAGCACCACACAGCTTGGTGTTGTCCGCAAACTTGCTGAGGGTGCACTCGATCCCACTGTCCATGTCACCAACAAAGATGTTAAACCGCACTGGTCCCAGTACCGATCCCCAAGGGATGCCACTCATCACCAGTCTCCATTTCGACACTGAGCTGTTGACTGCAACTCTCTGGGTGAGACCATCCAGCCAGTTCCTTATCCGGCATGTGGTCCATCCATCAAACCCTTGCTTTTTCAATTTAGTGACCATTTAGCTCTGTGGAGTTTCACTCTGCTTATCCCAATGGTAGAAGGCTCAGATCCAGATAAATATGTATAATATCTGAAAAACAGGGCAGATATCAAAGAACCCTGAAAAAAGGAAAGTCAGACCCAAAAACTAAGGGATTCAATGCATAAAAGCTCTACAGCCAAAAAATTCTTTAAATAAAAAAAAAAAAAAAGCAAACATAAAATGTAGTAGCTTCTATCATAAAAACATGTGTTATTCAATTGAGTCATTTCAGTTGGAAAAACTGTTTTCTTTCTAAGTTAAGTTTTATGAAAGATCTAGAACTTTTAAGACTTTCCAAATTATTTGAGGAGACAGGCGCATAAAAGAAAACGTTAATTTCCTGTCACTTGAAGCTTTATGTGCTTCTTTTTTTATCTCAGTCCAACATTATTGTAGGTTATTTAATATTTAATGTTGCAAAGTATTTGACCTAGGTAGAAACAAGACGTGGATTTTCTGCATAGAGCATTCAGAATATCAGTCAAATCACAACTAATGGTAGTGTTGAGGTTATTAAAACTCCTGTGGTTCACTTAGCCAAAGAGCTTTCTGTCTCCACCAAGAATGACATATTGTCATTACTGTTAACATTTTAAAAGATTAAATAAAAACGGTATTTAGTATAAAGCAACTGATGTATACAGAGAAAGGTCAAAATATTAACTCTGTTCTATAGAGGAATGATGAAATAACTGTCTACCTTTACATTGTCCTTTTCCATCAGACGTGCCAACAGAGATTTCCCACTGGAAGACCACTGGCCATACCTTACCTCCATGTGATGTCTCTTACCACGTACAGTGTCTGCCTCAACCAGCTGTAAGCACTGTTGGAATGGAGCTGACCTGTGGGCGATGGTCTAGCTGCGCATGCCCTGTCCCATTTTTCATACTCTAGTTTTCCTCCCAAAAGTTCTAGTATGATTAAAAATAAACATTGGGAAACAGATTTATGGTGGCGTAAAATCAGAGGTAGCATGGATTAGCTGATCTTTTAGGAACTACCTTTCTCACTCCCAAGCTACAAAAAGATTGAAGAGTGAACAATGTTGAAGTGGAATATGGTCATTGGTAATAAATCCTAGGAACTCCCTCCACTCCCCAAAGTGATCACTCGCTGTAAAGCATGGACATAGTTAACACTGCTAACAATGCAAATTACAGCATTGAACTGGGGGGGTGGGGGAATCTCCTGTCCCTTCATACATCAAAAGCAGGTTCCCTTCCCTGGTGTTCCTTCAAACATGATGGCATCTCACATTTTCCCCTGCCTGCCACCATCTGCCTCTCTGATTTTACAGGTGAGATGCACATACTTTGTTTAAAGCAAATAGAAAACTCAAAAACAGAGTTTCGACAGGACAACTACAAACACAAGTTTTCCTCTCAGAAAAAGAAAAAAATGGTGTTGTCAAGGAGGAAAGGATTTGGCATGAAATCTAATCCTGAAAGACATGCATTGCAGACTATACATTGGAAAAGTGTCCCCTGATGAAAATGATCCTTCTCTGCTGTGTTACAACTTACATACACCTGGGAATCAACACAGGTGTAGTTACCTCCTTGATTTTATTTTCACAGCTCATGCTATGGTGAAAGTCTTGCTACACAAGAGCAATTAATTTGGATTTACTAAAGCCAGTGTAAACTTTCAGAGCTTAGTAGAACTCTTTTTGTAAATTAAGCTTAAAAAAAAAAAAAAAAAAAAAAAAAAAAAAAAA
>VXAV01010533.1:0-15484 GCA_013399715.1 Alectura lathami | reverse complement strand
CCATGTTCCAAAACTCATGGAGGAGTTGTAAATTCCCCTGTCTTGCAGCATAAGGCCCAGATGTACAACCCAATAAGTTAACAGAAAGGCTCCTGGTGACTTTGATGACCTGTTTTTAGGCTTTCAAACAGCCCAGACTATGTGAGTGCAGCAGGTATGGAGCACGTCTAGCTAGAAACACAGACACACATACAGCTTTCCAGCTCCAGAGAGCATGTCTGAGAGTCCAGGGGGAAGCGGCTGAAGTCCATGTTGCACATCGCTGTCACTGTGATCCTAGAAGTCATAAATAAGAAAGGTTGTTTTCTATGAGGAGCAATGAAGGGAGAACATTAACACATATAAACAACTTCGCAGTTTTAAAGCCAGCAAAAATCCCTTAGCACTTCTTCAAATACCAGCGAGATAGATTATAAGCAGAAACTCCAGTGGAAGCTGTAATTTCAATACCTGCAAGGAACTAATATACCGTCTCTGACATTACAGTAATACTAATGTCAACAGGGACATTTCCACTACGTTTTATATCCAACCATTTCCCTACAAGGCAACAACAAAAAGTTACTACACCATTTACATTTCGAAGTCCCCTTTTGTCCAATTTGCTTAACATTTCCTCATTTTCCCTCTGCTCAGCCTCCTCCATAGTCATCCCAACAATAACCTAATCCCAAGGAATGTTATTGCAAGACAAAAAATTCCTCCAGTATAGACATTATTAAGGCAAACAGTTTCTTTCAGTTCTGTGTACTTCTGAGGCTGGGGATGTAAGATGCGTGCAGCTGTTTTTCAAGGCTGTTTTTCTCTCTGTTATGTTCACATCTCAGCTAAGGAGCTGCAACAGTCCCAGCTCCAGTTTTTAAATCTGAGTCCAGTTGTGCACAGCATTATGTAACGAGTTTTCCAGTGGGTCAGTGAACTTTCTCTCAGGGACAGATTTGCAGCGGAGCTCTGGATTTAGTAGTGGCAGATCAGCTGTGAGTCATCATTTCGGGGCCGAACTATGTAGGCTGTGACCATTTCCTAGATTCATTGCAGATGTTGATAAACAACTTTTCTTCTGTTCTAGGGATGGTGATCCAAATCCTATGATCTGACCTACGTACTCAATACCTCTGAAAAGCACATGCTGTTCCTTTTGAGTATGAACTAGAATAGAGTTTTGCCATACAAGCTAAACTTAGAGAAGCATTTTTCTCCAGAAAGTGTATTGTTGCGATGACTTCCCATAGCTCTGTACGGCATTTCAATGTATTATATAACTCAGACTCATTATAATGTGCTATTTTATTTCATATTAAAAAATAATTTTTTAAAAAATTGTAAGCTAGGTTTGTAAAACCGAAATTGTAGCACAACCTGTGGTTGTTAACAATTTGTTAGTCAGGGACTGCACATAAACTCAACCTGTCAATTAGGTATTCAGTTAGAGTGCAGTGTTCAGGTGGCCTTGGAAGCACAAGGTCCCAACAGCGAAGGAAATGTCCCTCAGCCAGGTGCCAACCCCATGCAGATACCTCAGATAAGTGAGGGCATTTCCAGTGCCGCTTCCGTGCTTGAGTAGTCAGATCTTGTTCTGAGTGTTCTAAGCACTGCCAAGCCCAAATATCATGCAGATTCTCATTATCCTTGGATTTTATTAATCAAATTATCAGTTTAACTCTTGCGCAGTCATCTGTCGTTCCTCACATCCTTCTCTCTTCTGACATTAGAAATTCACATCACCCCCTCGATGGCTCAGAAAACTTTGAAAGCAGGTACCCTGCATGAGGGCAAACAAGCAGAACTGAATAGAGCTAAGTCTGCTGTTAAACATATTTGTTCTTCTCTTTGGTTGTTGCACGCTGGAAACAAGTGGAGTGCTGCTGGCTTCAAGGCATGACAACCACCCATTTCATTGGAAATGGACAGCATCTTGAGCTTACTTGATGTGAGAGCAGTCAGACCTTGCCTGCAATTAATGGGTTCAGAACAGGAAAAGTGTTCTGAGATGTTTGGGCAAGGTGGGATTTTGCAGCTCAGTAAGATCAGGCAAAATGAAGGAGCCATACAGTGCCTCTCTCTTTTTTTTTATACACAAGTTTCTTTGTGGTTTTAATAATTTGTCCAGGGTTTTTCAAATAAATTCATTAGAATTATATTTGGAATATGGAACCAGTGAACTTTAGAGCTCCCTGGCTTTGTGGGATATTGTCCTACTTGGGAAAATACCAAATGCTATTTTTATTCTTTAAAGATAAATAGCCTCCTGAATCAAACTTTCTTTTTCTTTGCAGAAAAAAACAAACAAACCTTTCCCAGATTTAAGAATTATTTTGCCATAACTGAAGAGAATAAGTTCCAGGTCCTAGAAGAAAAATCCTTGTGCTATGAAACATTCTGTAAATTGTCAGCAAATTTGCAGTCCTGGGGAAATGTCTTTTAGTCTGGGCTCTTGAGCTTTTTCCTCCGGTGGTGTGTTTTTCCCTGCCTCTCTCTTTGCATTCTTCTGAAGAAAATACAATCAGCTGTCCAGTCAACTGATCTGCTAGAAAATCAGGGACTCCAGGGTGTCTTTAATATTGCTGTTTCAGCTTCAGTAAACTTAAATCTTTGTACCAACATGCAAACTCTGACCACAAAAAAAAAAAAAAGTTTTTCCAGACAAACAGGAAGCAAAATAGGATAATTATAGAGGTCACCATCTGGTACATCAGCAGCTTCCAGTTTAATCACACACTGACCCCGGCACAAACATCCCTGCTTGGCTAAGCCCTCCTCTGGCCGCAAAGGCTTAGGGGAATGCTTCCCTGGGGGAGATTATCCTGTTACTGCCCACAACATGGTTTCTCTCAGCTTCTTGTGAAATGTCTGGTACTGGGGATGCTGGACGCAGGGCTCTGCATCAGCTGCAGGAGTAGCAGCATTGCCAACAGTAGTCCTGGCAGTCCCCAAAGCCATACTGGGGCAAAACTGACAGTAAAGACCCAGGGTGTGCACAGGAACTTTGGGGCCATGCCTTTACCTCATGCTGTAGAGGACGTGACCATCGGGGAACACCCGCAGCATGATGTTGTCCGTGGTGGTGTCGTGAATGAAGGACCTTTTGGAGTGCACAAAGAAGACATCTGGGACCCAGATCTTCTTCACCAGCCTGCCGTCAAAGGTCATGCTCTTGTTGGTGGTGCTGGGAAACGAGAGACGCTCATCCTTCCAGTAGTGCCTCAAGTACAGAGTCATGGTGAAGTCCTTCATGAAAAACAAAGAGAAACAGAAGGAGGGCTGTCAGTGTTGCTTTTCACATCTTGGAAACACCAGAAGGAAAACTCGCTCCCACCAGGCAGATGAAATACATCCCATCTAGACTTCTGCTCCTTGTCTGGACCAATGCTCATCATAAATAGATGTTACTGACAAAAGAATTTCAGCCAAAACAAAGCATAAATCCACAATCGGTGTATTACAGTACCCAGTAATGTGCGGTCCTAAAGGAGATACGAACATGGTGCAAGAGAAACAGTGCCCTACAGAGAGGATTCTTCAGTGCTGGCAAAATTATCTTGAAGGACTATGGCATCAATAGCACATTGAAGAGTAGAAACTTCAAAAAAGCATACTGGTCAGGCTAAACACCAAGTAATTTATCCCTGAAAGAACTAAATTGTTGTGAACAGCAACCAAGTGGGGAAACTGTTTTTCCTACCATAGAAGCCCATGAATAAATCTCTCTTTTAAGCTCCTTGAGCAGGAGCTGGGGGCAGGAGCTTCAGTCACACCAAGGAAAACATCTGTTTGTTGATCCCAACCTGGCAGCCGCTGCTTTCAGAGCTGCATCTACTCCTTCTTGCTGAGAGATCAAATACACTCTTTTCTTTAGATTCCCAATTAAGCAAGTAGTTATGGGAGCTGCAGCTGCCAAGGCTGGGCAAGCAGCAACTCAGGCTCCGATCTCTTCCCAGGCACTCCGCAATTGCCTTTTAGAACAACCACCACCTCCTCCTTTTGCTTTGCTGATGCCAAGCCATCGATCAACCTGACTTTCCATTTCAAAGCGATCTTCTGGCAACAGCCTCACACTGTCTACGGGTTTTTCAGGAATATATCGAAGAAGCCTCCAGCGCCCAGTCCGGGACAAATTTGCAGAGCTGGCAGACACCTGGATTTCCGCAAATACCACGTGCTCTGCTGGGACAGACCACTGGAAAAACAAACTAGTGTAACCCAGGCTGACCTGGCAGGCTGTCCTCCTACCATGAATGCAAGTCAGCAACTGCTGTGGGAAGTACTCGTCCTGTGCTGGGAAAATGGGACTGCGGAGCTATCTACAGCAAAGGGAAAGAGAGCTGACCTCACGGCTTTCTGAAGGGCAAGATTTTTTTTTGCAATCAGATGCTCCTAAATGAAAGCTTTGAAAGATATTTACTTGCACTAGCTAGGTCTCCTTGCTGCTGTGACGTTATCTTGATCTATTAGAGCTCCAAATCTTGCGACAGCCATTTCCTGTCCTTGCAGATCCTTCCCACACACTTTGTTGAGTGCATCCCCCAAAGTCTTTCTTGCAATATCCAGGCAGGCAAGCCCCATTCTTGTGATGAAGATGTAATTGCATTGCAGTAAAATGCAGTCAGCTTCAATCTGTTCCAGCCAGTCTTCATGTTTTGCTTGGACACCACCAAGGATGGTGCCCAAGAACAAGAAGGAAGAGGCAGGAGGAGGAAGGAATCAAGAAGCTTCCTTATCGCCTCTACATTCTCCTTCCCACTTCTCTTTCCAGGCTTTTAATTCCATTTCCTATAGCCAAAAACAAACAGGCAAAACAAAATAAAAACAGAAAAATGCTTGCAAAAAATCCTTTCTCTGAAAACACCTTGAAATGCGTTGAGAGCCATACTGCTTACATTTCTTCCTCTATTTGAAGTAATAAAAAACAAAGATACAAAATCACAATTGAATTTAGTACAAATTTCTTGAACAACATCAGTGTCTAAAAAATTATTCCCACACACCAGGTTCCATGTCGGCAGAGGTGGTTCAATCTCACCCTGACTTCCCAGCCATGTGCCCCAGCGAGGTCACTTCGAGTGATGAAGAAGCAGGAACAGCTCCTTCTCATTTCTGAGGCCAATTTCTTTTTCTAATGCCCCTCTCCAGATCATGTATTTTAAAAAATGGACTCAGTGGTTCCTTAAGGAAGAAAACTCTTGCTAATAAGCATGGCTTATGTGAGCTTCACCATACACCTTCAAACATTCATACACAGCTGTTTATGTCATTGGTTGCGATAGATCCTTCAGAGCACTGACTGTCCTCCCAGTTAAGTTCCCTTTATCCTCTGTAGTTACAGACAAGCCTTTGATCATCATCTGATTTTATCAAGCCTCTCTGAGTTTGCCAGACACCGTCAGTACTTTCATCTCGCCAATAATCTGAGACTCATTGGTTTAAGGTGGGAGGGACTTTTTATGGCTAGCAATAATTGAGCCTTGAAAGAGGATTACGTACCATGTCAACCTCAGAAATACTGTCCAAACTTTCAACTTGCACATCCACCCCAACAGGAATTGCAGGGCCTGTAGGAGAATGAGATTTAGATATGTAAATAACTATTATTTTATGTCATCTGCATGTAATTAGCACTATGAGGTAGCACAGAAAACATTTCTGAGCTTATAGCATGCTTTCCTGTCCATGACTCTTGAAGAGGGGGGCAGGGGGAAGAGTTAGTGAATAACCATGTGAGACACCCTGTGAAACACTGAAGTCTCTTCTTAGCATGCTCTGCAGCACTGACACGCTGCCCAGTTTGGATGAAACATTTGCATATGTTTTTAAAAGCCGAGACATCTCATTATACATCTTACATCTTTCTATGAGCAAATTTAGCCCTGAGAGCCTGGGACTGAGAGGAAGAAGCTGCCAGCAATGCGGTCTTCCTAGTGAGTTTCTCATTTCTCATCAACAAGATATGCTATGCTAATCTCTCAAGAGCCCATTACAATTTTCATTCATACGACTCATTGATGATGGTTATAGTTTTTTTACAGCAGTTTTAAAATTAGCAACCCGAGAATCCACAAACAGTAAATAAGCAGAAGACATGCCATAACAAATGCAAAATCCTCTGTTACTAGAAAACCCGTATCAAAATTTCACTGTAGACAGCTGCACATTAATGACCAAGACCTGCTCAAGCTCCCCACAGCATGTCCTCACACAGCTTTTTCCCTTTGCCAGTGAGGGCAATCTCTCTCCCTTCTCTTTTCCCAGTCTCTGCATCTATCTGACTATGAACTTGAGGAGATTGAATTGTGCATTGAAAACATACTGACATTTGCCTCAAAATTACTCTGCACTGTGCCTGCAGGGTGCTGTTGTTATCAGTTTACTTTGCCTCTTAGTCAGAGGAGTGGAGAGAATTGACCAAGCTGTGCACCACAGATAAAGCTCATTGTCTCAGTAGACCATTATTCCCCCTGCGTTCTGTGACGTCCTGGTATCCCACCTCTCCACTGCACTGAGGAGCTAAGTGCCTACAGAGACACACACACCAAGCACAAGCCACCAAGGCTGGTCAGCAGCTGAGGGACAGCCCAGGTGGATGCACTGCTACCTTCTGCCCTCAGCCTGGGGCAGTGGGACCTGCAGGGCTTGCACCGACTAGGGCACGTGGAGCATGCCTCCAGCCTGGGCACCCTCACTGGGACAGACAGACAGACCAGAGCAGTAGTTCTGCAGACATCCACGTGACTCGTCCAGCAGAAATGATGCATCTGAAGGCTGTAGTAGCCCACATGAAGATGTGCAAAAATTTTTACGACCTACATTTTGAACCTGATCAGAAGTTAGATGATATTTAAGAGGTATCATTGTCCTCTTCTGAATCTAGATACATATCTGCATAGCACCCGGCACAGCAGTGCCTCGCATGCATTTAGCTACAGAAGCACCTGATGGGGAGAAGTTGCAACTAATCAACACCAGCGCATTTCTCTGGAGCCTAGAGACTTCAGTGCCCTTTTTCAGTCCAACAAGATGATCCCTCTTACTCCCTTTCCCAGCTTCTTTTAGTTGCTTACACACTACAAGGCATCACTGTACGCCAAGGAAAATGTGTCCCTTTTGGTATTTATTTATCTTCCTCCTATTTATTCCCTGGAACTGGGACAACCCACTAGGCCCCGGCCTGCACCATCTGCTAAAACGCAGACATGGTGTCACAACTCCTTCCAGCAGCAGGGCTGAGAAGGTCTGATGGTTTTACCTCTTGTAGACAAGACTTCACAATGTAGATGTGCTCATTTAACAGGTGAGAAGAGTCCTCAGCCTCCTCCCCAAATAACTCTGGGGTGAGCCTTCAGCAGAGGGTGACGCTGCACAGCGGAGCAGACTGTGCTTGCAGTGGTCCCTTCTCTCAGACTGTTGATCTCATCAATGCACAGAGCAGTAATCCAGCCAAAGCCAACAGCAACAGCAGCAAGTGGACTATTTTCTTCTGAATCTGTGACTTGAATCAGCTCTGGGAAAGACCTGTCAGGTGCCCAATTTGTCCACTAGGCCTAAAGAGACAGACATGGGGGAGGACGAGGGTCAGCAAACCTTCTGTCTTTGGGGGCACCAGCTCAGCTCTCCATGAGCCACTCCACGCCTGCCAGGCCAGGACATGTGCCCAGCTCCTACCTATTTAGCTGCAGGATGTGATGGTTCACCATCATTGGGTTCCTTCTCAGACCACTGTAACTCATTAAAGATGCAAACCCATGGCAAAACCACAGATACGTTTTCTTTGATGGCCCTGCCATGTATCCTTCTCTTGTCTTGCTCCTTGCCCTGGGAGGAGAAATTGCCTAGGTTCCCTGCAGGTTCCCAGTGTGCAATCCAGCATCCAGCAAACAAGGACCAGCACATGGCCCTTCCGTCACCCTACAAACACTTCATCTCCTGTTGTGATCAGAGATGACTGCATTTTCTTTAAGTGGAACTGCTGTGGTGATGGTTTTGTCCTCTTCAGTTGAGCAGCTGTGGAGGATGATAAGGTTTAACAAGCAAATTAGCTCATATAATGCTGTTTTTGAGGAGTTGCCTTGTTACTTCTGGTTCTTTCGATTGACCTAACCAGTGATGTTACAGCTCACTACGAACCCTGCCTGTCTTACATGCAGCACTTTAATGCCGCCCTTCTCAACCCAAAATCACTCTGAGTTCACACCTTGGTTGCAGCTGCACCTCTTTCTGCTCTCTGCCATGTAAACACTGAGTAAACAAAAGTTAATAACAAGATTAAGAACTTCTGTGACATTCCTCCTGCTCCATAAAATCTATTTGTTTGGTATTTTTAAGCAAGATAGATAGACTTTTTGAAGCAAGAAGCAGCGTATCTGTGGTGATAACAGCCTCTCTGATGCATAGGGTAATCAATGGGGAAAGAGCAGAAGCCTGCTGCCAGGCAGTGCCCTGTTGGTGGGCAATTAAACTTCCTTTGCTCAACTACCTGCTGAGGTCATACACAGTGGTCAAGAAGAGCATGGACAATGATGCAGATACTTGGCTATTTAAAGGTATGTAGCAACATCTCTTTAGTGTATCCATGTTTTCTGTGCCACTGCTACAGAAATGTTCAACGTTCAAGGGTAAAACGCTCGTCTGCTTGCTTCGCTCCTTGGTGTTGATCTCTTCCCCCCTCCGAAAAGCATAGCATGATGGAGTTTAGACCTGATTTGAAGCAAATCCGGTGATGTTATCACATCAGATGACGCAGCAGAAGGATGATTATGGGCTATTAAAACCATTTATGTCCCAGTGTCATAAGGGCCCAATCCATACACTAGCACAATTACTTTCAATTAAATCTCACAAGGATCAGCTTATTTTATATTCCTATGATTGATTGTTCCATAAGCTCATTTTGCTTCCTCCTCTCCAAAACCTGCTGTGCCATTGTGCTCTTAGAATGAAGCTGGAACAAGGACTGTCAGAGTCAGACAATGTTGCTTGTTCCCGTTTGGCTCAGAAAAGCTCCAGAACACAATGCAGCCCACACTGCGGCAGGCATAAGGCTGCCATCAGCCTGGCTCTTGCTCTAGGAAGCATTTGTAATTCGTGTTATTTGCTGTCACACACAGCTGTTGGCACTGTGGTGGTGCCCACGGTCTGCCACCCCAAGCAGCCACACTGAGGTGGACACGATGCTCTCACAGAGAGGACACAATCTCTGTCAGGACAGCCTCGCAGTGCCGTCCCTTTGGCTCAGCAAGGAAGGCAGTCCTCAGCCACATATATACCACGGGGTCCCCCAGTGCCAAGGGGCTGCTCCCTCCAGCTTCCAGCCTGCAAGAGATGCTCTCTAAATCAAGCATGGATGCTTAATTTAGCCTTTGTTCAGGAAATCGCCGGCATCCAAAGTCTATTTATTGCTGCAATTTCCACACTTGACTGAGCACTAACCATGGATTTAAAAACAAATAACTACGGAAGAACACTGCCAAGTTGGTACTTGCCCCCCTCTTTATTCCTTCCTTAGCTGCTCTCAAAGATAAAATACCATGCCCATGTTCAGTAAAGGTACCTCTCTTTTTTCAAGCTCCTGCACCAAGTGCTCAGCCTGGCTCACAGATGAGCAGCAGTTACCTCATTGCACAGAAAAATTCCAGCGTTCAGCTGGAGCAGCCATGAAACTGTTTTCTTTATTAAAACTAAGGGCATTCAGTGAAAAGCTGGACAGTCTGAAAAGCGCTGGAAAGGAGAGACCTGAGGATGGGTTTGGTACCTCAGTGAAAGTGGTTTCACTTTTTTTCTTCCCTGCAGTTAATTATGAATCCGATGGATGATAAAATAGAGAGCAGAATAGAGACAGGGAAAAATCCTGTGGACTCTGCACTCAAACGTGAAAATCTTAGCTCAGTACAAAGATGAGACTGTAAAACTCAGAGATCAGTGGAAGTTTTTGCTCTGCCCTTCTTGGGCCCCAGCACACAGGACTGAGGCAATGAGAAAGGATGGGAATGGGAACGGGGGGACACTGAGACTCCATGGAGGAGGCTGGGACAAAAGGCCAGGCAGGGTGAAGACCCTGCTCCAGGCGATGGCCATAACTGTTAATGATAATTAATGCAAATGATGATTAAAGCTAACTGCCAAAATCACAAAGTAGCAACTAGCGTCTGGGGAATCCTGTGGTGCCCTTAAGCTTTGCATTGCCATTCTGAATTGTTACATAGCGTTATAAATCCTCACAGCTCTCCAAATCAGGTACCTGTCTGGCAGGTCATGCTACATGAAGCTCCAGTTCTGACCACTATTTGACAGTGACCTGTATGTCAAAATTTCAAATTCTGCACATGAAACGTCTGAGGTCAAGCAAACACAGTGCTAACTGGGTCTGAGTGCAAACATTTTGCGTGTTCACTTAGCCCATCACTCTCCAGAATTTCTACCAAGATGCCATTTTGCAGAGGCACTCGATGTGAGCAATACCATAACTTCACATGGTGGCTGAAGCTGAACAGAAGCCCCACAAGCAACGTCCTCCTTAAACCACAGAAACAAACCTGGGTGTCCTTAAGGGTCAGCCTGCATACAGCACATACCGCTGAATTAAACAGCTGTTGAACAGACACAGAAAGATGTCAAGAGATTTTTGGTCTCGCTAATCCTCGGAGTCAGTCGGGAACTGCTAGACTTTTAATCCTTTCTCTCTGCATACGGAAGTGTTCGACCACTGGGGCTCCAGATGCTTCCCCAAATTCCCTACCACATGCCTCCAGAGATGAGTAAATAAACAAAATCTCTTGACTGGGGGGGAGAAAAGGATGAGGAAGGTGTGAATGAGAAGGGAAAAGAACATCTGAGATGGCATCTGCCACACCAAGCAGGTAAGCAGAGGACAAGTGAAAATAAAAAAGCATTCATCAGCCAGCTTTTGCTTGTCATACACAGTATTTTTGTCAATNTTTTTTCTTCATAGAGAGGAAATACAGAGAGACCGACTTGGAGAACCACAGCCAGGAAAACACCGGGACACTGTAACACTGGGGGAATTGCAAAGCTCAGGCTCCTCTCTATCACGTGCTGCTGGATGGGAAGCTGGACGGATCCACAGGAAAAGCGGTGGGTTTAGCTGAAAGGAGGAAGCAGGCTGCTTTGCCCAAAGCCTGCAGCCCAGTAAAGCTTTGCAGATTGTGCCTTAGGGTCTCCGAGAAGCATCAGTCAAATTCATGGGGTTATTCAAACACGAGCTCAAGCATTTGTAGATCAAGGTTGAGAGATAAATGGTATAAGCTCTTCCAGAAACAGCAAACATGTCTGCATCAGTCATCACCATCACTGTCCACTGCAACATCCTGAATAAAACAAATCCTAATTCAGCAGAACTAATACAGCCAGAACCAACCAACCAACCAACCAACAAACCCACCCACAACTTCGTAAGAGTCAGACTTCTACTTACAATATAGAAACGAACTCATCTATCCATCCATAAACTGTTCCCCCTGTACCTCAGACACAGCGCAATGGCACGTTGAGAGGAGGTTTAAGTGACCTGCAGCACAGCCTGAGGCTGACGGAGCACTTTGGATCTCCTTGTGGTATGGTAACAGCACCCACTCACTGCAGATGTACCACCTTCCAAAACGGCTTCAGCAACGCCTTATTTTTGTAAATTCCTGCATTGACAGTGTCTTTGTCTCAGACAAAACTCAGGTATTTGTAAGACACCGAGGGATCCATCTGTCAAGGTGTTTGTGGCTTTACAGGCCTTTTTTGTTTGCCAAGCTCACAGCTGTGTACATTCTGAGGATCAGCAGTGAGAGCGTGCCCTCATTTCTCTTCCCTCTGCAGTAAGGCGCTGAGTTTTGTGACCTACCCTTCAGCAAAAGCCATTAAACATTCACCTTAGGTGCTGCCTGTAGAAAAGACCCAGCACGGAGGACTTTTACACAAGACTCGCTTTGCATCTGCATTCAGTGGTCAGACGAGCACGGACCAACCCAAAGCTCAGACACAAGCCACCATTCTGGGTGGGTTCTGACACCGAGAAGACCCAGTGGCTTGTTTCACCTTGTAAAAACTTCCCTTTGAACACCAAATTCTGTCACGGGTTGCATGGGGCATCCAGTTTAGGGCTACCCTCCCCAGGGAACACAGAAGTTTCCCCAAATCCAGTTCTGGGATGACAACAGAAGGTGCCTAACATCAAAGCCTGTCACATCCCAGTGGCTCTGCACCCAAAACCACCCCCTGAGGAGCAGCGAGACAGATGCATAGGGCTGGTCAGTTGCCCACAGAGCAGAGGCAGGCAGTGGCCACAAGCGTGATGTTTGTTTTTAACACTGCAGCAGGTTTTGGAAGATACGGGAAAACGAGCTGCCATGAAAATGCCTGGAGTCAGCTTTCCACTCCCATTCTGAGACTAAAGCTTTGTGAGATGTCTCATTTTTCTCGTTGGCAGTGACTTCAAAGGCTCGTTATTTTTCCCTGAGACAGTCTCTCTCTCTCCTTCTCTATCTTTGAAGGACTCAGACAGACTCAGTCCCTGAGATAAAAAATATCTACATGCGAAACAAACAGCTTTGAGGCTTTTTTTATTCTCCTATGGTCTGTGCATGCCCAGAGTCTTGCAAATGTTCCTAAAAGGCCCCATGTCCACAAGCTGAAAAACAAACCTCAGCGTTTCTGTGTGCGAGTGTGCGTATATAGACGTGTACAGGTGACACATGTGTATGTGCACCTCTGGGACCTTGGTGCGCTCAGCAGCTGCTACGCGACTGCGGAGTCCTCACGTTTTGTCGACTGTGCGTCGTCAAGGGGAGAAGTGAGATTTATTCCAGCCCTTGACATGAGCCCTAAGTGTGCTTCATTCCCCCATCCTGACGGGAATACTGCCCGGAAAGGGCAGTGGGTTCGGGCTGATGGAGGCTATTAGGCGATGAAGAAATATGACAAAAGTGCAGCATGAGGCTGTTCTGAGGCAGAGAAGATACAGCTATTTTAAGTATCAACTAAAGCTGCTTATTCACAGGCTCCCTGTAAAATACGAGATGTCATAGATGAAATGCTTAAAAAGGATGTTTAAGGAAGGCAGCAAAACAAACATTTACATAATCTTTAAATATTAATATTTGTAAATAATACCTGAACATCTGCTATCTAGAACGAGGTCACTGACATGGAGATAACTCCCCAAGGGTCAAACCAAACACAGTCTATTTTAGGCTCTGGAGGCTACTTTGAACATCAGCAAAGCAAAAATCTTTGTCATTACCACTGTACCCAGTGGCCTGTCTCTAATGGGCTGAGAGCGGGCAAGACAACCCTGCTTACTGGGCTGTTAACAACAGGACTTACACAACATTCGCCTGCTCACTTGCTCTTCACAAAGGCCCATTTTCTTGAAAAGCCTCTTGCCTTCCTCTGATGTTTTTCCCTTGTTCCACCCCGCCCAGCCCCAGCCTGCTCTGCTGCGCAGTCCCAGCCATGTGGGGCTGGCAGCCTGCTGGCTGCCAGCTGAGACCAGCAAGTCACAGGGGGGACAGCACAGCAGCTACAGGTTCCGTCCCCTTATTAAAACTCAGCGGTGAAGCTGTAAGCTGGTCCACCACAAATTTTGAACGTTAACACCTGTCCATTATCCCACCAAGCTTGGGAACCACCACATTTACAGTACCAGATTCATTTTATATATTTTTTTTAATAGTCTAACATGACTCAATTTCCTTGTGACATTCTTTGCTGGTGTTTTTTTTTTTTTTTCCCCCAGAGATGAGTTGCTTTTCCTTCTTGGAATGTAATGCCATGGGGCTGGACTCTGCATCAGACCATGGCCCCTGAGCTACCTCCAGAGAGTAGAAAGTGTCTCAGGGCAGTGACCAATTGCAGCCACACTTGTCCCACAGGCTCTGCAGCTCTGCTTCTGCAGCACAAAAACCTTTTTAATCACATGCAGGTCAGACTACATCAACTTGACTGGCATTACTGCAGCAAAAAATCTGAAAGAACTCACAGTGCACAGCAAATCACTGCGACTGCCTGATAACATTTCAGGAGAAAATACGAGGTTCAGCTCTTACCAGGCTTTTGTTTTCTTTCCTTTATATTTCACCACCAAGCTCATCACCTGTCACTAAAAACACACTGTGTAATTCTGTATCTTTGCAAGAACCTGCAGCACCCAAGCTATCTCCTTGCGTGTGTCATGCATTCCAAGGCTGAAGCCTTGACTAAGTTGTTGCCATGTTTTCTTCCTTAGCATGTGCAACTTCACCGCAATTTTGTCAATATCCTGGGTAGCTCTGCAAAATGAGGAGGTTTTGAGTAAAAGCTACAGAAACACCGTGCTGCCTTTTTATAAAGTTGCTCAAAGTTTCTTCTTTGGTGGGAGCTGGGAAGACACTTAAAGGTCCCACAGCTGCACTCTCTCTCTGAGCCAGCCATATTCCTCTGCTTGCTTTATTCCTTCATGGATGCAGATGAAATATGACTTGGATGGCCACCCTTGATGAGACCAGTTTGCTAGTGGTTGTCTCCTGAGCTAGCAAAGGTAAAGATTTGGGATCCTCCTCTTTCCCACTGCTACATATTTACCAGCTGTGCACAGTCCTGTCCACTCAGCTCTTACAGCTGTGCACAATGCACACCAGAGCTGTCCTCGGGGCTACCAACCTGGTGTCCTGTGTGCTCTCAGATCTGAGCCTACCTCTGCACTTTGCCTCTCCCCTCTTGTTGCTCTGGGAGGACCGCTGGGACAAGCATACTCATGTCCCCCCAGGACAGCAGTGAGCAGGGATGGTATCCAGTACCAGAAACACCACGTTCCCCCCTGTGAGGGGAAGGGAACAGCTCTGACACACAAACCAACCTTGTATCAAACAGTTAAAGTGGTCAGAGGAAAACATACTTGCAGCCAGATTATATAATAGTGGTTCCTATCTGAATGCAGGAGAAGTATAACCATAGAGTCATGGAATACCCTGAGTTGGGAAGGACCCACAAGGATTTTGGAGTCCAACCCCTGGCTCCACACAGAACCACCCAAACACAAACCCTGCATCTGGGAGCAGTGTCCAAATGCTCCTTGAGCTCCGGCAGCTTGGGGCTATGACCGCTGCCCTGGGGAGCCTGTTCCATGCCCGATCATCCAAGCCAAGAAGTTACTGCTTCAGAAGCAACCATAGGAGCATTCCACATTGCTCCCTTTTAACACCCTGGGGAGGGAAGGCGAGAAGGGCAGGGGATGTCCAAGGGCAGGGAGTAAAGTGAGCCCTCTAGGCTTGTAGCAGGCCAAGGCATACCTGCTGTTTAGGGATGTACGTGCACCAGGAAGCTCAGCCCAGGCTCTGGGGAACTCTAGCAGAAGTGATGGCACTAGCACAGGAAGGAATGCAGCTGCACAGAGAGCCATGAAGTGAGGGTGAGGAATCTCTGAGAGGCCTTGAAGTACCTCCTGAAACAACCCCCTCCTGTGAGTTCACACCGGGGGGGAAGGGAGACATTAAAAAAAAAAAAAAAAAAA
>VXAV01010532.1:176352-193362 GCA_013399715.1 Alectura lathami | reverse complement strand
AAAAAAAAAAAAAAAAAAAAAAAAAAAAAGCAGCAGAGGCTGAGTGAAAGAGCTGAGAAAATATTGCTACCTAAGTTGTGCTCCTGCATAATCTCCTAACCCATGGTGTATATTAATATAAAGCTATAATATAAATCAAGCCTGGGAACAAAACATTACAGGTTTTCCCTTGTTTATTTGTTTTGGTTTCTCTTTGTTGCTCTATGTCTGTTAAGCAGTGTTACACAACCAGTGCATTACTCTCAGTTAATGCATGCCTATGAGGCATTCCAGCTGCTCCTTCAACCTGAGCTGTTTTGTAATGCGTGTAAACCTTGTTTGAGCTGGCATGATATAGTATCTGGAAGAGCAATTTAATGCAATCTCTCATCTATTCCACTGATTGCAACCATTTAGTGCAATCTTAAAGAAAGATGATTAGAACTCACTGGTTCTTAATGTTTAATTTATTTACATTCATGTCTGCTAGAAAGCCATTTCATTCATCTCCTAAACGAAAGCATAAAATCATTGAAAAATGATGTGCAATAAACATTATTATTATACTGCTGTCCTCACTAGCAGATAACAACTGCTGTCATTCATAACAGTGATTGACCTATACGGCACAGCACTTTGAATTCTAGCCATAATAAAACACATTACAGGCATAACACTTCTGTATTGATGCCTGGCACAATAACAGGTTTTAAGTTAAAATAAAATTCAGCAAGACTGGCATTTCTGTGCAGGTAGGCTGATGCATAGCTACTCCTTGAAAGAAAAAAAAAAACAACACACAAATGTCATATTAGCTGAAAAGAAAGGGTGAAATTTTGGAACCATGACTGCATCCTAATTGGCACTTCTGGTGTTGTTGCCTGGTGCAGAGGCATTCATATTAAGCTGAACAAATGCCACATTTGCATTTCCGATAAGTGCAGGCATTTTTCACATTTCTCATGCATCCCTTGTTTAAATATGCATACCTGAAAAGTTACCTAAATTAGCCTGCTAAGATGGCTTACTGTCTCATTCTCTGTGGCAGAATAGTGGATTTTTTATAATAATAACCTTGTTTCGGCATAAAGAACCCTGCCAACAGCATTTGGGGGATTCAAATAAAAGCAACATCAAAAAGTTAAAGTGGCTGTGATGGATATCTTCTAACAAAGCAGCAGACAACCGCCTATGCCAACAAGCAAAGTATTTAGTGAAGTTCCCAGCAAATGAGTGCATTCATGAGTGTAAAACTTTTTTTTTTTTTTTAACATAATACAGATTTTGTATTGATTGCAATGTTATAAGGTGCTTTTTCTTTTATTTAACAAAAGGCAGTATTAGTCATTTTATTACTTCTTTCAAAGGTACTACTATGAAAGAAGGTATACATTTTTCTTCACAGGATCAAGGTAATGAATAATTTAAAGTTTATCTTCATTCTAGCTGTGACATGTGGCTTCTAAGTTTCTGGTAAAAAAAAAAAAAAAAGATTTAGAAATAAAACTAAGCTACTCCTGCGTAATGTGTAGATAATACACACAGACATACAATAAATAAATAAATGTATAATCTATTTACTCTGCTCCCCCAAAGCACAACACTGATTAGACCTAACAGAGTGTTCCTCTATCAAGGAACATGCAGCTGCCACTCCAAACAAGCACTTCCACTTATGGAAACAAAAAGTGATGGGAAGTCACTGTTCTTGAAGTCTCGATAGTGAGAGGCAGATAGATGGAGGGATGGATGAACTGTTCTCTACACTACACCACATTGCCACCTGAACTGCTTGCAGTTTCCACCTTGTCTCACACATGCAAAGCCCAGATGGTCAAGGAGGGAGGTTGCCCCAGTGTCATTGCCCTTTGCCCACCAGACTGACATCAGCAGTAACAATTCAGGAAACTGAACCGAACTGTCCAAAAAAAGGTGGGAACTGAGCATAAGTCCAACTTTAGCATCTGGAAAGTACATGAGCAACATGTTTGATTCTGTACATGCTGAAAATTTTGCATAAACATTAGTCAAGTGCAAAGAATTGCCAGTACCCATGTTAAGTCCATTTTCAGAGACCAAGCTAATGATAGTGAAACATGGATATTTAAACCAGGTTTTGTAAGTGGTTCCCACCACTGTTTTTAACTTATTGCTATGTTTAATTACTTTATCTTTATCTCTGCTGCTGTTACCTTCTGGATACGTGTGCACACATACACACAATTTTATGGAAGGACAGTGAGGGAAGGATTTTGCAGAGAAAGCTAGTGAGCTTGCAGGGCATGATGGTGCTGCTGTAGAAACAGTTCTGGCAGGCATCTTCCAGTGATGCCTGTAGAGTGATGGCTTCCTGAGGGGACAGACCCTGCCAGTACATAATTGGCCAATCCCTCGTGGGAAGTGGAAGCTGCTGGAATGGTCTTATCCAGCTGAACTCTCTGTTCCTTCATTACCAAGATGCCATTATTACAAATTCCATTTGCATGGCGTAACTCTTGGGCAATTATCCTCTCTAAATAGAAACATAGCTACTCATACAACTGTAAGAAAAGAACTCAAAGACCTAAGCAAACCACCCTCACCAAACAATACATTTTCAGTCCAGTCTCAGTGATGTACAGATGATACTGGCTTTTCCTTATTAACTTGTATTTCTCTTACCACATTTCACAGCTTCCTCTTAAAATGCTAGGTCTTCCCCACTACAAATGTCCCCTCTTGGGATCGCTATAGTCGGAGGTTTGGAGTAAAGACTGTTCAGGACATGGTGTAACTGCTTCCCTTTCCAAAAAAAACTGAAACAATATTCTTCTGGTATCAATATTTTTGGCTGTGAACCCTTTCAAAATTAGTGCACAACTTATATTGCATCAGATGAAAAAAAAAAGGCAAAAGAAAAAGAAACATTTCTCTGAAGTTCTCTCAGTGTATCTAACTGTTAGTGTGATGTGGTAGATCAGGAGGCACTGGGATAGCTTTGTGTTTAAACTCTCTGGAGATTATTTTAAACACAGTAAAACTTGCTTGAAGTGACCAAACATACTCTGACCTGCTTTGCTAAGTGCAGTAGAACCACTCCAATGCTGCTCAAGGAACATTTGCTTTCTACTGGAGGTAAAGCTTCACCTATTTCTGGTGAATTGGAAACAGCTTTCATACCCTTGCATGAGATTAACAGTCCCCTCCTTACTTTCCGCCACTTTGCCTGGCCAGAAGAAAAAGAGAGAAGAGCAGCTAGCCCAACTGTCCCAGCATGCGGTATGCATAGTCATCAGTAATAACTTTCAATAGTTAGATAGCAGTGCTATCCTAGAGATATTAAACCATGCTAGACACTGAAAAATTAGGAGTAGAAAATGTTTGGTGTTTTAAAAAATCACATTTTTATGGCATTAAGCCACCATTATCACTGCTGCATGCATCCAGATAAACTAAAACAGTGTGACAGCTCTGGCTGTGCCGGTTCCTACTTTATCATGCTAGCGCGGGGAACAGAGTACATTCAAAATCTCTGGACACCGTACAGACCAGTGAGACTTTCCATTAATGCTGTGTGATAGCTGCTAGCCCAAGTGTGCACGGTAGATTCAAAATAAGTTCAAAGAAAACACCAGAGATGGGAGATAAGTGGAGGCAGCCACGAGCTACTGTTCAGCCAGCCAAGCTGCTTGAACTGGCAGGCTCTAAAACAGGGACATGCAACTGCACCAGCAAAGCTGGCTCTCTTCCTCCAGCCCCACACAAGTGGCATTCATCCCTTCCTGAGTACCTGGGTCATAGGCACATGAACAGGTTAACTTTTGGTGAGCCTTCTCAATTTTTAAAAGCTGTAAATGACACAACTTTTAGAAGTGCTGCAGGCTTACCTGAAGAGAAGCAAAAACACCAGCAGATAAGTTAGGGCAAATCATGTCGCTTCCAATCACTTCCTTGCACAGTGTAATTTGCTGCAGGTTTATGATTTCAGAGTCACCCCCTTGCTCAGGGGTGCCTAGTCTTACAAAGCCTGAGGTGGTCACACAGCAAGGTTTAATGCCGATAACTCTACCTCCCAAATCCTTGTTGTGCGTGTGCTGTGGACAGCGCAGGATGGAACAAGGAAAAGACAGTAACTACTCTCTTAAGCTCCTTTTCAAGCTTCTGGTATTTCATGGCTATCCAAGTGCCAATTAGGATTCTGATTTAAAGCTTCAGCAGTCCCCAAGCACAATAGCAGCCACAGCAGAAAAATAATACTTGAGTTTTCCTTCACCTTAGACTGATCAAGGAAACAATGACACTAACACATTTTCACATTTCTGTGAGGCTACTATATGCCACCAAAAAACCTTATAACCAAAAGAGTAGAGTGAATAAGGCAGAGTGGTGAATTGGGCCCTATAGGTTTTATTCTTGGGAAACAAATGAAAGTATGATGTTGCATCAAACAGAAAAAGTGTGTAAGAGTCAATCTACAGGGAATGGTGCTTTTATCTGGTCACCTTTTTCACTGTACACACAAACAGAACATTCTCTGTTGTTAATTTGGCCCATTTACTCTCTGTGCCTCATTAGTAATTATGAAGGAAAACAGGTAAATTACAGGCCTGGAAATCTACATGTTTCTGTTTTCTACAAAGTGTTATGACATTTTTTCTACTCTCTAATAACTCCACAGTGTTTTGCTTTTAAAAGTTCAGACTTGTCATATTGTTAATCCTGGATGAGGACAAGTATGCACCATATATTGGAAAATTATCGGTTGGAAAATAAGAACGATATTAACATTCAAATTGATTAACCTTTGCTGGGATGTTGTACTATACTAGCACAAACGGGCTGAATATCATGGATACTATTTTAGGTGTTTGACTGAAGAGCTGTGACTCAGCACCCCTGCAGGCACCCATTTCCCTCCTCTGACTCCAGGAGAAAGCTGACCTCCTGCTGGCGCCTGGTGTCTCTTTCACTGCTTCTTTTAACGCATGCCAAGACACAGCACATACCTTCCAACCACCACCATCCAAGAAAAGGTGCTGAGGATGAAGAACCAAGGTAGCAGAAAACCTTTGCCTATCTGCCTGTGCAGATTATTTTCACTCCTGTCTGTCTGTCTGTTGGAACATCCTGCAGGGATGGTCCCACCTCAGGTGCCAGGGCCCGGCCCAGCAAACTTCCCAATGCTCCTTTGCCAGGGCCACAGCCAGCACCAGGCTTGGCTGACAGAGGAAGTTGCTTTTCCCAGAAGACCCCATCCAGCTTTCTGAGTGCTGCATGGGTGTTTCAGTGCAGAGTCAGCCAGGCTGGGTTAAAGGCGAATGGGTCAGTCTCGCTTGTTTAGCGAGCGAGGGACCCTCCAACCCACTTGAAGCCATTCCCCAGCCAGTACAGAGTGCAGCCAGAGGCAGCAAAGCCATTTTTATGTGGAACTGCATGGTCAAAGTGGTCAAAATTTCTACTGAAGATATTTTAAAAGCCTCTAAGATTTCTGAAGTTCACCATGAAAAGTAATAGATGTGTTATAATATCTGTCATTCAGTTTGGGTACTGTAATTCTGTTGGTTATGAGTATTCATTAAAAAGAAAAAATTCAACTTTTTTTTTGGATTATTTTTTAAAGAAAAAGTTCATAAATGACCTCTTTTAGAGCCAATCGTATCTCTTTTCTTCTTAACTCAGTGGCCAGGGGATGTAAAATGAGGAATGAGAAACCTCAGGTGCCTGACAAAGGCAATAATAGTTGGTGTCCACATTAGTCAGAAACAATGTTTTTCCTCATTTTCTATTCTGATCCCCTGTTCAAGATGCTAGTATAGTAAGAATGAGTACCCCTTTAAAAGAGAAATAAGAATTAGTGAATGGGAGCTGCCCTCCAGAAAGAGTGAAAATTGTGCCAATTTAATCCCCATTTTACGTCCCAAAAAGTAGACATACAAAAAGTTTTTTACATCTAGGTTTGCGTTGCTTACATTATCCTCCGTAAACTGACAAATGATACCATTCTTTTCATTACCTAGAAAGTAGCATTCAAGCAAATAAAGTTGTGGCTAATAGATATACCTTAAAAAAAAAAAAAAAAGTAATATTCAGGTATTCAGGAGAAACCAGGCTAGACTTAAAGGAGATTTAGCTTCTCCAGCCTACACTGCAATTGCCTTCTCAGGCTATAAGTTGTGAGAATGGGAACAATTGGAGCCTGAAAGTGTTTTTACGATTTCCACTTACTGTTTGTAAAGCTGGCATGTTTTCAAAGGTATCACCATTACACGGCAAACACTGATTAAATAGATGAAATGTAAAAGTTGTATTTATATGTAATACTAAATAATTTCCAATTCCTTTTTATTGCCCATAAAAGGCAGATCAGAATTTAGAAGTTCTGTTGTTAAAGCTGCTGTTACTAGCTGGACCAAACTATTAGAAGAATGTTAACTGAATCCTATACAAGGCACTAAAAGTGCACAGAGTTTAGATCCTGCATCTATTCAAATGTGCAAGAACTTTCTGCCTGGCTTCCAGAGGAAGGATTGAATCTGGGAAATGTGTGGCAGTGACACATCTGGTGCAAGTCATCCTTCCTTTCTATAGCTCGTGTGCCAACCTCCATCCCATTATGCTGGTCTCTGCCCTCTGATGGGCTCCAACACCCTATAAAAATTTAGAGGAGGAAGAGGACACCATCTTCTCACTTTGCTAAACAGCATGGTGAGGTTAGGGAAGTCTAAGAAACTCCATCCCCAATCCCACCATTACCAGAAGATGCTTCCTCCCGTATATTTCTGCTTTTGGAGCATCAGATAAGCAAATCACACCAGCTGCCAAACATACCACCTCATTTTCCTTTGCTCATTCCTGATATGTTTCCATATTAATTCTTCCCTAATCACCATCATGGTAACCGTCTTCTGCTGTAGAAGCATACCAGAGTATTTGCAAATCTTTTATAATTTAGGCATCATCTGACTGATCATATTCTATAAGATCATGCTCTGTGAAGGCCAGCAATGCTTCTTTCAGATTGTTTCATTTTCTCCAATTGCAGCAGATTTACCCTTGGGGTACTCTCTCTTTATTTGTGGCTACCTTTGTCCTTAATTCTGATTCTATTTTCCTCCCCTGTCCACTTTGCAAAGACCATGTGTAATCTCCCCTCACAAATATAAGGCTAGCCATTGATACCCAGTGTAGCGTCCTTCCACCTAATAGCAACTTAAAGGGGCTGAAGGCCAAAGTGCGTACAAGCAAACTGCACAATGACATGCCTAAACTTCCTGTGACTTAGTCTCTTGTCCCCAGAGACAGGAAGAGTAAGAAGGACACAGCATACTTACATCACTAAATTACAGTTCCTCAGAAGAGACTTCAGTCTTTCATTAAGCCACGATTGACAGCGAAATTAAAATGGCATTTATTCCAAAATGGGCTATGGAAGCTACCGTACCCTTCGCATTCATCAATATGCTCATAAACTGAAGCATCCTCATTGCAGTTACTTCTCTTCCTTTAACAACGATGCTGCTTTCAACGTGCCCTGAGCCAGGATATCAAATTTATTCTCCCTGTCCCTGCCGAGGCCGTGAAACTTCATCTAAGTCACTAGCTGAAACTTCACCATTGCTCTTCTGACAGCAACACTGGAGGTTGTTGTGACCAGCACAGGAGAGCAGCTGGATCTCCTACATCCAGTCCTACATAAAATGTCTTCCATTGTATTTAGTCTAACTTCCAGGAACAATCCTCACACATTCAGTTGTCTTTTCGTAATAGATGATCACATTTTCTCAGTTATTACTCAATAAATCTTCTGTTTCTTAATTCATGCACAGTGATAAGCCACGTCTGCACAGGACAGTGGCTAATTAGCAAGCGCAATGTAACTACCAAAAACGAAAGACCAAAGGGTATAAAATTGAATTGAGCAGGTTTGCAGTTCATGCCAAGAAGCCCTTTTGGACACAAAAGCCCTGTGAGCTAATTCCTATCTTCTCTGCGTTATGCACAAATGCAGCATGTTGTTACTATTCACCATCACATTTTTCCCTACTAAAAAATGTAGTGTAAGAAAAGACTATGTAATTTTTCCCTTTCATATCTGTAAGCCAACAGCCTAGACCTGCAGCCTTCTCACCCAGTCAAAGCAAACAAATTGTAGCATGTTCCCACATGTGTAGGAGCAAGTAAAGCACTTGCCAGAACAGTAACTGTGTAATTCCCAGGGCACTAGGAACTTTTCTTCCTCCTTTGTCATTGCTGGGTTGGAAGGAGATATTTCTTGTTTTCAGCAGGTGGGAAATCACATCTCTTTTCCTTAGACTTGCATTAATACAACATATTAAAACCCGTCTTCAATGGGCAGGACTTCTGGGGCTACATATCAACAGGCATATAAAAATATTTGGATATTCTCTGCCGATTTTTTTTTCTTTTTTTTTTCTTTTTTTGAATGAAAGCTATGTAGAAATTTTATTAGTATCTGTTGTGACTTCTTGAATATTTTCTATGGATATGGTTATATAAATGAAACTGTTGGTATCTCTATGTAGCAACTGATTCAGCTCACATATTTCTAACAAATGAGATGGTTACTAGATGCATACAATGCATTGCCTGGAGATACTACCACGGAACTGTATGTTTTATCATTCAAGCTGAAAACTGAATTGTTTTGTTCCCTTGTTGACTGCAATAAACACGACGAACTCTGTAAATTCCAGATTACAGCTGCCAAATTTTTGCACATTCCCTCATCAGTTCAGTTATAAGAAACTTGAAGTCTTTATAATCTGAGGTTATCTGGAAAATATGTGGGTGGAGTTGATGGAAAGACTGAGGAAGGAAGAGAAATGCACCAGGATATATATAACAGAAACATTCCTCTGAAGTTTAATGCTAACATCCCCATTTATGGAGAGAGATGCAGCTACTGAGAAGAATGGCATTGTAAAGATCTGAAATTAGTAGTGCAGTATAATGTCAATATATCCAGTCTGTTTCAGTGGCTCTTGCATATCATTGTTGATACTTGTTGTTCAAAAACCACAGAATCATTAGAGTCTCAAATATCAAAACACAGTCAAAATAACAAGTTGCAATCACAAAACTGTCTTAAGAAATTAAGATGAAAGGCACGGGAAGTCAGCAAATTTGTCAGATTATAGAGCCAAAAAGCCTTCTTCCAATCAAAAGAGGAAGAGTCTTCAGTCTGTTTCTGTGGAAGAGAACATATTCCACTGGCCTTTGCAACCACTGCCCAAAAGCTATAAAATGAGAACAGTATGGAAAAATTAAGGATCTATCTGTGGTTATCGTATTTTCTCACATTCTATTACAGAGGGTAAATCTTTATTTTGGTTGGCTGAAAAACTGAAGGAAACTTTTGAAAGAAACTATGGACTTATCAGCTCCAAGCATTCAAAAAATCACACAAAAATGTATGACCTTCAGGAGTCATAAATTAAATTTAAACATCTCAGATGAAGACTTATTCTCAGTGAAGTGGATGGATAATCTGATTTCAACACAGTATGGATTCCACTCAGTCACATTTCCTAAAAAGCTTCAGATTGATTTCGTCTGCAGGTCAGGTTTCTAAATCTGGAAGGTACATGCAACTTATGTTTTCAATACTTTTCCTGCCTAAGACATAAAAACAAACAAAGAAAAAAACCACAACTTAAATTTTGGAAGAACTGAGAATCTCATTTCTTTTTTTTTTTTAAATATTAAGGGACTCAGATCCAGAACTTTAAAACATTATCTTTGTGACACAACATGAGGCAATACTGTTGCAGTTCACAGCTGTCAAAATCCACCTTGTTAACACTAACTTTAACAGGAAGAGAGAGAGATTAGCACCATCAATTCTTCTGGATCTTGGTAGTTTGTTTTGTTTGTTTTGTTTTTTAATCATAGGTTCTAAATTAACCTGATTAAATAAAAAAGTTTAAGTTTCATTTCAAGAAATGTCCTTTTATTTTTCTCTTGGATATGTTAAAAGAGTCCCTTTCCTAATCTGGTATACACAAGAGTCTGGAGTCTCTAAAAATCCATGACAAATTCTACTATCCACTTTACCAAAAAAGGATTTTGCATGGGGATAATTCCGTTCTACTTCAGCATGTTATTTTTTCCAGCAAACCTTCTGAATAAAAGCTGTGCAGTGATAAAAATAATAAAACACAACCTGTTATATCTGTCATTGATCAGATACAGTGACAAAAAGCACAATTTACGTAGTCAAATTTAGGGAGCAAAGATGTGCATTGTGATCTAAGGCATTTTTCTTCGGAATGTAAACGCTATACACATACACACAAATTTAGATCGTATCTAAAATGAGGTAAATACAACATATAAAAATGGACTTTTTGTAGGCCATTAAGAATAAAACAGATTGCCTGCCTTCCAAGAGCTTTGGAAGGACAAAGCCAGCCCTTAAGAACAAATGGAGGAAGGAAAATGGGTCCATGCAAAACATTACTTGACCTAACAATTTACAGTGGCTTACAAGATCACATGAGGAAACACAGAGCCCCCCAAAAATGTGCTCACTTTAGCTGTGAGACGCATGAGAAGCCTGTAACCATGCTGAATTTCTTCCTTTCTCTGTTTCTCAATGTCTGCTTTCCTATCACAGTAAATCTGATTAAATTGTGCCTGCTTAGTGAAGGGCAAAGGAAAGAGGACATGGACCTGGCTAGGATTGAAAAAGAAAGAAAGGAAATGAAAAAGACAAGAAAGAGGAGTTGGGTTATTATTTTTTAAACCTTCTATACCCTATGACACTTAACACTGTGCAACTTACATCAGACAGGTTTTTGGAAAAGCTCAAAACAAATACTTTAAAACAAAGGAAAAACCGTATTCCAGATAAAACATTTTTCTAAGCTCTGTGCCCAGATTACGTTGCAATAACATAAGTAGAGGCAGGGGTTGATTTTTTAAGCTACCTGTTAGACTCCAATCTAATCAGCCATGTAACTAGCTTAAAAATTTGGAAGATTTTCTCCACTTTGAAGAGTTACAGGGTTAGACATTAGTTCTTCATACCGCCTGTATAAGCCTTTATGTAGGGACCACTGAAAAGAGTTCTTCTGAATACACTTCAGACACAGGCCTACAGAAAGTGGGCTTTTTTCTTTTTGTTGTTCTAATCCCCTGAACAAGAAATCACTGGCTGAGAGGGGAAGGGAAACTCAGTTTTTAAACCCAGCTGGGTTCAGGGTACAGCGTTACTGTCAATTGTGTTGATGGCTCTTGTAAAGGAATTTGCTAAGGATTTTCTAAAAAAAAAAAAAAAAACTAATAAAGAAAAATCATAGCCACTTGGTCAAGTTCAGCACCACACTTTTTACCTGACTACTCCATATGATCTTTTGTCTGCCTCCACTCCTCCCCGTCTGTTCAGATGGAACTGTGCCCACTCACAAATTNAGAGGAAAAGTAGCTTACAGACACTTCTTACTGCCAGCAAGACATGGCTGCATTGCAGAAAGCAGAATAAAGAAAACAACCCACCCTCCCCACACACAAACAAAAACCACCAAAAAAAAAAACAACAATAAAAAACAACTGTGGTTAAATTTTCAAAAAGATGTAGCTGAATTAGAGTTGTAAAGTGTACAAAGACCTCCTCAGCCAAGCATGGGAGCACCCTGGCAGGCCTGTAGATACAGCAGCAGCAGATTAGTAAGATTTGCTAGATGCATTAATCAAAGAAAAGAAATCTCTTAAATGGGTCAGCTCAGAGGGTGCATTCTTTTCAACGTGCATCTCAACACCAGGGGAAGCCTTGGCCAGCAATTGTTTATCACCGCTAACATTTCTGAAGGCTTTTGCCGATAAGGTAGTGATAGGCTGCAAACACCACTAGGTCTGAGAAGTAACATTTCTTACATTTTTTGACTGCGCTAGAGCCCTAGGAAATGTCACTTCTCTCCTTATCTAGTTCATCAAATATTGAGACTGACATTTTATTCAAATCTATCCCGTTTGCCAATAATTAAATAGCAGTGTATCCTGCTGTACAACAGGGAGATGAGTGGAAAAAATAGGAATATGGGAGGAGAATACAGTCATTGGAAAGTGTATTCAGCAAAGCACCAGACACAGGGATGCTCCCCTCTGCAACCTTGCTAGTGTTTTCACTTACAAAAAAAAAAAAAACCCTTTATGCCAAGATTGCTTCTGGTCTCTGTGGAAATGGGTTCAGGGAAACACAAAAAGCAGACAGTCAGATATATAACCAGGGTGAAGTCTTGTCAGAAGTTCAGGGGGAGATGTCTAACACAGGAAAGCAGCTGTTGCTGGTGGCTGAAAAGTTGGTGATAATCCAATGAACTGCTGCTTTGGAAGGATGGGAGGTGAATCTGGAGGAACCATTTGACTGTTTGATAGTCACAGTGTAACTTCAGTGTAAGCAGATGAGATACTGCTTAAGTTCTAGGAAGGGTGATAAACATTTTAGGTCCAGTCTTACAAGGGCACCATCTGAACTGATTTCAGTGGCCCACCAGAAAGTCAGGCAGCTGCCATTACCCTCCTCTCCAAATTCAGTTTCATTTCTGTGCCCTTTTGCCTTAAACTGCTATGAAAATGATTCGATAGGGAGTACATTTTAAAACAAGGAAGAGTTATTAAGCACTAGATTTCCACCAGTATAAGTCATTTAGTATTAATAACTTTACTTCATAATTAACTTTGCATAATAATAGTAGCTGGATACCCTCATCCTGTAATAAGCAACAGGCTCCTCTGCCCTAGAGACAGTATAATCAAAGCTGACAAAAGAGAGAAAAGGATAATGTATGGAGAGATTAAGTGAATGTCCAAGGTCACACAGACCATGTGCCACAGAGGCTGGAGCTGAACCCAAAGATTTGGAGTTGTACTGGCAACGGATGCTATTTTTGTGTTCCTAAAGCACACAGCTGTGAGAAGGAATGTGTATTATGGATCTAACTATCACCCGAGGATTAGCTATCTCTCAGGTCAAGAGTCAACCAGCAGAGCTGGATCTAATCCATCTGCAATTTAGAAGATGCTTCTTCATCAGCTCTACACTGAGTGCTGAAAGAGTTAACAGACTGAATCTGCTATAAATGCTACTGAGACAACGAGAAAGATGAATGTCTCATCAATATTAACATGGATTAATGTTAATGTTTATTAACCTGAAAAGATCTGGGGAGCACTAAGGAATAAAAACAGCTGGGTGTTCTGCAAAATCTTTTTTCCTGCCAAAGCCCTGTCTCAATTGACTGTCTGCCACTGTGTCACCTACACCATCTTTCTGTTTCTGTCCCTGAATGTCTGTCCCTGAATGTCTAAGCATTTTAAATATCCGGTAAGATAAAGACACTTCTTTATTTATGAGATGACAAAGAGAAGACAGGAAGGGGTGGCACTGCTTATCTGCTTTTTTCTATTGAAGTATTAGCAGGTTATCAGTGCCTCTAAACAGGATAGCAATTTGATTTCAAAATTGGTTTCATTGCTGTCCTTTTCAACTCATTTCTGAGAAGACTTAGAGTCACAATTTCCGTTGATTCTTCTTCTCTGACTCTACAAAGATTGAAAAAATACTTAGGTTCAAATGTAATGTTCACCAAAAACTCTAATGCTCAAGAAAATCTCTGCATGCTTTCTCCAAAAAGGCATTGTTTTGATCAGCCTGTCAGCCCATATAATCTACTCAACAAGTTGCGTTCATAAATCCGATAGTGATTTCTGATACAGTTGTGGAACTATCCAAAGGCTGATTATGATATGTTCAAGCAATCATCTGATACCAAAACAAAATCATAAATGCAAATAAAACTTGTAGACAACAAATTAAGCTATGTTCCATTTACCATGCTACAATGCTTTTTTTTTCCCCCATCGGCTGAATCTTTGATGCCTACGTCCAACCATGAGCACTGCATTTCAGATACGACTAAAACTTGCAATTTGCAATTCTGATTTCCATTTTTTGATTTAACAGAACTGAAAGTATTTAGCTGGAAAAATTTTCTTTAGGACATAATGATGCTAAGGTGCATACTCTGCACTCCTTCTGCACCTAGGAGGATGGCTGAGCACATTCCTGCTGTACTCCAGGTAGCTGTGCCTGAACAAGACTGCAATTGATCCAACATTGCTAAGTTAGCTGATGATTTTGGCTAATAAATCTGATTTACATATGACAACAAAATTATGCCATTCTATTGAAACACAGTCCTGTTTTTGGGCAGGACTTTTAATGGTTTTCTCTGGCGTGAAAGAGGTAGTGGCTTGTAGAAAATGAGTTGCTTTTCTGGATCCCACAGGAAAATAATACATTAATACTGGAGAGCTCTGTGTCTTCATGTTAAATGTAATTGTCAATTTCTTTTTTTTTCTTCTCTTTTTTTTTTTTTTTTTTTTGTCTGCCAGAAATTCATACGTAAAGGAATGCCTACATTACTACTTCAGAAACATTTGTGGAATGCATAGAATTAATTTCATCTTCTTCACTTAGCCATGTAAACTATGTCTTCATCTGTCACTGTATTTCTACCCTTAAAACAAAGTTTTTATTCAAACTGAATATCATAAGAAAGAAGCTTCTGCTATCAACATTTTCATCTCCCTTCTGATAAGTTACAAGTTACAGCCAATACTACACCAATATTATATATATATATAAACATTATGGATCATCATGAAAGAAAAATTCATTCTTCTTCAGCCCAGACAGAGCATTAAGAACACAACACACATTGACAGCAACTCCACTTCACTGCTATATACTTTTTCCTGGATAGTGGTTTATATGCAAGCCTAAATCATCGGCAAAATAAATAAATAGGAAATAATAGACCAGGGAAGAATCTGATTCTCTGTAAATGAGAAACTTCGCTACTGATATAACCTATTTGACCAGGAGAGAAAAGTGAGGCTTTTCAACTCCACTCATCTAATCTGAGGTACATTCCCATTTTTAATGAGACATTTACTAAAATTCTGCACATGTACAGAAAGCTAATTGAGAGATCAGTCATGTTTCCAACTCAATATGATTAGAGCAAATTGTCTTTAAAACAACATTGATTTTAGATTAAAGCTTTGCATTGGAATACCAATAGGCAGTGCTTCTCTTATTTAACTTTGATGACAGATAACATCAAATTCAACCAAAACCTATTTATTAATAGATTCTATGTCCAGGTGGAGGGTGGTCATGAGAGGTGTTCCCCAGGGGTCCGTCTTGGAACCGGTGCTCTTCAACATCTTTATCAATGACTTAGACTGTGGGATCGAGTGCACCCTCAGCAAGTTTGCTGCTGACACCAAGCTGAGTGGTGCAGTTGATACCCCTGAAGGAAGGGATGCCATCCAGAGGGACCTGGACAGGCTGGAAGAGTGGGCCCACGAGAACCTCATGAGGTTCAACAAGGCCAAGTGCAAGGTGTTGCACTTGGGTCAGGGCAATCCCAGGTGCGTGTACAGACTGGGAGAAGAACTCCTTGAGAGCAGCGCTGAGGAGAAGGACTTGGGTGTTGTGATTGACAAAACGCTGGCCATGAGGCGGCAGTGCGCTCTTGCAGCCAGGAAGGCCAATGGCATCCTGGGCTGCATCAAGAGAGGGGTGGCCAGCAGGGAGAGGGAGGGGATCATCCCCCTCTACTCTGCCCTTGGAAGGCCTCACCTGGAGTACTGTGTCCAGGCCTGGGGCCCCCAGTACAGAAGGGATGTGGAGCTGTTGGAGCGGGTCCAGAGGAGGGCCACCAAAATGATCAGAGGGCTGGAGCACCTCTCCTGTGAAGTAGGGTTGAGGGAACTGGGCTTGTTTAGCTTGGAAAAGAGAAGGCTCTGGGGAGACCTCACTGCGGCCTTCCAGTACTAGTAGGGAGCTTATAAACAGCAAGAAGAACAACTTTTTACATGGGTTGATAGTGATAGGACAAAGGGGAATGGTTTTAAACTAAAAGAGGGAAGATTTAGGTTAGATATTAGGAGGAAATTTTTCATTCAAAGGGTGGTGAGGCACTGGCACAGACTGCCCAGAGAAGTTGTGAATGCCCCATCCCTGGAGGCATTCAAGGCCAGGTTGGGTGGGGCCCTGGGCAGGCTGGGCTAGTGGTTGGCAACCCTGTCAACAACATGAGGGTTGAAACTAGGGATCTTTAAGGTCCTTTTCAACCCAGGCCATTCTATGATTCTATGATTAAAGAGCAGAGCCAAAACAATTTTGACTCTTAAGGGAGAAAACTACTGAAATTGTATTAGTTGTTCTATCAAATAAATATACATCCAGCTATAATGGGAAAAGCTGCATCCTCTTCTATGTTTCATTCATAATGTTTCAGAAACATTAAAAAACATTTCTGCTGCACAGATATTTGTTTTTTATTGTACCTTAAATCATAGTTTGACTTGCCCACTCAGTGTCAAAGGGACACATGGTAATTTTCCCTTTTAACTGTGAAGTCTAATGTTTGTTCTCCAAGATAACTAGAAATTAATATTTACCTATTTGGTGTCACACAGCTAAGAACCTCTCATCTGTTTCCCTAGAATGTGTTACTGCCAAAAGACGGGAGTCTTTCTGAAAAGGACAAGATAAACCAGAACAAAATCTGGAAGAGGAATCCTTCAGTTAGGGCATACAAAGTTTGGAAGGTTAAAATTTGGCAAATTTATGAACATAAAAACTCCAGTGCCCTCTCTCCAGTAGTTCAAAGAATTGAGAGAAGTAGCTTCAATGCATCAGCAGAAAGGCCACAGAGCTATTCCTTCTTTCATCTTCAAAAGCACAGCAGACTAGTACAAATCACAAGCTGGAGGCTGGCCCTAGGATGAAACCATCTATTCACACCAGACATCTGCCAAAGGATTCCAGGTGGTCAGAACAGATACTTGCTCATGATTGTAAACAACTGGCCCATTTGCAGATTTGATAGCCAGCAACCCAGGCTCTGAATGCACATAACAAAGACAATGGTGTTATGATCAAGGAGGGTATCATCTTCCACTAGAAAAGGAGGGTGAAGAAGCTCCACAAAAACTAACGAAAAAAAAAAAAAAAAC
>VXAV01010532.1:149995-175218 GCA_013399715.1 Alectura lathami | reverse complement strand
TATATGTATATATATATTACATATATATATATACACACATATAAATGCAGAGGGGCATTCCTCTTAAGGAGAGTCTTTGCAGAAAACAAAATTTTATTATAGCCCTGCTATGTTAACTAGGATCTTTTAAAATTAAAAAAAAAAAAAATCTCCCATGATGTCCTAACACATTGATTCATGTTAATAAAATTGCTATGCTACAAATAGAAAGGAATAGAAGATTCTCTAAAGGCAGAACCTTTACCTAGACCTCCTAGTATATTTGTGTGTTTCCCATCATTAGCATTCACATCCTGAGTGACAAACTGAGGCATCCAAGTTCCCTACTGCTGCAATACTACGTTATGTAAGATTTAAACATCCATCTCTTGGATGTTAAATCTATCATAGGCTAGGTTAGATCCTTGTCTGTAAGTTCTCCCATGCCCGATATATTTTACAGGGTTTATATAACTTGTTGGCAGGTATTGATCAGCAGCAACAGGCCTAATTAAATCCTTTGAGTCTTTGCTAAATGCTAGTTGTGTCATCACACAAAAATCTAGAAAAATGAAATAAATGGTCTGGGTCCTCAGTGAGCTATGCTTCTGCTTATCATTTCCAAATGATAGACCAGCAGGCTTAAGCAGGCAATCCCTTCTTGAGGGTGGGAGGAAAACATCACCTGCAACATGTTCAAATCAACAATATTTCCTGTCCTGCTCTGGGAGTGACCAGTGCAACCACAGACTACTGCTGCCTGTAAGGCAGATTCTCTCACTTTTCTGCTTATTGCCAAGTAGCCTTGGTCAGTACACCAAAGATCATCCCATGGAAGGACTGACAGTTGCTCTTCTCTGTCACTTAACCTGATGAAACTAAAGGGGTTTAGCTCTGGGCTAAACCTCTGTCCCCACAAGATGAAGAAGAACTGATGGCCCCCTGGACTGCTGTCCTTTCAATATCCTTTGTAAGAAATCTCCCTTTGGTACTAAAAGGAAAATGCATATATATAGGGGATGAACTGGTCACTGGACTTGGATTAGGACACAGAACCCTATAATGCTTTGGGTTGGAAGTGACCTTAAAGCTCATCTAGTTCCAATTCCTACTGCCTTGGCCAGGGATGCCTTCTATTAGATCAGGTTGCCCAAAGTCCAACCTGGACTTTCAGGGATCAGGCATCCACATCCATGGAAAGCAATAGCAAGCAACAAATGTTCAAAAATAAACTGAAACGTATCACTAAAACATAACAGCATTTTTTAATGATAGAGTTCTAGATGCTATTTTATCATAGTATTTAACTTTTGAAGATACAGTTATACTTAGCTAGGAAATCAGTCTTGTACAGACAAGAATCCTCGCTGTTGACAGACTGCAGATCGGACAGAAAGGGTTTACATTGTATTAATTCTTTTAAGAGCTCCATTATCAACACTGCAATAATAATTGTAAATGTTCTAGTGCCAATAAAATTACTTTTAAATTGCCAAAAGATAAGATTTATTTTCTGAAAATTTCTGTTTTAAAAGATATTTCAGATTTCTCTGTATTCATTCCTTTAATTTTCACGTATCTCCTGCCAAATCTTCCAAATTGTTTCACAACAAAATCAAGAACCCTATTCTATTTGCATAGTAGATGCTATACATATCATTAAGTTGATCTTCCTAAACATCAAGATTTCAGAAAAAGAATGTTAATCAACTTGATGTGAAAACTAAGAAAACTTGAAATCAGTCATACGATCAATCTTTTCCTTTTCTGTATCAGCTGTTGTTCTTTCTACTCTAAATATACCCACGCTTCAACTTCTGGACCAGTAGGAGCTGGGTATTGTTTTCAACATGACTGAAGTACACTAAATCTCATTGACTTTCAGTTCTGCTCAACACAGCATGCCCCTTGAACAGTAAGTGACAGATGTGTCTATTGTCCACAGTAGGTCTTAAAAGGCATCAGTGCCTTTTCGACAGGATTCATTTCCCACCTAAAACGTTCTGTCAGACAGAAGTTGGCAGAATCACTATAAAAATTCCTTTGTCCTGAATCACAACTGTTAAAATATAGCCTTCAGGAAGACATCTGGAGGGCTTCTGCGTCTGGTATGCTATAAGACATCCAAGAGAACCAATGCATCTTACTTGCTGATGGATTTAGAAAGAATCCGAAGCTTTGAACTCCTTCATGCTGAAAAGAGAACTAACCTGTGTCATGACACACAAATAAGTCCACTTCACTTTATTTTTGTGATGTTATTTGCATTCATTCTGAAATGATGTCTGTTTCTAGAATGATGATACATTTCCATGTTTATCATCCATGTATGAAAGAATTTGGCCTTTTTCACTAAACAATAACAAAAAGAACGTTGGAAATATTCGTGGACTAAATAATTATCAGTACCATTGTAGAGACAAAGAATGGCCGCAGTAAGCAGCCACGTGTGGCTCCCAAAAACAGTGTGGACAGAGGTCAGAGCCACAGTGGGTCTCTTTTTCTTTCTGAAGCTGAAGTCAGAGCAAAGTGCAGTGCACCGATCCTCCTAGTGCTCCTGCCACAAGCAGTAGTGAGGTTGTCATTGCCACCTTTATGCCTATATTGAAACCACAATTCTTCTCAGGAGATACCTGGCTATTTTAATGCTCCTTAGAACACAGTAATCAATCAGAATAAGTCAACTAATTAATCTAAGTCAAAAAACAAAAGTGAATTTGTGCAATCTTGTCATTTTTGATTGTGAGCAGCCTTTACTGCTACGCCCAAATCTTGTGCACTAGACTCTATGTGTGAAGTTGCCAGATCTCCAAGGAAAAGGTCCCATCCTGTACAGAGATTTTAACAGCTCAGGTACAAAAGAAAATAAAGGTACATGGCAACTGATGTCCCTCTAAATGCTTTCTTTCAAGTTGGATCTGATAGCAAAGCTCCCTTTTACTTTTGATGAGCAAATGCTGACTGCACCATGGAGACAGTTACTACAAGTTACCACCAGCTACTGGGAGTGAGCAAGAAGACAAACACCTGTAATATTCAGGGAATGCCGCCTTCTGGTAAACAGAGAAAGCTGGAAGATCAAATAGGTGTTCAGTTGGCAGTTGTTACTGGGTTAACATTTTAGCTCGGTTCAATAAATTTACTTGCCCACTTGTTACTAAAGCAGATTATTGTTAATGGGCTTCTTGGTCAACAGAACCTCTTGATAACATTTTAATTAAAATGAATATGTGTCCCATTTGCTTTCTGGGGTCTAATATGTGACACCTCAGAACACTGGCACTGGTGTCAGTTTCTTCAATTAATTGGTACATAATTATACTCAAATGGCTGGGAAGAGTGCAACCTTTTCCTTCATGCCACACTTAGCATTTTGGCATTTGCTCCACTGAAAGCACCCAGTACAAAAGTCACACATTCCCTCGAGAGGGAACACTATGTGGACCAAGCACCACGGGACATATCCTGACCCCATTTCTCTCTGCAGGAGGAGAGTTGCAAACCCAGCCCAGGCTGGGGCAGTGCTGGACAAACCAGGTCGTGCAACGTGTGACAGTCACAGATACTTTACCTGTGCGTTGGGAATGTCATCGCTACACTGGGCAGGATCAAGGTGGATGTTTGAGAAAGAAAAAATATTTATATATAGTAATGCAAAGCAAAATTAGCCAGGCTTGATAATCTTGTCTTTCTAAGAGGTATAACAGGACCTCAGTCTGGTGAGCTCCTACAGGGGCCATCACTGTGTGACACTCATGCACACACCTGAACATGCCTCACACTGCTGCATTTAGGAGCAAGAGTGCTACCCTCCCTCTTCTGCGTTAAGGAAATGAAAGACCAGAGGCCAGCTGAAAGCCACAAAAGTTGTCTGCAAAAACACCAAAGGACATGAGCCTCTCATGTTTCAGACTACCATATGAGTTACTGCATCAAGTTTCCTCCTGGAATTAATGATAAATAGTCGATCACTGAACTAGGTCTTATATCACACATTATTCTCGCAAATACACATACAGTTCCCATCAATGATAAGTCATCTTCTTTGGACCTATTCATAGTAAGGGGAACATTATTTCCCTCTGTACTCATCACACTATGCTAAAAAATAATTATTAAAAAAAAAATGAGTTGAGAGATCATCTTGCTTCTTTAGTCCTGGCATCCAGCTACCATTGTAAGCATTTTTCTACACTCTTTCCTTTATACGGGCTCTGTAATGAACTTTTGTTTTCAACAGAGATCTAGCTTACAAGCTGCAAAGATCACAGCTTTATTTCAAAGGGAAGGCAAACAGTATAGCATTTCATCTCATACACACCTAGTTGAATTTATAACTCAGAAAACAAGTTATACAAGCTTACTGACAGGCTTCGATGCACAGAAGCAGTGCAGCAGAATTTAGACATGTTAGGCACCTCTAGAAAGAGATGTAGACTCCATTTTGCAGCACACATATGCAACAATCAGAGAAGTTGCTCTGTTTTCAGTGCCCAAAAACTCTCATTTGCTCTGCAAACCCCTATTTGTGCAGATGATTTTCTTTTTTTCTCTGTGTGTGTGGACACCTGTCCACTTGGAAACATCTAAGCCACAAAACAGCTGTCAGACAGTAGCAACTTTTGGTTACTCTGAACCAGGGCTGGATTCAACCCAACAGTGACTGTGAGGTGAGAGATTTGGTATCTTATTATCAATTTCCTGAGCCATCTGGTTCCAAATGCACAATTTAACAGTGAAATATTACTATGAAAAATCTAACATCAATTGTGAAGCTTATGACTAGAATTATCCTTTGAATGATAGATACAATCCTATCAGCTTCAGCATGCTATGCATTTAAAATATAACTACCATTCATAGTGAAGCAAAGATAACTATCTATCATTAAATCTAATGCAATATAGAATGATGCTCAGAAAAAAGTGAAATCTCATCCAAATATTTGATCTGATGTCAAACTAACAAATGTAAATCAAGATAAAAATACCAACACATGATAAAGTAGTAAGAACAGCAAGTGCAAACTTCTGTCCAAGTACTTCCCTTTCCATACACAAAGTAAAAGAGAACTTCTCATGCACTGTAACAGTGAGTGACATTCTTCAAAAATTGAAGGAAAGAAATTAATTGGATGCTTCTGTCAGTCTCAGTGTGATAGCCAATGAGTGATTCACAAACTTTGGCTTAGCCAGAGGCTTCCTACAAGGGTGTCCTCTCTAGCCCTCCTTTCCTTCCTCCTTGTACCCATTCTCCAGATAGAGAAATGAAGGCGCTTACCTGCTGAAGATCACACAAAAACCTCTGGCAGAGGACTAAGCTGCCAAACTTCCTGCAGTTTCAGGTGTGCCTCCTTTTTAGATGGCTGTATGACTTCCCTTTCTCCTTCTACAAAGTGTAAGTTATTTTTACAACACATAGTTCCTAATCAGTTTGGAAGCTTACAAATCACATTGGGTGGACAGCCCTTGCTGTCATTAGCAAGCTCTATTAAAATCAACACATCCATACTGGGTTGCTGAAATGGTATTTTAATACTATTTATGATTTTATTTGAACTTTTGGTAAAATATTCATTCCTATCCTGATACTAATATAAAATTCTTTATTATGTAGGGGTACTGAATTTCAGGCTCTCACAGTTTTAAAGTAGGCCAAATGTTGGGTTTAAATACCCTGAAAGTGTCTTTCTAGAACATGATAATAAGTCAAATGTAAAAAAAATGAGCTTGAAAGTTAACGTACCAGTATGGATAAGAACCATTTTTGGAGAGTAAATTATGTCTAGTTAATAGGATGGGATAGCAGCTTTTTTTCCCGCCTCATATTTCATTTCATTGTTAGAAGTCACAATCTTTACATTAACGAGCTCTTCAGCTGAAATATGGGGGAGTGCTGCTTGCAAAACACTCCAAAACTGGACTTAAGATACCAGGCTGTGCAGTTCCACACAGCTGAGAAATATGTCAAATGCTGCTCTCCGTTGTATCACATCTCTGACATCGGCTTTCACGGAAAGATTCATCCTGAAAACCCATTTGAAGTGGAACAGAAACTTTGAAGGCAGGATCAGAACAAAATCACATTCCACTCTTCACATCTGTCTGTGCACTTGGCAGATGCTGCACACCAATAATTTAAATTAAGGCATTTTTTGTTCTCAGACATTGTGATAATTCCAGGGCATTTCCTCCATCATATTTGTAACCTATTCATTATACTATTTTACTGCATAATGAAGACAAATGCCAACAGTTTAGCAACAGATTTGGATAATGACAAGATGTACAGTAACACAGAGTAATATGACCAGGCCTGCAAGTTCTAATTGAATATTTTTATGATCCTGCTTCCATTAATCTTTCCTTCTATTTCATTTTTCTAGCCATTTTACATGTTGCCTGCCCCCTTTCCCCTCTTCTCCTAAAAATGCATCCTGAAAGCATTTTCAAGAAATAGATTCTGCTCACATTGTGGAATCAGGCTTTCTCCTTATCAATAGACACTGCTTACGTGCTGATGAACGATCGAGCTGCTGAGGGAGGAAACAGCACATATCCCTGGCATAGCACTTAATTGGTATGCTGGCCCATGCAAAGCTATCTGATTGCATTCAGTAACTGGCAGGGACAGAAAGCATTTCCAAGGGAAATAATTTCTAGCTGTGAATGTGGGAATATGTGTGTAAGAAGTGAACAGTAAACACCAGCCCTAATTTTAATACCTCGCATTATGCAAAACTTAAAAAAGATGAGTGCTCTGATATTCAAGCAGACCCCTGCGGGACAGGAATGTTATCATAAGAATATTATAGAAACCAGTGTAAAATATCCAGCTGCTGTGAGAGTTTTAGGGGCATCAAATGTTCTTGAATCACCATTTTCCTTCCACAAATGAAAGTATTTACTTATTAACAGCAGCAGAAGTATATTATTTCACTGTACGACCGCAAGCAACATTGCCTTTCAGTTTAGGCTTTGATAGGTTGGCGTTTAATGTCCCAAACAGCCCTTAAATGCTCCAAGGTGAAAATGTAAAACCATAATCCAGCTCTAAATGGTCATTTAAAAAATGATCATCCCAAAGCTCAGGAGTGCCTTTATCTGTTTATGAGGCATTCCAGTTAAAATAGTTACACTAGGAATGTGGGGAGGATGATACCTATTTAATTTTATGGTGTTTTTCTCTCTCTCCAATGATAAAAGGTGGCTGGAACTGCAGCAAGAGCCAAATTCTCTTTGCCTTATTCACACAACTAATCACATTTACTGGAGTGAGACTGTTTGTGGAGGGGATTTGGCCTGGATTCTCACTGTGTCAGTTATCTTTCTTTACAAGCAGGTTTCTCTTTTTGTCTTACTCTGTGGCCAAATTGTTACTCATAGGTTTCCAGATTAAATGTGTGACAGACAACACCAAAGATGTGAAAGTAGCAAAAAGAAACACCAATTCAGATCTGTGGGTTTAGATTAAAAGCAGAGGAAAAAGAGCAAACCCCAAACCTTGACAAAACAAAAGATCTTGCTGACACAACTTTTAGGAAATTGGTCAAGGAAGATTTACGCAGAACTGTTCAGACAATACCTGCATTGTTCATCCCTTAGGCTTTACATCTGCTTTCCCAGAAATGAGAAGGCAGGAAAGAATTTGTGATATTCAAAGACAATCCATGTGTAAATTCTGACCTTCATAAAGATGTCCAAATGTTCACAAGGTGATATATACTTTTTAAAGTAACGTGCGGCACAAAGAGAATTAAGCTAAATCACCACAGTCTTGGTCAGTTCCTGGGTCAGGCGCCTCCAGAAGCACCCTGGCAGCACAGTGCCAGCAGACAGTGGGTGCCCTGTTTTCACTGGGTCAGCTGCTGTGATCAAGAAGGCCAGCCACCACTTCAGACAGGTGTCCCTACTTCAGACAGGTGTCCCCACTTTCTCACCTCCATTCCAGCTTTGTTTGCCAGCTTCTTTTGGGGTTGCTGTGAAAACCAAAAAAAAACAAAAAACAAAAAACTGTTCTCCAACAGTCTCCATTCAGGGTTGCCTGCTAGCTTGGCCTCTGTTTGTGGAGGGTGAGGAAGAGGAGCTGGCCTTGTCTGGCCAGCTTCCTGGGCTCATCTTGCACTGCCAGCTTTTAAGGGGTGGGGAGAGAGCTATTCTGAAACCCTTTATTTTTTTTTATTTATTTTTTCTTTTGTGGGTGACAGAAGAAACCTCAGCTAGCTGGAAGGGTGCTCACTGTAGAGCTCTGGGAGAGGAGATCAGAGCATTGCCTTCCTCTAGGACATACCTCAGCAATAAGGAGAAAAAATTTATCTGTAAGAGCCCAGGCCTTCATCCTGAGAAACAAAAGAGCTTGACACGGCTACCCAGTCCTGTTCTGAGAGCCTGGAAGAAGTGCAAAAAAGGACTCAGGAAAATGGCAGACCTACTGAAAACTAGATTTGCTCTGCTCAGAGTCACACATATCGATACCCCCCAAAAATAAAGAAAAATATAGACAGAAAAAATGTCTATTATTTCCAGAGCATAAACATAATAAACACCTGTGATTACTGATTCTGCCAGAAATGATAGTGGAGTCACTGGGGAGCAAGTACCAATCATCCTCAGACCTTGCAGATCCATTCAGTTTTAGAGAATAATGATGGAGAAGGGTGCAAACCTCAAATAATATTTCAGCACTGGATATAATAGCAGCAATGGAATAAATCTTCAATTTCCCATATTTATTCATCTAGCTTTCTTCAATGCTGCACAATAAAGGACAGAAGGGACAAAAGATTCGATAAGCAGTTTGGCACCCTGTGTGCCCTATTCTGAATGTGAGTGTACACTGCAGCAATTTGAGATGTCAAGTCTAGCTGTCAAGGCAAGAAAGAACAGAGATAAATGGTCACCCTGTCGCACAGCCATGCTTGCCGCAAACTAAGCACAAACACGGTATTTAGAGTGCTAACATTCGAATAGGTTACAATACACCTCTGAATGAAGGAAAGTTTCCATAATTAAAGGATAAAGAAGTTGACAGAATTTCTTAGCTTACTTGTATAACATTTTTCTAAAGGACAGAATTTGAGAGCGAATGGATTCGCCTCAGCAAGGTACGCTGCACAGTGAATTGTCAGATGCTTCTCCAGTACATTTTGCCAATTTTATCACCACTAGTAAATTGGGTGAACTTTTGAATTTCAATGCATGAGACTCCTCATGCGTCAAGATGAGATAATTCTGTGGCTTGGATGATTACTTCTGAAGGCGAAAGGCCAAAGTTTTCTCCTTGAACTTTACATATGAATTGATCAACTCAATGCGTTTTATATACTTTAAGGTACCTCCCTGCTTTGCCTAGCCACATCAAGGGAATACAGTAGTAAAAAGTCATTTTCTTTCTACTTGCAGAACATATTAGCATTTGAGAGGAAAACATCTATAAAAGACCTTATAAAAGTCTTCAGAAAATCCATTAATCTGAGACATTTTGTCCATAGTTGCTTGCAGTGCTATCAGAGTGTCTAGGCTATTGACCTATAATCCATTAATAGGATCTTTAAGAGTTCTGTTATGGTCACTCTTGAGGAGATGAGTGAACATATGGATAGAATGGTCACCCCCTTGCTATAACCTTTGCCTAACAAAGCTGATTAATTCAGTCTTTCTAGCTGATAAGGCATCAAGAGTGGCTTTGTCTACAGATAATTAACAAAGATACAAGACAGAGGGAGTCAGAGGAGGTGATCAGCAAAGGGAACTCTCTAGGCTAAATTCTACCAATTGGGAACTAGAAGCAGAGGTGAGGTGAATAATGCTATACCTCACCATGAGTTAGCAGAAGCGTACATGAGCACGGGCAAGGTAATACAACTAGAAAACAAGTGGTAGCGACCAATTCCAGAGACTAGGAGCACTAGCTGGAGCTCTCACATGGTGCTACCTCTGCAGCCCAGCATTTCACTCACTGCTCATTCCACTCCAAACACCTGAAAGCCACCTGAAATAGTCCTCCTGCATTATGCACCCCTGAACACAAGGCATGCAGCTTGCCCCTGTGCCCCTGCACTTAGGGACACAGGGGCAGGCCAAGAACAAGCAGAGAAGCCAAGCAAACAGCACAGTAGCTGCAGATGCCCTGCAAAGCCCCACAGACGTGGTCCCCTCCCTTCCCCTCTTACTTTTGTGTTGCTGTTTGGAGCACTTCTATGGGCCCGCGCCAGACCGGAGGCTAGCAGCTGTCTGCCTTGCCTCATTAGACGGGAGCAGTAGGGGTTGCAGCAATCTACTACACTTCAGACATTCAGAAGCTCCCCAACACATAATTGACTCTTAGCTCCTTTCAACCCCAAAGCAGGCTAACTACGGACAACAATGATGAAAGAAATGAAAGAATTCAGGCCTGGTAAATAACCTGAAATAGAACAGCTGCAATGGGAATGGAAGCCAAGTGAATTAAGCCTCCCATGTTCCTTACTTAGCCAGTCTCTCTCTCTCCCTGAGCTCCAGGTGAATATGGTCTTTTACCACTGCTCCTCACACCTTGCAGCTGTACAGCTCCAAGCCTGCCAGAAGGCTCTCAGCTCCCTTCTGGTCAGTAATGGGGAGACTGCACCACCAAGGCAGGCACACTAGGGTGCTGCCCCTACCTGCTCCTCTGACCCTCTAAAGCTGCATTCACCTTCCTCAGCACCTTCCCAGTTTGCCTCCAAGGCCATGCCAACACACACCACTGACACTAGAGTCTAGACAAGATGCTTTCGGAGGCAGACTCAGCCACTACTTTTCAGCACAAGGTTAGCTGGTTCACTGCCTCACCATGCAGCGAGGAGCAGAGGGAACATCTAATTCCCTCTGGAGGAAAAACTGGAGGACAAGCTGTTTTTCACATCTTCAGTTTCTGACTAAGGCTTACAAGTGTTGCACGTTACAAGTAGCTGTACACAGGTTTTCATTCTGTGTCAAAAAGAAAGAAACATTTTCTGTGCCAGAAACCCAGCTTTTTTTAAAGAACACAGGTGAGATTTTATCAGCACTGAAATAGGAGGCTGCGCAAAAGCTGTGGGCCACAAACCACAGGGAATTTTCATGCATAAATCCCAAAGTTTAAAATACAAAACCTAAGTTAAAATACATGACAGACCAGAAAACAAACATGCTCTGAGCCATTAACCAAAAGGACACAAAATCCCTTCCCATGATTGACCCTTTGGAATAACTTGCAGCTTTTTTTTCCTTTCAAGTTGGAAGATACAGCTTCAGTGCCATGCAGGCAGAGAAGAAAACAGCTAGGTGTCTTATATCCTACCTGAGAACTTTGAACACTGAAATAATATATAAAAAGATTACCATAGCACTAGTACCTGCACAAAGTTTTACAGTTACAGGTAACAATGGAATCTCAGTCTTGCCATATACATTCACACACACATACAAACATACTTTCAGGACAGCATACAGACTGAATTTCAGGAGAGAGAATTTCAAGGAACATGCATAGTTAAGCAATTTTGAGCAGTCAGTTATGAATGTTTATTACATTGCTGTCTAATAAGAGTGTGCTTGCTCTCTTCACTCAAATGAGCTGTGCCACAAAAGAGGCTATTCATGTGAGCATGACAGCATGATTTAGCCCCCTCTCATTCCTAAAACTCCTAGTAATCATGGTACGAGCTTGAAAATCAAGGTTGACTTGGATATTTATTAGCACAATTATGTATGCAACCCATCATAGACTGAACACAATTTTTGGAGCAATTTTCAAATCATTAGCACACTGTTTTAGTAACATCTTATCTCAGCTACTAGACAGACTATCCTTAAATTGAAGTCATTAGCAAACACTTCATTACTATATTGTTTTGCAGTATGCATTCAGTGTATTGGGTTATTTTGTAAATAGCCTCTGCATATGAAACATATAAACATATATATAGAAAACGTAATTATAAAGCTTAACTAATCTACTTCATTTCGCATTATATAAAAAAGTATTTTCAATTTTCATGTGAAGTATCTTCTAAATAATAGAATTTATTGTACATGATTAATTATAGCAATGATGGCCATCTATCTGTGCTAAAATAAGACAGTTTAATCTTCTAAATCACATCAGGAATGAAACAATTCTGAACCCAAGATATCTCTTTATGGGTTCTAAGTACAGCTCATAAATTACTGTGGCTTTTTAAATCTCATCTACATTCCTGCAGCAAAGAGGTGAACCAATACAATATTCAGGTCTGTATTCTTCTTTGAGTAAAATTCCTCTTCATTAATATATGAATACAAGAATAACAGAATATGGCTGCCTTCCACTGAAAGAACAACTTCAATTGCCACGTATTTTCTAGGGCAGATCATTTCTATGCTTTCTAAATTTTGACAGAAATTCAACGCTGTGCTTTCATCACGCTCACTTTACATCTCTCTCAGAAGGATCAGTCCAGGCATCATGGCTGGGCATCCCTTAACCCCACTAGTTACTTCAAACTTTTCCCCACTTGAAACTTCTAAATCTATAGACAATATCTCTCTACGTCTTTCCCAACATAATAGACTCAGAAAAAATGTGAGTTTTCTGGAGGAGGAAAGAAAAGCAGGCTGGTTAGGAGTACATTAGCTGACTGCTGGGGCTATGTTGTTCATGAGTTACTGGTGTTCTTTCACAAAGGCAGGTACTAACATGAAAAGAGTATTGTCACCAGTGAGCTACAGAAGAGGATTATGTATGTATATGGGAAGAGCTTTATTTCTTCCTCCCCAGGCTCCGCCACACGTGTAGACCAGTCCTATGTCATAGCACTAAGGGCAGGAGTGAAAGCAAAAGGCCACCTTTCCTCTGGTTTCTGCTTGACACTTTGTTCAAAAACATGTTAACCTTTCTTCTTTGTGACCAGTGTGTTGGTACCAGACATGCTCATAACGCTTCTCCAAGCAATGACCACAGGTCTCAAGGCCACACTGTGCTGCGTAGGAGACGTTTTGGAGCCTAAAGTAACCTAACGTGCCAGAAGGGCCGAAGGTGTGATGGGTGCTGACGCTTTGCCTCAGCTTACTCCTCTGTCCAGCACAGTCCCTCCTCCAGGCTTCCCCCTTGAGAAGGATCCCTCAGATGGCAGCTTTGGTGCATTGCACAGAGTATATCTGTTCTGGAAGATAAACTTCAAGTGTTTAGTTTCTACCTCTTTTACTAGCATGAAAAGTTCATACAAAAAGCAAGGATCTTTGCCCTCATCTGTATCCCAAACTGTGACTTTCTCCATGTATCGCTGCGGCTTATTGATGCCCATCCTTCCAGCTCTGATCCAAACAGGGTGGGAGAGTGTTCACTGCATGCAGCTGCAGGTAGCTGTGCAGCTCTGCTCAGGATTAACCCGCCCTTGTGCACAGGACATTGTCTTCGGGAATTCATTCTAAAGCTGTGCACATTGGTCAATTTACTGATCAGCTGGGAACCAGGGAAGTTTGCAGAGAGAACGTTGTTTAGGGAACACAAGACAAAGTAAATAAGCACGGAAATTTGTGGCTTTCATTTGGAAAGAATGGTTAGCTCAAACTTGCCACACCAGAAAAACCTAGGTTTTAGTCTTGTCAGAGTAATAGTGAATAATAACTGGATTAATCTCATCCAATAGCACAAAACAAAGCAGCATCATGCCGCTGATGAAATGCGAAGAAGCAACATCAGGTTAGGGAACAATGGTCATAAAGACCTGTGATTTCTCAGCAGAATGTAGGTGAAAGAGGTGCAAAGGAATAAGAAGGGGCATCCCTGTGCATGCATTTACTGTGCTTTTCTGTTCCACAAGGTGGGCAGCAGGGGAGCATGTGGGGCATAACTGGCATGGTAGGGCCATTCAGGTGGGAGGGACTTCAGAGCAAGTGGAATTTGCTAGGATGTCTGCACTGCTATCTTTGCTTGCAAATTTTTGCCCACACACTGCCCGTGTGAGAAAGACTGGTTTAAAAGGTGAAGCCAGACAAGGTTTTTAGCAATGTTAAACCTAATTTGCTGTCATCAGCTATTTCATAGGAATTGGCAGCAATTTTCCCTAAATCAGCCACACTATCCAACAGTGGAGAAAAATAAAACAGAAAAAGAAGCAGTAAATGAAGTTCCATCATTAACAGCAGAATAGCAAAAATTACAGACAATTACAATGATAATGATTACAGAAGGTACTAAACATATGAGCCTCTGGCTTTTTTATCCGGTCTGATGACAAAACTGAAAGATCAGTTGGAGAGATGACATTCACCACACAAATATTTGGCTATAAAAGTGATCCGGAAAAATGGGTTGTCACATCAGAAATCCTTATTGAAATGATGTGAAGGAAGTGCTCTGTAAGAGCCTGTTTTATGGCACTCATGATCCTACCAATACTGCTGTGCCTCATGTAATACAGACAAAGAATGATTCTACTGCTTCGTGTCACAGAAGCGCAGAATGGCTTGGATTGGAAGGAACCTTAAAGCCCATCTAATTCTAAGCCCACCCCTGCCCTGGGCTGGCTGCCACCCACTGGGTCAGGCTGCCCAGGGCCCATCCAGCCTGACCTTGAAAACATCCAGGGATGGGGCACACACAGTTTCCCTGGGCAGCCTGTGCCAGTGCCTCAACTCCCTCTGAGTAAAGAATTTCCACCTAATTTCCAATCTAAATCTCCCGTCTTCTAGTTTAAAACAATTCTCCCTTGTCCTATCACTGTCAGACCATGTAAAAAGTCACTCTCCCTCCTGTTTATAAGCTCACTTTTTAGGTATTGAAAGGCCACAGTGAGGTTGCCCCAGACCCTTCTCTCTTCCAAGCTAAACAATCATAACTCCTTCAACCTTTCTTCATAGGAGAAGTGCTCCAGCCCACTGACCATCCTCATGGCCTCCTCTGGGCCCACTCCAACAGCTGCACGCCTTACTTGTGCTGGGGGCCCAAGGCCTGGATGCAAAACCCCAGGTGGGTCCTCACAAGAGCAGAGCAGAGAGGGACAATTCCCTCCCTCTCCCTGCTGCCACCCCTCTGTTGATGCAGCCGAGGATACTGTTGGCCTTCTGGGCTGCAAGCACACACTGCAGGCTCATGTCAAATCTTTTTTCCCCTAGAACCCCACGACCTTTTCTGCAGAGCTGCTCTCAATGAATTCCTCTCGCAGCCTGTACTCATATCTGGGGCTGCCTAAACCCAGATGCAGCACCTTGCACTCAGCCTTGTTGAACTTCTTTATGTTCACATGGGCCCACTTTTCAAGATTGTCCAGGTCCATTTGGATGGCAAAGGGATTTGGACAGCAGAACAACTTATCACTTAGATCACTTCTCAAAATCTTTTAAAGCACGTCATGCTCACAAAGACTCCTGGCTGAAAGATATAAATTAGATATAAGTTTTCGCTATATGAATCAAATGAAGCTTCTGTGTAGTAAAAGCTGAAATAGTTCTCACATGTCATACTTCTATTTCGGGTTTTCCTCTCCAAGGTCAGAAGAACTAATAGTTTTATGGGTAAGCTGGCCAACAAGCAACTTCTCTCCTGAACTTTCAGGGAAAAAAAAATCTGTTAAACAGAATGCCTGAAGGTAATTTGCCAAACACAAGAGAAAAAAAATAATTTCATTTTGTTCAAAAATGTTGTTTAAAAAAATCTAATTTTGCTTCCTGTGAGGTTTTCAAAGAGAATAACATTTTTGAAAACAAGACTCTCTTTAGTGTTTTTATATGCTGTGTACTTTTATGGCTTTCAGCAGTCTTCTCCAAGTTGTCCCTGATTTAAAGCAACAGCAAAGTAAGAAGAGACTGTAAAAATTGGAAGACAAAGTGAGGCCTTGAGATGAAAAATGACTGAAAGGGAAAAAAAAAAAAAAAATTCCCTGAATCCATCCTGCTTTTCTATGGCAAAAAATATTCATGAGAAAATAGTGCAGTTCAGTAATGTAATGCAATAGTATGTTCAGTGCCCAAATGAATAATCCTACACTGCTGTAGATATGGATATCCTTAGATGTCAGTTATTTGCATTCCAAGTCACTTCTGAGATTTTTTTTTCATACTTCTATACATCAGCTCTTGAATTCAACTTTCATGTTGTAATGTGCAGTAGTATAAGTCCACGGTGATCCTTATTCCTCATTTCAACACTCTCTATGCAGTTCTCCCAACTGAGAGCATTCTCATGAACTCTCAACAGCAACAGAGGAAAACGAGCAAATGAGCCACAGGAAGTCGGTCAAGAAACAGTCCAGGAGCAGGTTGTCCCCTGGACAACGTCTGCTGCTCGCTCCCATGTTGGCATGCTCCTACAAATATATTCTTAAAAGAAAGACTTTGTATTAAGACAAACAAGTCATAAATGGTGTTTTACTTCTTTCTTCATTCAGTTTTGGGCAGAAACTTTCTCAAGACAACTGAAAGTAGAGGGATATCAGTTCAGGAATTCATGATCTGCCAGTTAATATAACATGATCCATTTCTACCCTCTTTTAACTCCTGTAGCCAATGGATCTGGACGGAGTAAGCAGGGATTTGGAAAATTGTCACCGCTCCCATCTCTTTGGCGATTTCCATCTTTTCCCTAGTTGTTCCCACCTAGCATCAATTTGAGAGATCAATATTGTTATTGCTCAAGTTATAACATCTCACGTTTTATGCTTGGCTAGAGAGGCTCCCTTGATTTATTGCCCTAAACGTAATGTAACAGCTATTAAAGTTTGTTCTAGCTTAATCAGATATACATCTCCATACTGTACTAGACACAGATGCAGGAATATAATGATAAATAACCACATGCTCGGGATAATCCCGAATGAACCATTACACACAAACTTACTAAGCTTTTCTAAAGATGTAAGTACAGTATTCATTCTCAGTTTAGCACATGCCACTGCTGATCTATATATTCACTGAATGAATTACATATAATGCTCCTCATGCTGCTTCTTCATAGGATGTCATTTTTCTTGCTGAATCTTTTGAAACTTTTCCTAATGTCCCTATTGACTCTGAATTATTTGAAATTTCTAATCTTTGCTACAGTATTCAAAATATTTTTTATAGTTTTGCACAGAGAAAAATAAATGTTAGACATTTTAGAAGTTATAAAAATACACGCTGCTTTTGAAACAATATATTTTTATCCAGAGGAGGTGCAATTTCCTCCAAGGTGAAACCTGAGACCAGAGGAGTCCATGCTATGATAATATGGCAAGGGAGAAAGTACATTTTCTCAACTGGGATGAACACCTCTCAACATCAGTGTCTTCTGGCTAGCTACAGAGTAGGTCTAAATACAGTGAATGTAAAGAATTTGTAGGCAGGGCAGTCTCAACTATAAAAACATCTAAGAGCTATTTATAACTTGGTCTAAAGAGACATCACAGGGATGTGCTGATATGACAGGTCTGAGGTGGAAACCTCATCATCTGAATTTCCAGAGTGCATGACTACAGTTCCAGGATCTGCTACTAAGAAATCATTGCACGTTTCCCTCCCTCTGCTTCCGTTCAGAATTATTTACACACTCCCCGTGTGTGGAATATGACGTGGCAGGACATAACACTGTTGACAGATAATTCCTCAGGAGAATTATCTGAAACACGGACTACACAGATGATGAAAAGGAACCATCATTGTTTTAGCATTTGGTTTCATATTTAAGTACAATAGAACCACAGCAGATAGTATTGGTACTTCAAGGCTTACCTCCCCCTGTCCAGCACCAACTCACCAGTAAGCCCCAAGCAAGGTCACAGACAGCAGTGCCCAGACAGCCCTGCTACCAGCCATACTGAAAAGATCTGGGAGTTCTGAGCTCCTGGGATGGCACCAGGCTCCCAGCTGCCTGGCATGCAGCTGGTGCTCACCACCACAGCAAAATGGACCTGAAAAGAGTCCTGGACTCTCAAGATGACACACCTGCTGACTGCAATGTCCTCACCAAGCTATCTGGAATGAATCAGGTTTTCAGGAAATTCTGCCTTTCACTAATCACGGATTTGTCAAAACAAACAAACAAGAGCTCTTCAGTCCAAGAGTTCCATATTTCTGTCAGAAAAAAAATGTCAGACACCAATAGTCCCAATATCACAGGGGTTTTTGACCTTTGGTGTCAAATATTGAAGAGGTGACAATGTTCTTACACCTAACCCAGGATCAGATGCACATTACTCTTATTGAACAAGTGCTTCTGAGACTGCTGCATTCTGCATTTGCAAAAGACATCACTGAGGTATCAATGGAAAAGATAGCATTAGAGACTGAAGTAGTGGTACATATTAACGTTATTGACCTGCAAAATTGAGAGATCTGTTATCTTTTGTAGGCATCTGTAGCCAAGAGAACCTGAAGAATTGCAGCTTATTGGAACTGTCACAGGGGAAGATAGGATCAAATGACATGGTGTATATCAGGATTACTAGGGAGACACTTAGCATCTACCTTGATTCCAGGTAAAGTCTCAAGAGTGAATCAAGAGAGTAACAAGAGTGCTGAAGTGGCCTTAACACTACAAGGAAAAACAAACAAACAAACAAACAAAAACGCGATACAAATGAAAAACTGCAACCCTAGAGTGGATATTTTTTTCTATAATAAAAATCTTTAGATGCCAATATTGCATATTGTCCTTACATTTTAATCTCTCTGCAGGAGCTGTTCCAAAACAGTCCCTGGAGAATTAGTAACATATAAACACTAAAATAACTTTTTGCAAGTCCCTTGAGTGTCTGTAATTAACATGTTAAGCTACACTTAAAGAGAATAAAGTATCATTATAAACATAATAAATCATTTCACATTACTGAATTATTTGTCTGTAAAATTACCCAAGTAATTATCTAAACTTTACTAATAAAAGGTTTCATTAACTTCTACAGGATAGAACCAACCCATTGAGCTTTCACACTCAAATACAGCCACAACGCAAAATACAACACAGATGCTTTGCCAACTTATAATAAAACCTGAAGTACGTATACTGAGCTCAGTTAATTCTAAGGCTGTATTTTTGCTACATAGGGTTCATTCCTATACTGAGCTGACTAGAGATAGGCACTTCTCTGTAAAACATAAGAAAGGAACTGAAACTTTTACAGAGGTGTAACCAGCCAAGGTGAATCTCAGGCCTCAGCAGAGTGTTAGAATTGAAGAAAATTGAGATGTGGCACATTTGATACTGATGGAGCTATATCAGTTTAAAATCACAGCCTTTCTTCAGCAATATTACAGCCTACTATAAGCTATTTGTAGGGAAGAAGAAAGCTTTATGCTAATACAGAGATGGCAAAACAAAGCAGGAAATAAAACCAGCAACAAGGTGGCATTGCCCAAAGGGCTTGGACCAATGCTAAAGCAAGGGCTTTCTAAATAGCACAGAAGGCTGATGATATGTGTGTCACTGCTCTAAGGGTAATGAAAGCAGAGGGTCTTGCTCTTTCTAGAGCTGGAGCAGATATGCAACCCAAAGGGGATGACTTAAGCTGTAGAGCCATGTAGTCTTGAACTAAATAAAACTGCTGTATGATCTCATTATAGGAAGGATGTAAAACCTTTGGGGGTTTTGGTGTCATTCCTTTTAAATCAACCAATAATGACTGTCACAGATAGATCCTGCTGCATATGCAGGATTCATATGTGCACTTGGTACACTGCTGTGGCCCCAGGTTCAGCCCCACTATCAAGCTGCCACACATCAGCCGAGCTGCAGAAACTGCTGCCAGCCCACAGCAAATGCAAACAGAAGCAATTGAGGTGGGATGATGTTCTTCACTGAAAGTGCCAAGCCACATTTCCTCTCGTTTGCAGCAGACTAAAAGCATGTGTGTGAACAGCTAGAATGCTACTATCATCCTCCCTACAGCTACCTCAGCCATAGTCCAAACACATGACTAAACCTTCAATAATTAGAGTACATCAAGAGATGGGCAGCATTTTATCCACAGGATTCCTTGTCATTTACAAGTTGCACAATCACATTTTTTTTCTGCAAATCTCAGTTCTATTTAGGTGGCTTACTAGGAACTAGGCACTGAAATACCTTTGTCTTTCAGGCCCCAGGAGCCTGCCTATTCTTAAGCTTCATGAACAAGCTGTTGCCCTCTGCACCTCCCAGAGGTTGTACTGGTGGTGTTCATATTTTTTCATCCAGTTGGTGAGATATTAGGATGTTCAAGATTTTGCCTAAAGCTCTTGAACTCATTTCTCTCACACCAGACATTCCAGGAGAGATGTCTGAAGTGGGAATTCCTCAATTTTCTGTCTGAAGCTGTTCCAGTTCAGGTGAAACATTACCTGTCTTTTCAGCAGTGGAGAAAGCTAGGATCTGAGCACCAGTCTCCAGTGGGTTTATTATGTATACTGTGACATAAAATTACTGTGTAACTGAAGACTTGCACAAAATACATTTAAAAGAATGCATCTCCCTCCTTTTAAGATTCATAGGGTTTTACATTATCTAAACACAGAATTGGGCTCCTTTGCTTTCTTCTTTCGTTTTGCATATGTATTTCCTAAGTCTTTAAAACAGCAGATTCCGTCATATGAACCACACATGGTTCATTAACAATGTTATATTCAGTGCACAGATGCTTTTCTCAAATCACCACTGTGATACTAAAACTTTTTTTCTAAATGGATTGTGGTTCTAGGGTTTTGTTTGGGGTTTGTTTGTATGTTTTAAAATAGCCTAAAAAAAGATTCCAGGCATAGAATATTTCAACCTGAACAAGGTATCAGAAATTGAAAGCAACATCCTGTAACAAAGCACTGCATAACCTCACCTTCAATAATCACTACTTCAGATGAGTAAAATTATAATCATATATAGACTTACACTGATTTCTCCAACCATAAAGCTCAAAGCATGTTATAACAGAGGACTACCAGAAACACTGGCTTTGCCTCAGCTAGAAAAACTGTCAAACTCAGGACAGACTTTGTTACCATACAACTTCCAGTCAAACTATAGCCTCAGAAAAAGCTTGCTAATAACTGTGATCCTGCTCCTGTTCTCAGAAAGGGAAATATGACAGCTAAGAGCATCACCTCTGAACCAGTCCTGATAAATGGAGCAAACTGGGATTCTTAGACACATGATCAGAATTCCATTTCTTGGTGACACATCTGTACATGCTTTAAGGCTGAATAGGACCCTACCCCTCTCTCCTCACTTGGAATAGGAAAATGAAAGGAATCACAGCTTCACCTTTGCAAGGTTTGGACCTCCAGCTTTCCCCACTCAAAGGTATTTCTCTATCCTGAAAAGCATAAGAGACGAAGGTGGAGCATAGTAAGAAGTTATTTGCAAGGAAAGTTGTATTTTAAGAATAGCAAGTAGTATGTGTAATCCTAGCTGTTTATGAACACAACATATCTCAGAAACCACACCTAGAGTTCAGAGAAGCCAGTGCAAATATTTTGCTGTAGATGCATCCTGGAAAGCTATGCTCCATTACTGATGTAGACACACAGAAGAGATTCTTTTTTTTTGGAATAGAAATCTTGCCAAGGTGACAGGATTGTTGGAGTCACGTCCTTGTGCTTGTGCAGCCCCAGTCTGCTGTCAACAGATGTGAGAGAGGACACAGTCCCCTCTGAGGGCGAGTGCTGAGGCAATTTGCCTCGATTCTATTTGCAGTATTAGAAAAGACACAGGACTCTTCTATCCGGCACTGGCAAGGATTTCTGTCATTAAAATGCATGAGACACTAAAGGTCTCACTTCATCTATGTACTTGCCACCTAGCTCCACCAAATTTGTGTTTGAGAAGCAGCAAGGACCAGAACAGCCATTAGTACTCTAGGTACCCTCATGGGCTGTTTCTCAACAGAGTGGTCTATGCAGTTACCTTGCAAGTAGGATTGTTTTATCCAGCTGCTCATTAATGACATTCAGTGCAGTTAGGTAATACATTTACTCATTGGAGTCAAGCTGACAAACACCTCCCAGCTACCTGGCTGTCTCGGAGCTGTGCCCCAAAACTGGTTCATTATGTTGTCTACTTCCTTCTAGGGCAGCAGAAAACTGAACACTGTCACACACAGAACAAAGACACCCACCATTTAGCGCAGCTCCTTGCACTCCACGGTCCAGAAAATGCCAGGGGTGTGAGGGTTAAGAGCCTCTCTGATAGCAAACAGCCCATGCTGATTTCATCAGTTGCGCTGTAAGCTATATAAAAGTGTTTTCCAGATTACATACCCATAGGTTATGCTGTCATTATAAGGAACTGCATTTACGCAGTAGGGGAATTTGAGTTAGAAATGTGACACTGCTAGTAAAAATGTGAACTGGAACAAAAATTACCCAGGAAAGAAGCACCTTAAACCTTTAATTTCAAAGAATCTGTGCTAAGCCTGAAGAGAGCAAATAATGAGCAATGAAAGGAGTCTTTGTTATGCCGTGATTTCAAAGCTCTGCCAAAATGTCAAATAATCCATTTAATCAATCAGGAAATTAAAGAATGTGGTAAATTCCCAAGGTAGCTTGAGGTTTTAGCTGTGCCAAGTAATTCAGCTACTGCATAAAGCTTATGTCACAATAGCAATTACTTAATAAGTAATTTTTGTCTAACCATGTTGATGTAAAAATACAATTTAGTTTTCAAATTATTTGCAGCTGTGCTCTTATTCAGATACAGCATGCAATACCTTAGGAGGTGTTTACATTAGTTGCTTCAAGTGCTGCTTTAATTTTTATCACACTTCCTACCATATCCTTCAAAAATTTCCTATTATCTCAACACACTAAGAAACTGATTTCTTAAAATGGATCTTCATGAAGTAATATAAGGAAAGGAAGGCACTCTCTGTTGATTCATATACAAGTTTCACACATCTCCGATACAAATACCGTAACTCCTATCATTTCAAATGCAGATTCTTCATGATGCTTACATCTCAAAATTGATGATTTATTTCGGAATGGAGTTTAATACTCTTGAGAATGCTAGATTATCACCAATTAAATTCTGGAAATGTGAAACAGGCTACACTGAACATTTTTTACATTGTAAACTATGCATTTTTCTATCCCTCTCAAAGGGCAACTTTGACAGAGTGGTTACAAATGCAGTTTTTTTGCTTCTAACAATTATAGATCCATTTTGTCAATGTGAAATTAAACATGAATATTTTATTTCAAAAAAAAAAAGGCCTGATGAGCATTTAGGTACAAAGTATCAGTTTAGAAAATTTGAGAATATTTATATTGTTTGCCAAAATAATTCACTACTACCACATAAAAATGACAAAGTTCAGCTTAAGTATAATAAGCCTTAATTTTAAAACAGACTATTTTAGGTTTGGTTCTTTTATCTACACAGTTGAGTACAGATTTCCAGGATTCTTTTTCTTTTTTTTTTTTCTGAATGCTACCTTGTTTTATTGGAAAGAGATACACTCTATATTTACCTGTAACAATATAGACAATAACTGTTTTTCCTCATCATCTTTTAAAAATTGAAATGCTGACATGAAAGAATCACAAACTCCATCAAATATATACCTGTACTTCAGTTTTTAAAGGAAAAAAAAAAAAAAGCATTCACCACAGCCACAAAGCTTGACCTGCGTTCATGACAGCAGGTGGTGAGAGTCTTTGTGATCCTGCAGCCTATTAGCATGATCTCCTTCAGTGGCCAGATGAATAGGGACCTTCCTTTCAGAAGCCACAGTGAGTTTCACAAAAGTGTCTGTGCAGAAGGGGGCTGGAATGAATCCAGAGTCATGCAGCTTTCACTAACCCACTGATCCTTTCTTCAGCTCTGCATCTCCACTTCTTATCAACCTCTCCCTGTCCCCCTGCCTTGTGTTTCCCAGGACAAAGACTGGACAAAGACTAGCATGAATGAATTGAAGTGGGCCATAAGTTGAGAACTCCTCAGGGTGACTAGGATTTGCACTCACAGCTTCTTCGAAAATTTTGACAGAAAAGTAAACACCAAGTTGGTAACAACTCTTGACTACTGCTGGTGCCCAGATTTTATCAGACCTGGGCCTCGCACCTCCACTTCCAATGTCCTTCTGGAGCGCAAGTGCCTTCAGGGCTGAAGAACCAAGATCCACCTCACTGCGTTTGCTCATGGGAACAGGAAAAAATAGGATACAGCATCAGAACCATACATGAAATAAGAACAACAAAAATTTTGCCCAAAATATATTTGAGAACTATTGTTTCTCTTCTAGTAGTACTCTCTAGAGTAAAACTCTTCTAGTTTTACTACTTGCTAAAGTTCCAAAAATAACCTGGTTAACTCCTTCAAAGTACTTTTCCATGTTGACCAAATCAACCAAAAACTTAGGTTCAACCAAAGTATTTTCATTTCAAATCTGAAAAAAAAATCTCAAAAATCCAGCTATCCAAGCAAGTAATTAGGAACATGGACCCTGAATTCTATACAGATCTTTTCATAATGGAAAACGACAAAATAAGAGGCAAGTTTGTGAGGACATGTATTATCTTCAAGTACCTCATCATACTGAGCTGGGAAAGTGGGCATGATTCTGAACATATGTGTATTCTCCATGGGAAAAAAAAAATGCTATTCTTATTTTAGAAATGACAGTTAAAGAGTAGCAAACCAGAAACAAATGCCACCTATGTAAACAAGGGAGAGAGAAATATCTATCTAAAATTCACATAACATTTGCCAGATGGTCAAGTTATGGATGATAGTTTGTAATTACAAGGATTGGGAAGAAGATGGATTGAAAATAATACACTGTGTACAATATTACCTGAGAAAATTAGAAAAAAAAATATTGTAAAACACCTGGGTAGTAAACAAGCAGGTTGACAAGGCACCTTTCAAAGAAATCCTAGGAATTAAAATAAAACTGAAAAATTTGGTCAGAAAAACTTTATCTCTATGTATATAGTTTCTTCTACCCTCAGCCCATGAAGTGAAATAGCAGCTGTACTTCTTGTCGTATGATGTTATGCTTATTTTTCCTAAATCCATCACAGAGTTTTGGATGAAGCCAACTGATGTGTACACCAGCAAGGCAACGGTACTGCTTATAGAATAGGTAAGTGCCAGTGTCCAGAAACAGTGTCTCTGATTTTAGTTTTAGACAGCTATTGCAAAACTCTCCACTTTCCCCAGTGGCATGGCCTTCTCAACAGCTAACAAACCGTTTCTTACACCCAGATTTAATTGCTGTAATTTATTCTCCATGATGCTACCCTTGAAGACTGATTCAAAGCACTACCTCCAATAGAAAACCACTCCCTGTCAACTTATATTCCTGGCTTTAGAAAATA
>VXAV01010532.1:94581-106468 GCA_013399715.1 Alectura lathami | reverse complement strand
AATTAGAACTCTACCTTGCCACTACTGTGTTCATTCCTGACAGCAATGGTACTAACACTGAACCGCTTCTTAGCCATCAGAAATTCACTGCAGAACGTGCGGGATTGCTGACATTGCTGAGGTTCTCCAATCATACGGAATTTAATATAATTTTGTCCTCATTTGTAAAATAATGTGACCTCCAGCCTGACCAAATTTAGGCTGAGTTTCCTAAACTAAATAAAAGGAAAATAGTATTCTACCAAAATATTACCATTTTAATTTTGCAAGCCTAGAAGAAGGGAAGCAGCAATACAATTTGGAGAAGTTTTGTATTCTTAAAAGATGTATGTCAAACTCTATAGGAATTTGGCAACTAATGTAAGGGGTTCCTAAAAGACAACAGTATTTTTTTTTTTTCCACCACCAAGTTCCAGCTACTATTATACCTTATAGGACCACACAGCTAACGGGAATGGCAGAAGTCACTGTTGCATGTCACTGTCAACATTCATATTTATGCCACGCATGAGTGTAAACATTCGTAATTCACCCTAGGAAAGTTAAAGGGTTATTACAAAGATGACAGAATGTTAGTAGAGCTAGTTAAAAATTTTGATCTACACTGTCAAGTCTGATGTGTCAGATTTGCACGTGTGGTGAGATAATGAATACACATACTACACCTTGGAAATAACATGTGTTTTTAAGCCAGAAGTGTGAAGTACAATTTGGTGGAAATGAGACTGCAAATTTACCAACACTGGAAGTAGCTGCAAACACCACTGGCTCCATATGAATGTATACACCGGATCAGCTTCACGATCAATTGGGAAGATATAGGAATAAACTTGGTATTAAGTGTGGATATTTTTGTCATCAGTATGGTGGACCCTGAGGGAAATATTCCATTGATTTTTCCTTGGGCTTTGAGAGATGATTTGTAGGAGACTGACAAGGAATTCAAATAGGTTTGAAAGCACAGTCCCACTGAGGGTAGGGGTAAAAGGTGTTTCCCAGTTCAACTCTTTTGTATTAGCTTACTGATAAAGGAATATAAATTTTAACCCACAGCATATATTAAAATGAGATGAGCTTTTACTGAATGTGGTAAATTTTCAGATGGTTGTTCACAGATATCCTTCAGTTACTTCCATATGACCAGTCAGAATTCTGCCGTACTAACAGAACAGAGCTAACGAGTAACAGCAGTGACAAAGGAAAGCTTTCCTTCTCTACACTTCTCCCCAGTGAAGCAATAACTAAACCATGAAAATGTTTCCAGCAAATGACAAAAACATTTCTATGCAAATACCATCTGTAGGAATTACGATCGTACTTCTAAGTTTTCTTCCTAATTCTCTAAACACAATCTTATCACAGCCTGTTTTCTCTGAAACATTAAACACTTCAGGGTCTATGTGAATATTTTTTCCAATAAGACTCATTGAAATTATGATGTATGATTCTAAATCCACTGAAGCTAATAAAAAGTATACACTGGCATACACAGTACAGGAAGAAAGGCCAAAGAAGTAAAATACAGCCAAAACAGAGGATTTTCCATTTAGCATCTGGCCTCATGTACCATAAGCACCTCTCATGACTATTAAATAAAGGATGCCCCCAAGCTTTATTCCCTTTGCAACTACAATGTCATTTAGCATCACCAATGCATTTTTCTTGAATTCAGATGAAAAATAGTTCCTCAAAATAAGAAGATATCATCTCAATTTCTCATTTTGCCACTGATCAAATAACAACTGTTAGCCAGGAAGTCAGGATTTCAATATCAATAATTTAATCAAAGGTTTTATACCACACAGATTTTCCCTTGAATTGCCTTCTTCCCCTCCCTTCATACTTGCAAATAAACCTAACTGATCAACAGAAAAGATTTCATACAGTATTAAATAAAAGCCCATATCTAATGTAAACAATCTTCTAATTCCTTCTCAAAATCTCACCTTCATTTCCAAGAACAACTATGACACGTTACATAACATGCCTTTTAAATATCGAGATACTCAAGTTTTGAGAAAAGTCTTTGAATGGCTTTCCTCAGTGCCTATTTCTAGGCACTATGTCTCCTTTGTCTCCTTTTTTTTTTTTTTTTTTTTTTTTTCGTGGGGGTTTTCCTTGATACNTTTTTGCAGGGGGTTTTACCTTGAAGCTGCATGAAGAATAACAGCAAAGGTGGTCACACACAGCCACAGCTACAAACAACACAAGAGAGAAGTCACAGGTGCTAGTGAAGAATAAATTGTCCTAGTTCTGCATTATTTCCCCTTAGAAAGTGTGCTAACACATCTCACTTTATGTTAAGCCTACTCAGTTACAGGCATTTGAAGTCAAGGTATCTCGAGAGCTGTCTTTGTTGCATATATAATATTGTAAAGAAGGACTTTACTTCTTTATATTCTTAAGAAAAATGCACTGAAAATGCAGAAAGTCAAAATAGGCTAGACAACATTCCCATCTCCTCTCTAAGCTTCTCTTCCTGTCTTCAGTTGTAGACTTAAAATCACGTTTTCTTTGAAGACCAGGCCTTCCAATTCCTCCTGATCTTTACTTCTGGTCAAAGGATGTCAAGGAAATGGCCAGTCTCCATGGACACCAGCAGAAAGAGACCACCATCACCATTAAGCAGAAAGGACAAATGTCAGTGAGTCTGTCTGCTTCCTCCCTTGTGTCTACCCAGAGAGATTACAGAACACAGATGGATCAAGGAGATAGATGGCCACTGGTCCTCTTGGAGTGGGGACACTTTGTCTCCAATTCCCACAAGCCCCTGACACAACTTCCAGTGTGATGGCGAGCGCATCAACTGATTTCATTCTTACTGGAGAAAGAGGGAATGGGGCAGGCTTTTTATATCCAATGTTATAGCCTGGTCTGTGCAGCTACAAGACTAAGGCTTGATCCACCTGCTTCAAATGTCACAGTAGAGGTACCAAGATGGGAAATAAGAGCCAAAGAAAGAATTACTGAATCTAAGAAAATAAATTGTTTCATGGCCTTGTAGAGAGTGTGACAAAATGATTGCTGACATGACCTATGGTGTAGCAGAAAAACACAATGTTGAATGCATCAAGAAGTAGCAAACAAGCAGTCAGGAAAGTATAAAGTGAATGTTTTTCTCACTTCCAGCTGGGACAGCAATGAGGTTATCAATTTCTTGCTGTCTGACATGGAAACACCGAAGGGTGAAGTTTCCTCCTTACCAGAAGCAGTGGCAAAATGAACAGAGAGATATTATTTTTGTTGTTTCCTTTGCATTCAAATGATATTTTGCCCCACATTATCTCCTCTAAGCCTGTAGCATTCCTTACTTTTAGAATTTCTACTGCACATGCTATTGTTATTTTTGAGACTAAACAAAGCAACACAAGGAGGAGCATCATGTTACTATCTGGCTAGTCACAGATGCTGAGCAAGCACAAATGCTGAATATGCCATAAAACATAGTACCTTGGAGTATGTCACCCCTCTCCTTAGGAAAGAGATTTNATCAAGTGATCATAAGTAAAGCTCAATTGTTCAAATTTCTCTTATTGCTTAATCTAAATCTCTTGTAAATTTACATTTGAAAAAACTAAGTTGCAATACATTGGTACGTTNTAAAGCCACAACTTAGTAAACTTCTTTGACAAAACTTTTACTTTACTTATTACTGACAAAATGTTTGAGTTGTTTTTATTGCCATACCTCAATACAAGCTGCTGTAAGCTATTAGTCTACTGAGATGTACGAAGAATATACTATATACTTCAATTTCAGATTTGTGTTCTTTACACAGGTGGTTTTGTACAGGTATAGATTAGTAATAGGCTTTTCTAAAATGGTTAAGGAATTTAACATTTATATTTTTAATATCAAGTGATCATAAGTAAAGCTCAATTGTTCAAATTTCTCTTATTGCTTAATCTAAATCTCTTGTAAATTTACATTTGAAAAAACTAAGTTGCAATACATTGGTACGTTATCACAGAACTTTAATTTACATTTCTCTGCAATACAAGTTAGATATATGTGTATATATACGCACACTCCTAAAATCAAGTCAAAACAGGTAAATGAAACAGTTAGTACTTTTTCTCTATTGATGATTTCCATTGATGCAATTATGCTGATTTTCTTGAGTACATAGGATAAGGGAGAATGATCTCAAGAGTCAAAAATTTCAGCTAACTCTCTGTTTAGCTTGAAGGGCAACATCTTTGGCAGCCATCTGCTACAGTAGCTAGTCTTGCTTGACACCTTGTGCAGCTGCATTGACTTAGCTATATGCTGTAGACACTAAAGAAACTGGGGAAATCCTTAACACTCTGATGTTAAATACTGATTTTACAAAGCAAATCCTCCAACAAACCAACGGCAGAATATTGTAGCAGCTGATGGATAGTTTGAACTGCATTTGGACCACTGCACTGCTCTAAAAGCACAAAACATCAAATCCCAAAGCTGTTCTCAATGTTGTGGATGTTACTCTACTGTAAATTAAACTCTGAGTTAACATAAGATTGAAAGTTGTAGTTCAATAAATTTAACGACTGTNCAACCTAATTCTAAGCCTACCCATTGTCAAAATACTTTGAGGTGGAATTAAGGCTAAAAATTTATATCAGAAATAAAAAAAAATACACATTTTAAATAGACCAGCAGTTAGCTGAGAATAAAAGTAAAGAAAATAAAGCGCCTCAAGTAGGTCAAACAGGGAAATACATCAGATGTCCCAAAAGATTTAACTTTGGATCCCATATCTGTCTTAAGACAGAGGAAAATGTGGGAAAAGAAGTCAACTTGCTATTCATTCCTTCAGAATCATAAATGCTGAAAACTTTTAAAACACGATCATACTGTTCTTACTACACATTTCTATTGGGCAGTATGAAGACAGATTAGCTACTGTTTAAATTCCTATATTTTGATCGATACCCTTTTTTAAGGTGTAACTTTAGATCTGAATGCATCAATTCTTCTGTATCGCTGTACCTCCTGAAAATTCTCAACTTTATTATACATTTAAAAGTTGATTGTTCTGCTCCACAATAGCATTCAATTCACCAGAAAATATTTATTTTTAAATAATGTCATGAAGAAACAGGAATAGAAAGATGATCTATAATTTTCACAATGAATTAAAATTCTACTGAAACAAATAAGTACAAGATTAAGTCATTGCATTAATTTCCTTCCTTTTTTGTAAACGTTGGCAAGTCTATCCATTTCTGTATGGACTTAATCATTCTGAAGCATAGAAGGATGAAGGATGCTAAGAGTGTCATGTGTGAGAATGGACTACTGTAATTATATTATTACATACCTTGTACGTCAGTTCTTACTATTACTACCCTACTGAATGTGAAATTATAATACTGCAGTATAATTTTTTTTCTTTTAAAAGAAACCTAAATGTAACATCCAAAACTCAACTGTCTTCTCATTTTTTATTGATTTTTATTTTTTTAAGAAAGCCTGCCTTAGAAACGTCACTCATCTGTTTCTTTCTTAGCTTCATTGCAGTCAAGACACGTTTAATCTGCAGTTTGGGTCTTCACTACTTGTAAGAATACCACATAAGGACTTTTGCTTTTGTTTTGTTAATAATAGCACCAGGCTCTGACCAGGTGGTCGTCAGAAGCTCAAGAAGAGCACTTTCTTGTGAGCTGTTCTCACAAGGCTCTGCTAAAAATGGGAAAGCATGAGGAAGGAGATAAAGATCAAGAAAATGGCAGAGACCAATTAGTCAAGGCAGCCTGTCAGAGCAACCCAGCATCAGCAAACCAAGAAGCTGTCTCACTGCACACCAATCCCAGAAACAGCAGGAGCAAAAATGTTTCTTTGGACAAAGTAAATCCTAAATGACATTTCTTACATTAAAAAATAAAAAATAAATAAATAAAGGAAACTACCTTTTGTATAACACTGTTGAAAAATTCATTTTGAAAGAGAAGTGCTAACTGCAAAGTTGGGATCTGATTAAGACCCTGAAACTGTGATACTGGGATTACAAGGAATAAGAAAAAGACAACCAAGAAAATAGGGTATTTGGAAAAGGAAAAATATTGTTGCCAAGTAGCATTGAAGTATTTGCCCAGCTTTCTTATGTGATGATTTTATCACTTTGCACTATCTGCAAAAATAAGCTGGAAAAGCGGTACTCAGTAAATCTGAAAAGTGGCTATAGCAGAAAACACCTCACAGAAGTTTTGCTGTAAGTAGGGGAAAAAAGAGGAGAAAAAAAATAAGACTAGGGAAATTAAGGCAGGAGGTTAGGAAACAATTTTAAAAAGTTTTAAAAAATCACCTCTCTACAAGAGCAGGAGTTTTGAAAAGGACAAAAAAAAAATTAAAAAATCTGAGATAATTCTCCAGAGGAAGCATCCCAGAAAAGGCAGGCTAAAGCCATACTCAGGCATTCTGCCAGAGGGGACTTCTGCATGTAGCATTCACTAGGCAGGTAATAAAATTTGACCAACACAGCTATATTTTGTTGTTATTTAGCTACCGACAGCAGAAAAGACAAAAAGTTACTTGAGCTCCCTGGTACTTTAACTTAAAGAATTAATTTCTATGAAACAGTTCTAGAGAAAGTAATTAACAGGCAGTTTAAAAGAGAAAAAAAATATACTTAAAAAAATGAAGGAAAAAATTACGGAGTTGAGTCACTGCTAGAACAGTTGGTGATTTCTTCTTGTGATGATGTCTTGAAGAAGACATCTCCTTTTCTGTGCCCAGTCAGATGAAAATTTGCCTTTTTCTCAACAGTTACTAAAACGTACTAGGCTTCAAGCGACCTTCCTTGATCTCTTTACAGTCACTTTTAATCTTGCTTTAACTCCATATAACAACAGCTTACTGCTGTTACAGTGCATGCAGCTATGACACACGACTGAGAAGACACAATTCTGTTCTGCCCATATTTGCCTGCTGCTGATCTGCAACGTAACAAATAAAGTGACGCTGAAGCTGGAGGACAAACTGAAACCAAGCTGATTTCATAAGAAGTTATTAAAATAGAGTTTAAATGTAGAACACACAATCATCTATTATAAATAAGACTTTACTTAAAATGTTCCCTCTGTATACTCCCTTATGTATATATTCCCTGTTCCCCAAGTATATATTCCCATAGGGACATTCTCTCATTTCCAATTCCACTCAAGAGAGATCATTCAAATAGTGACTTACTTTGAGGTCTTTCAGATTTAGCATAAGATAGGAAAACATGCACTGAGTGTTTTTTCACTCATTTGAGTGCCAGGAACAGTTGCAAGTGATGAATTAGGGGAAATTATGTCAAAGCTGGAAGAAAATAAATTTCAAAATATTCAATTCACAGATGCTAAATGCATCAGAAGATAGTAACAATTTTTATAGAATTTCACAGGTTGGCTTTATTTAGCACTTTAGCAATTCATAAAATTGTCCTGTTAGAGCCCTAACTGACTTGAAAAACATGCTACAACTGCTTCACGGGAGTATGGACTGAGGCAGTTAAAAGGGAAAGAGCATCTTACATTCCTTACATCCATGACTCTGTCTAAAATTAATTTTAACATCAAATATATGCAAAAAACATACATATACATATTTAAAGCACTTTCAAAAATATCAGGACATTTGTCTTGTAGGAGTTATTGCTCTTGGTGAAAGTACTCACAGAAGAACAGAGGCTTTTGATGATTAATTGAGTCAAAACAAGCCTATGTATTACAAACAGAACAGAAAATAAAGTCCTTTCATACTTCTGCTTTCTATGTTTTGGGTTGTTTTTGTTCTCAAACAACAAGGCATTCCCATGGTGCTACACTGCAAAGCTAAATCTCTCCTGTGACTTTCAATCATAGTATCACAAGCACAGTAAAAATGTCATTTCTGGCTCAAAAATTTACCTATATTAACAACAGAAACATAGGAGTGGTATCTCTCATGGCTGACAAAACTAAAATACACTGGCAGGTTACACGGTAACAACGGAAGTGCTACCACCCATGATTAATGGAGTAGAAATTAGTATTCTCACACGGTGCTTCATTTCGCGCTTGCGAGAAATAATACCAAATAATTCAATAAAGCAGTAATTAAAAACCTTCCTCAATTCTCCTGGTACTGTTGCAATTGTGCTCCCACAACCTCGCAGCTGAGCACGGAGAACTCAGCTGCCTGCACGGCACTGCACATACACAATCCACCCACCACTGACTCCTGCTGCTTCATAGGGGATCCAATTACTGATATCATTCTGACACTGGAGATTAGCTGATTGCCAGTTCAGTGTGCTTACAAAATCTTATGTGTCACAGGAGGCCCTTTACTTGTTTCTGTAAGACAAACAGTGTTTTTTTCTAGATCTATTAAAAACCCACTAGAATATGTTCTCTCTCATGTACAGCACTTCAGCCCCATCCTGTTGGACGCAAAGCAAATTTCCCTCCTCTACATTGCCGTAGAACTAACACATGGTGACAGCAGCAGCAAAAATAGACTTTTAAATTTACTTATCAAAGAATAGTTAAGAGAAGCAAGAGCCACATAAGCCACTGTTTTAGTACTCAGAAAGACCACTACTCTATTTGAAGTCCAAGAACACAATTAAAATTTTTCCTAATTAGAAAGCATTGATAGACTCTGCATTGATCTTTTCTTTTCAAATCTAAGAGCGTGCTGGTATAACCATTTGTGAAAGACAATGGTTTGACTTCTGCTAAGAAAGCATTCTTCTAGTCTCCAATGCTGTAAATAAAACGAATTAAACAGTGGAATATTAGTCAGAGTAATTCTGTTAGCATTCAGTCAAAATACATCGATACTACCAATACTATATTCCTGTTCCAGCTGTTGAACCGAAACAAGAAGGAGACGTAGAAGAACAAACTGCAAGTAGAGAAAATTAATATCTAAGCAAGAAAAGTCAGTTGCTAAGACAAATGTGGAAGACAGAAAATGATAAGCAAGAAATACTTGTTTTCTCATTACCAACACTGGTATTTTTACAGGCAGACATTCTAATGACTGCTGATTATTCAAGTGTCTAGACTGTATCTACATATGAGATAACGATACCCTCCTTAATGCTCTGATGAACTTTACTATCCATTCTAGAAAGCAATGTCTTCATCAGCCGTGACCAGACAATTTATATTACTTTGAACACTGTAGGATTTTACTGTAAATAGCACCTCCTCTAGAGAACAAAATTTTTAATTGATGTGGGATGTGATGTAATGCCACAAAGACTCAGAATAAAAGGGACTTCATTTATGTTCCTACATTCAAACAAAAAAACTGAAGGGTATTTGCTACACCCACTTTAATTAATGTCATCAAATCCTCTTTAAATAAAATGGGAACTGAAGCCATGAATCTCTGAGCTTCAATTCTACCCAATAATAATATGCAAATTTTGTTTTAAATTATAAGAAAAAAACTTCATTCACAACATACACACAAAGAATACTGCCAAATACTACAAAAATGAGGGTTTAAATAGTATTAAACAGACAAGTTGGGTTTTCACAAGTCAAATCCAAAAAGGATTTGGGTTTTACTATCCTTGTAACATCCTTCTTGGGGAAAGAAATCTATGGAAACTTACTGATGAAACATATTAAAGCTTTATCTTATGTCCTAGCCAGAGTAAAGCAAAGCATACAATCACGAAACAACTTAGGGTAAAGAAGCTGTTTTCAGGTCAGACTTTCTAACCTCACTGGGTCTCAAATACAGCATAAAATCAGACCTGGGCTAAGTAGCGCACGGAAGGATGTCAGGAGGCCATCTCATCCATCCTTCGCCTCCCAGCAAGGAGCACCAACTCGCCTCTGACGGATGCTACCTCATTCCCAAAATCTCCAGTAGAGCTTCCACAGCATCTCTAATCAATCAGCTGCCATCCTTCAGTAACCTTACCTTTAGAGCTTATATATCCCTCACTACAATTTAAGACCATTATAATCCTTGTCCTACTCCCCACAAAGAGAAAAGTTTATTCCTTTCTTTTTTATGCAGCAACCTTTCATGTTTTTGAATCTAAATCCTCAATCTTCTATTCAGCAGATGAATAAAACTAATTATTTAAAACTGTGGGTTTTGTGCAAGTTTTCTGGACTGCTGGTCCTCCTATATTCCTTTGGACTTGCATGGAAGCCATGGACCAGCTAAAAGAGTATGACATGCAACTGTAAATACACAGTTAACTTCCACAGCACTATCTTTACTGCCCACATACAGAAACTGTGCTTGCCTATTGCACTTAACACTTACTGAATGTTGCTGGTCTTAAACTAGAAGTGTTCCTTACCAGCTTTTACTAATAAAATCACTGAAAGGGCAATATAATTATCTTCTTAAGCTAACATAACTTGAAGAAAAAAACCCAACTCACCAATTTAAAATTTGCACTCTGTTTTTGTTGTGAATACTGCATCATTACAATACTTATTGAATGCATACTGTGTTTGAAGTACATTGTTTCCTTAGCTAAGTACTTGCTGAGCTGATAGATATATATATTTCATATATAGGCTGAGTTCCTGTTCAAAAACGGGACAAAAGTAGACATTATGTGTTCATACACCTGAACAAAGTTACATCCATTAAGCAAGAAATACAAGAAAGTGCAATGTATTATGAAGATATGTGGTCCCTTTTGAAAGAGGTACGAGTGACAGCCAGTTGTAAGCTCCACATATGTCACATGGGTTAGGTGTCATTGGTCCCCTGACTCTTATTAATCACCAGCCAAACTTGCTGGTCATTTCTCCCAGGGCAGAGGTGCAAGAGCACTGAATTCAAATTGCCAAAATACAGGTGCTGATATTATATATTAGCATAGGTGATTCCTAATTGTTAATTCTAAATGACACCATTGAACGGCATCATCTGTCATTAAAGAAATAAAGAGCCTCTGACACGCATATCCTTCATCAATTCAAAGTTCAGTGTTAGTGATCAGCAGCAGTGATTTTTTTTTTCCTTGGAAGAAATACTGTTCTCTTCTGATGCTCGCCGTAAGTACCACACTAACCGTACCGTCCTGCCAGCACTGTGACATTAGCAGAGTGTCAGCATCACTGCACATTGTTCCCTACTTGTCAAAGCTACCCAAGAAGTCTAAGTTGATGTATCACAAAGTAGAAATATATGTATGAGATAACACATTCCAAGCAGGTTTGCCACTCTGTGGCACTGAACATTTCTAACCACTTATCAACTGTAGTGTTGCTATTTGCATTTTGTACGCCATACTTGAAAGCATTACAGCTGCCTCTGGCAACAAAGGAAATGCAAAACCTGTTGGAAGAAAATAAATAAAATAAAGCTGTTTCCTATGGGACAATTCAAAGTCTCACCTCATCATCCTGAGACATCAGGGATTCTGTGTTGCCTCTGTTTTTATTAATAATGCAGCAACAGCCTTTCAGACACTCTTTCTGAAGAAGTGCATTTTCTTTGGAGGCGATATGAGTCATGTGATTATCTCACTCATCTGGAGTCAAAGGCTAAAAACTGATAGAGGTTCTCCCTATCAGCCAGTCTATACTTTGGCACCCAGAGAAGCAGTAATAAATGGGTGTTTACCTGCTCAATGGGGAATTTCATTTTACTCTCCACCTCCAAAGTCATTACCTGCACAACAGGAACAAGCAACAAAAATTCACAACATAATCAACTACGGCAGGCTTACTGTCTAAACTGCACCTTGAAATAATTTTCTGTATCAAAAACTGTAAGCAAACTATAAACCACAATATGAGAAAAGGACTTTGCTGACACATTGAAACAAATGGTATTTGCATCTCCTATCAGCAGAGACGCATTTTATGCTCCAAATAAAGTTTTTACTGTTATCACTATTGTTTTCCTTGGTGGGGGGAAAAAAAAAAGTTAAATAATTATTTTT
>VXAV01010532.1:66664-94531 GCA_013399715.1 Alectura lathami | reverse complement strand
TAACAGAATGCTATTAAATAAAAGTTTTATTCTGTTTAACTGAATCTTGACACATTTTTGAGCTTTTTGAAAAATATGCTCGTTGGCATAAGTAATATAAAAATACTGTTCAATTAAATTGCTATAATATTCACTCTTATGCCTGGAAAACATCTTGCCAGTAAGAAAAGAAATAATACTTTTAGCATAATAACCTGTTAAAACCATATGCAGTAACTTACTCTGAATTATAAAATAATTTTTCTAGACTTGGCTGATTTCTAGGGAAGAAATGAAAACATTTGTGAATCAAAGGACACTGAAAATGGTTCACAGTCATATTTTAATTCATTTTATTTGTTTTTTTTTTTTCTTTTTTGAATTGTATTTTAGTACCATTTTACAATATGATACAATATGAAAAGCTGGCACAGTTTTAAGCAACACCTCTCCACTATCTAAATAACCTGGTGTATAGTCAATGTTGTATCTCTTCAAGCTATTTTTTTTTTTTTTCTTTAAGTTTTTTTTTTTTTTTTTTTTTTTACACACACTGTGTAGATATTTCAGTATAGAAATACAACATTTCTAGCGCATTATTGATATTACTTAAGTGCCTGGGCAGTCAACATGTGATCCTATGCAAGAAGAAAACACAGCAAGAAAAAGAAGTAGCCATTAAAGTAACAATAGTCACATAAAACTGTGTACAGTAATTGAAAAGAATTTAAAGAGAACTGACGTTTAACAAGCATCTATGTTGGTTAAGCCTGGACAATATTACCTGCTCAAAACGAGAAATACAACAGGCAGTAACTCCCATTTAAGTTTAAGCAAACAAGTCACAGTCTCTGTAATGTCTAAAAATAATTAATCTTTTTTAAGTGGCTAATTTGATAACTCAGCTATTTCTTTGTTCTTTTAGAGTAACTGGACTAAGTAACTCCTTTAATGTTAAAAGCAGGCAATACACCATCATAGCTCAACATACATTTTTATGTTTCCTTAGCTCACAGAGAAAACTGAAAGCGAGAAATACATAATCACTTCTCCAGACCAAGAAAAGGATTTGCATGTAATTGTTATTATGAAAATAACACGCTTCCTTGCCTAAAACCTGGACCGTTAGCTGTGGTTTGGGATATTTTTGTTTGTTTTGTTTTGTCTGTTCTCAGTTCTCACTTTTTTTTTTTTTTTTTTTTTTGCTGTTCTCAGTTTTTCCTTTTTTTTTTTTTTTTTTTTGGTGCCTTTTTTTTTGTTAAAGACCATGGAAAGGAAAAGACAGCTCCAGAGAATTTCTAGTGAGAGTTAAGGTCACACCCCAGAAGGGTGCAGCTATGGACGAAGGGTGATGCACAGATCCTGCAACTCTGGGTGATCTCAGTCACCATGGAAAGCTCATGTCCTGGACTCTTCCAGTCTTGTCTTCAGGCTCAGAACAGCAACAATCAAACGATTTTATATTATTTGAATTATTTCTCAGGCAATAAGATGTGTTAATGAGATGTTTCCCTCCACGTGTCACTGGACAGCATTTTCCACTCTGAAGCTTACAGTTGTCATTCTCAGCAGCAGACTAAAACAAAGCAAATTCTCTGCAAATCTCAGTGTTCCCACAGCATGAAATGTTATACTCCGACAGAGCAGAGTGGGGAAGTCTTTCTCCCTTTTTTGTGCACAATTATTTGACTAAAACAATAGCAGATTTCAGTCTGTAGCCGTGAGGCACGTAGCTTTCACTGACAATAAAATTACAAATAAGAGCTTCAGCTTGCACCGAGTGCAATCCTATTAGCTTAGAAACCAAAACTCCATAAACATATTGGAATTTATATATTTATATATATATACNATATGTCACCAAACAGGAGACTTGACTTGCATTTTATCAGAACCTGACTCACTGATTCATGGTTTATCAGATCTTGTTAATCTGTGCTCAGCATTAGCATTTTTTTCTCCTATACTTACTATCTGAGACTGGGCCTTCACTAAGAAGTCAGAGAGGCTGAGGGAGTTACAGCAAGGTACCACAGAAAGGAGAGACCAGACTTAAACATTCAGCCTTGCTGGTTAGCCTGAACACTTAACTCTTGTCCTAAGACTCCCAAGAGCAGCAACTGAGAGCAGAAAAATAACCTTTTCATTATAATTTTAATAATTGTTTTGGGTCATACTGCAAGGAGAGAGGAGACAGCCTAAAATTTCAAAACCTTTAAATTAACCGTGGGCATTAGTAGACCACTTTCAGAGGGCAAGCCTTGCCATTTATTTTGTACAATGGTGCACATCTTGAGGGCAATCACTACTAGAACGTGACCCCCACTGTACGAGTCAAACACGACCGTTAAATCAATGGCATGTCACATTCCCCGCGCTGTCACACACCTGTGTCTCAGCCCAGAAGTATGCAGTACTTGGTGCTGCAGGCCACAGCCGAGGGGCAGCGATGGCTCCACCAGCCCCAGGCATCTGCAGAAAGGGTGCACGGTGAGGTGAGGATGATCTCTGGCAACTTTGCGGCTCTGTCAGCAAATCCTGAGGAACAGAAAGTATAAAGGTTGTTTTCCATTCCATGGGTGACATCCTAGTTTGAAATGACACCGTTGGAGCTGCTTTGTGACAAGCCTGGTGTTAAGACATAACAGAAATAAACCCACAAGAACAGCCATCCTGCCAAATACACTTAGACTCAACTTCAAGCTTTCACTTAGTAGTTCCCTGATTTTATTTTTTTCCAGAGAGAACACAGTTACCTTTCAATCTCACTATGAATTAAGTTTTTCCTCACTTTAGAGCCAATTTATTTTTTAATGGGCTCTACACTTCAGAAGACAGACAGTTTACTTTATTATAAGACACTGTCAAAAACTTCGGAGTTAATCAAATGTCACAATTATGAGGAAAAACAGAAACAAGAAAAAGACAAACAAACAAAAAACAACCAAGCATGAGACAAACCACTATTGATCTCTGAAAAACTGCAGCAGCTCTCCTTGCCTTTTTTCCCCTCTCCCAAAACACCGCTTGGGCAGCCGTTTCTCAGCTCAACTGCAGAACTGTCGGTCCCACTTTCCCAGATGATGTACATCCCCATTTCTCATTAGCATCTTCCAAAATGTAAAGTGACTCCCGTACACATTTTGTTTGAATGTATAAAGCTTCAGTTCTAATAGGCCAGGTGTCTGTGTCTGGACCTGTTGCAGCAGATCTAGTCAGAATATTACTACAGTATATCATCTGCAATTGAAATTATAACAGCTATGGCCATTTCCCACTACGGGTTTCTGATGTGCCATATCACCATTCCTATACATGGTGATTGTAGTGTTCAGAAATACACTTGAATTCCTGTCTGGGTTTTGTTCCTGGAAATTTTGATTTATGGAGTGGGGCTCAATTATTTCTTTCCTTTTGCTCCACCTGAGGCTTCCAAAATCCAAGGCCAGCAATTTACCCAGGAGAAAAAAACAGCTGATTCCCAAGGCACAGATGGGAAAAAGATCAAAACCACAGCTCCTCATGTTCACTGACTGTAAAAGACACCATGCTCTGCTATCACTACCAGGCTATTAAGCACAGTTCAGTCAAATAAAATCTGTGAGGGCACTAATCAGGGAAGCAGCTCTTGCATGCCTCATAACTGAAGATTTTGAGGCACACATGACCTCAATATTATATGAAACCACATGTGTGGCAACTTTGACTGCTTCCTGAAAATATCCATTGCATTCTCCTGCTAAAACTCAAAATTGAGAAAACCTATTTTCCCAGGCTAACGTAATTCCCTATTTAAAATAACATAATAACAATATATTTTTCTGAAGAAGAGGGTTTGCAATGGAGAGATGACAGGGTGTCTCATCTTTGAACACATACCAGAAGCAGACCCCGAATTGGGATGCTAAATGAACTCACAGGCTTGCAAGTTTTCGTGTAGCTTGGTGCTTTCACTTCTGTAAAACAATAGCTTTTGCCACAAAGGACCTTACAGACTGGGACTGAGCAAGCCTAAGGGAAGTTTTGAACCTACTGAATTTGTGGTCTTGGGTTTTAGCGTGTGAGGCGAAGTCATCTAAAATCCGATGGCACGTATCCATTTCCTTACCTTGAGAGATTTTTTCTGTATTAATCAATGCCTGTAATGTTTCTGAAAACAGACTGCAACTTTTCAGAGATTTGAGAGCAATTTAAGAATCACTGCCACAGACAAGTCATCTCACTAGCCACTGAAATGCAACTTTGTTGCACAGCTAATGGAAGCAGGTGGGTATAAATTTTGGAAGGAAAAAGAAAAAAAAAAAAAAAAAAAAAAAAGAAGCAATAAATTTTTGAAAAAAAAAAAAAAAAAAAAAAAAAAAAAAAAAAGCAGCAATGTATTTTTGCAACAGAGAAATCCTGGATTATCAAGAGTTTACGAGAATGACCACCGCAGAAAAATCTCAACATATCTCATGCTGTATGCTTTACAATGGTGTCTTTATAAAGGACCAAATGATCCCTTCTTGGAATCAAACCTATAGTTGCAGACAATTTAAGTATTTCAAAAATCAATGTTTAGAGAATACAGTTCTTCCTCAAAAGGTTAACTGGTGAATGGAGGGCACCCTGCTGAAATGCAGGCTTCCCCACAGTGAATTTAAAAGTCATGGTCAGAGAATGGAATAGCTCAAGAAAAAGTACTATGCCGCAAAAATAAAGCATACATATACACAACATCCAGCCAAGCTAAAATGATCAGGACATCTTTTTATGAACATATAGCTTCAAAATTCTAACCCCTAACTTGCCACCTAATCCCTACATGACCATGACTGGAGGAGTTAGCCCTTAACTGCCTATAACTAAGAGGCATGGGAATTCCTCTACAGTGTATTGCAAATGGCACCTGCCTATGTAACATACAGACTGAGTAAAAGAGAGCTACCAAGAGAAACAATTCTGCTAATGTTAACCGGCTACTACATTAAACATTTTTGGCATAAATGAACTGCAAATTATGCCAATAGCAGAATACAGCAGAAATACAAACGGCAGGAAATAGTTCCACTAGTCCTCATGGGATATGCATTAAAAGGTTCAACAAAAGATATTTTGTCAGATTGTACATTAGCTTTTAAATTATTGATGAGCTACTTCTATTGTCATTTGTACTTGGATTACTAGAAACTAAAGCAAATACTGAACTTCTAAATACAGTGTGCCTGGAAAAGCATATGTTCATAGGCTCCAGGATTCCCCAAGTCCCAAAGGGATTCTCATAACCTCTCAGGTGTCTTCAAGTCCTAGAATTTGCATTCTGCTTTCCAGCTCAGCTTGCAGATGTTTAAAAATACATGCAACAAGAAAGCTCGCTTTTGGCTACACATCTGAGAGGTTCAAACATCTGAATTATTCTGTCTGAGGTCAAGTACAATACATGTGCCAAATTAGGTTGAAATCCAGCTGGGAAGAGCTGTGAAATACTAAGATCTTTGGTGCTAGGAAACTTCTGCTTGTTTCTGGCCAATGTACATCCTTTTTCAGCTCTTCCACAGAGAGGACACATATTTTAAAGAGCCAAATTCATAATCCAACCTAACATATGAAGTTTATACCTTATGAATCTGTAGACTTCAGGCACTTTAATTTTGCCATACAAACAGATGTAAAATGCTGATTATGATAGCAAAATTTCATAAATGTGTTCATTAGCTGCTGGAATTCTAGAAGACAAAAGATACACATCATGTGTATTTGTGTGCCAAGATGATCTGAAAACAGAAAAGATAGAACACAGGTCTCCTGGCATTTAGCTGTCTAGTATCTCTACACCCTTTAATATTAGCAGAAAATATTTTCCAGTCATTTGAGATCAAGGCATATATCCTGCTAAAGTGGTATATAACCAGGGTAAGTCCACTAAAATTGTATTATTCTGTACAGACAAAATTCCAATAATACATACATTTCAGTGTAATTCAGCTGCTTCACCAGAGAACTAATACTTATCCAACGATTTATGATTTTTTTTTCCAACTTGAAATTGTGAACTAGTAATTTAAGGAACTCTTTTGACTAATACTCTAAAAATAATATCACACACATTTTTACGTGATGGATGATTATTTTGTAAGATAACTATCTCCTGAAACATTTCAACACAATTAAGGTAGAGCTAAACAGAAGAAGTGCTTCTGCTCTTTAGGGATTCATCTTTAAGAAAAGTTCCAACCTCCAATCTAAAAGCAATCTTTGCTTTCTCTTCTCCTGGAATAGACAGCATCAATTTTAAAACTACTCTTGGGAAAGGACAACTTAAAACAGAATTATCCATAAATGAAAATGCTAATAACATTAACATTTCTTCTCTTTACTAAATACATTAGATTTTAAACCCCAAATATTTTAGGAATTTTAAACCTCTAAAGAAAAGCCAAATAGCTATTTGTCTTCAGTGCTGTTAATATCTCCTCAGTATTCCCCCTACCTCCGACACCACCTTCTAAGTTTTGTCTTACTTCTCCTTCTAGGAAAGGATAAAAGAATCTGAAAACAGTGGAGAATGGACTACAATGCGCTTCTAAATATTCATTTCATCCTGAAGACTTAAATGGTAAAATTCACTAGGTGCAGGACACTTTTTTTCAGAAATAATCAGCAAACTACCATAAGCCTGAAATGTAACCCTCATATGCTATAATGGACTGATTTCAAAAAGTGTCTGAGATCACCATCTATCAAGAAGTTTCAGAAAAATAATTGGTTTAAGTAGTAACTTCTGGTATTTGTTTCTTCCTAATTAACTGAAATCAAAATCTACACAGATTCTATTCAACTGAAGTTGAATACCTGGTACCAGTACCAGTTGAATACCTGTACCAGTACGGAAATAACTGTAGTCTTTATCAAGGAGAGAAAGACAGTCAGATTCTATTAAATCATTGTCTGATACACAATTACATAAAAAATTCCATGCTGAAGCTCCTTATGATAGAATTTTAAAGGACACAAACCATCACAAAAGCGGTACAGAACACTGCAGCATACTGTGTCTAGACACAAAGTAGAAACACCAGTTGCATCTGTTCTGGAAGCTGTGTGCAATGACAAATACATAATTCAGTTTTTACCAGAGACCTGCTAAGCTGTTCAAAGAGTGAAAGACTCTAGTAAGACCTGACCTCCCTGTTCACTACAGATTCCTACTGAACATCTGTGCATTACCTCCTTACCCAAACCAGAGCAGAGGCTGAATAATACCATGTGAAAAATCTGTTTTCAGGGGGAAAGGAAAGGGAAAAAATATACACTGAAATGAGTATCTCCCATATCTTGAGAGGAAAGTCCAAGGCCTCCAATATGCAAAAACACTCAAGGTAGTAATCTGAATGCTGTCCTTGACCATGACACAGAGCAGCCAAGAACCGGACATATTCCTCCCACTTTCTGTTAAATTGATGATTTAAAGTGACCTTGAATGAGCAGACCGTACCTGGACAGTTGCATTTTATAGGCACCATTGAAATTACCCTCCATGAACGTCCCTAATCTAATTTTTAACTCATATTGTTCTCCTTAATGTCCTCTGACACAGAGTTCCACAACCCAGGTTCACACTGCCAGTAAGGGTTTCAAAACTTGCTCTTAGTGGACAGTCAGAAGAAACATTAACTAGCTATTCTCTGGTCGCCTTCTCCTTAAGTGTCTTAGTGGAAAGACAGCCAGCTCAGAAACAGTTGTGCCATAGAAGTCACACACCTCTTTCTTATGCTCTCTCTCTTGTTTCAACTTTTTCCCACTTGTTCAGCTGCTGTGAACACAATGGCAAGTTCCTGTTCAGAGAAACGCTCTCTTCTCTCCCAATGCACTCCTTCCAGGAGATTCACAACTGCTCCAGCAGTCGAATCTGATACTTTGTTTTGGTCCACCCAGGCTTTCAGTACCTCTCTTCCTAAACTGATGGCTCTGTCTACCTAAATTAACCATAATACTTGTGAGCATTAAACAACCATTTAGGAAAGCCCTCTGACAGTCTCACTGATTCCTTTATATTAATGTAACTACCTCAAAATTTCCATACAGTCCAAGAAAGCTGGGAGAGAAGGGTCTTGCTCAAAAGCGGTAAAAACAAACAAACAAAAATAAACTAAAAACAAAAACCATCTTTTCAGAGATGAAGTGCATTTTCTCCAAGCCCTACCAAAATTATAAAAAGAAAATAAATTGATGGAGGAGGCATTGATAAATTTCAAAAATATGACAGAACTTTAAATTACAGAGAGCTGATGCTAACCAAGCGTTTATTGCCTGAACCAATGGCTATGGGAACACAGTTGTCTGTCTATATTTTGCCAGATTCAATAAATTATTTAGTGCAACGCAGGAAGATATGCTACTGAAATAACGTTAAGAATTAAAAAAACAAGACTGAACAGTAGAAAACACCATCAGTGAGATCTGTTGAACTAAGAAACTGTCCTCTCCATCATGACAAGACAATAATTTTCTAGTAGTTAAAGCCAAACAATAGAAAAAGCATTGAAAGATACAATTTCACATGGAGAGGAAAAAGAAAACAAAACAAAAAACAGAAGCAGCCCTTCTGTCAGGTTACTTTCCACCTCTATCATCGGAGATTCTTTAGAAAAAAAAAAAATGTAAATCTGACTTCAGCCTGAAACAACCTATACAGAGTAGCAAATGCTGATGGATGGCTATCATATACACAAGGCACAGGGCCCCTGCAGAACAGGGATAATTCACGGGATGAATGGGATTAGCTTAAGGTACTTCAAGTCCTCCTTTTCTTTCTCTCCACAGGCACTATCTCGTACAACAGCGACATTCCAGAAGAACAATCAAATTGGTGATGCAATACAGGGAATCTCATAAGCATGGATTAAAAAAAAAAAAAAAAAACCTACCCTACACAGAAGCAGAACCAATGTTGTAAAATTGCTTTGTAACTCTTCATTCTAAAAGAAACATTCAAAGAAAATGCTAATATTTGCTCCCTCTACCCTAAAAGTGCCCTGGAATAGCACTATCATAAGTTAGCACTTCAATTTCTACAGGCATGTGTTAAGACCTATTGCATTAATATCTAAGCAAATTATATCAAAACTGCTATTTTTTTTTTCCCTTAGTGTGACTCATGCCAGCTGGACTAGTCTAAATATTATTAAACACAATTAAATATATTACATTCAACCTAAATTCATGCCAGCAAGGCTAGCTAACAAGAAGAAAAGAAAAAAGACTATTTCAATAAATCATGCATCAGTAAAGATGCTATCATGACTAATGTTAGAATAAGAAAACAAAGACTTCCAGAAAGTCTCAGGTATTTTCAATAAATGCATAGCTATGTCTACCAATCCTTCTGGCAGTATTTCCCCACTGCTGTCACTTGGTAGAAGATTTAAAAGACAATCCAGGAAAGTCTATAATTTGCTACAAAAATTAAGAAGTGCTTAAATGCCTTGATCACATTCCAGGGAGAAGTTGCACACTTCCAAGACTATATTTCATTGACTGTGCCTGGAAAGGGACCTGCTTTCTGAACTGCCAGCAGGATAACCCTACATTTGTCCTGCTGTCTCCAAGAGATGCTCCAAACAACAAGTCCTTGTAAACACTGTGCTGAGGAAGGCAGTTGTTATGAACAGAGTACAACCGCAAAAACCTATTGAAAAATGCTTTTTCATACTATTGTATAGACATCACCGCAGCACTCAACATTTTTATGAATATTGTACACACATACCTGTGTATATGTACAAACACAGTAAGCTGCAGAAATTGCTTCCTTTTTTCTTTTTTTTTCTTTTTTTTTTTTTTTTAAATGAACGAATGGTGTTTATAGTCTTAGAAACTTTTCTAAAGCAAAAAACCACAAAATTTCAAAAACTGCATGTCAAGTCTACCATGCGTCTGGGAGTACAAATCAGCATGTGTTACATCTGTAAGTCTGCAAGCACAACTGTTATTATAATAAACAGGAGGAACGCAGAGTACCTCAAAGGGAAAAATAAAACTCATAGTAGATATTAACCACTTTCCTCTTCTCTGGAAAAATACTAAGATGCTGAAAATTGCTCATACTTAAATTGCTATATACTAAAACAAGCCGTAGATACTCCTTTCTCTCCTTGCCACTCCCTTTTCACCTCCCGCCTCCCCAAAAACTCAGAAAACGCCTGTAAAATGCAAACTTAAAGTCCACTGAGTTTTCCATTTAGAAGTGAATAAAAATCCTTTTGGTTAACATTACAGTGAATAAATTGGAGCTTTAGTTTTGGTAACTTTTTTCTAAATGTAGCTGAATTTTGAAATTTTTGGAAAAACGTGTTCACTAAATGGACAGACAAAATAGTTTAATTGCCCCTCTTTTAAATGTGGCCTTTTCCAGCAAAGTTACTCTTTTTCCTACATTTAAGTGAGGGCAGAGGATAAACTGGACACTTAGCAGCAGAAACAGATTTTTTTATTTATTTCTGGAATTGCAGGAGTTTTTTTCCCTTCCACTGAACTGAATTTTACCTTGATACCTTGCCAGATCCTCCCAGTTACCCCAAACTGTTGATTTCTGATCTTTGACATGATTTTCTTTCTCAAGCACTTTCTCAGCATCAGTATCCACATCACACAACCACAGAGTCAAGGACATGCCTGTAGGATGGAGAACTGGCCTGGGGAGCTAATAGCAGTCCAGGCACAAGAAGGAGAGCAGGAATAATCCTGCGTACATGCAACAGGACAGAGAAGGCAGGATCCTGCTACCTACCCATCCCTAGAGGTGTTCAAGTCCAGGCTGGATGGGCCCTGGGCAGCCTGATCCGGTGGGTGGCAGCCAGCCCACGGCAGAGCTTGGGGCTGGGTGGGCTTTAAGGTCACTTCCAACCCAAACCATTCTGTGATTCTAAAACTCCACCCAAGACTTCCCAGGATCTCCAAGGCATTAGCCACAGTGGCAGGATGGGATGACTGAGCCTGAGAAGAGTTGCACAGATGCACAAGGACTTCATCTAGCTGATTTCCTCATTCTGGTTTAGCATCTGCATGGATGGGAACTTCCATGTAACGCTGAACTTTGGAGCTTCCATCTCTCTTGGGCATCACTACTTCTTTTGTTAAAAATTCTCAGGATTTTTAATATTAAGAAGCTGTCACAATCTGACCTAGTTCCTGTATTATAAAGGTTAATACAAACAGCCAAGAATCACATTAGCCAAGAATCACACATGAGACTGAATGCACTAAATTCAGCCTTAACGCCATCTATGGCCTCTTATATCTGTTTTCAATTTTATGTAAGAAATTCCCTAAATTCTTTGAGGAAAAAAAATTAAGCAATTTAAGTAAATAATTCCCCTTTTCACTGATACAAAATAATCTGCTTCTAAGACCTTTCTTGGACAAAAAAACTTCACAAACATTTTCTTGAAGCATTGTGGGTCTATAATTAAGAACTCGCCCATGTTGGGGCAATGCTGGAAAGGACAAAAAGGAATGAGACATATTAAAAGGAACAACAGATCTAGATTCTGTTTGCGACACAGGTACAACATACAAAGCAGTATTTTGCATGCAACAAGATACACACGCATTCTGACAGAGTTAGCATCCAGTGTAACTTCATGCTTTAGAAAGTGCCTTTGTGCCATCCTCGAAGTCATTGAATTCAAAGGAATGAAAACAGGAGTGGAAGAACACCTTTAAAATGCCTTTCATGTTTTCTTCTAGTCCAAAATTACAATTACTACACACTTTATAAGCCTGCAGCCAGTTTTAGTAAACTGCTGCTTACTGGTCTTGCATGACAGCCAACAGATGAAAGGGAAGAGTGAGAGCTCTCATTCATTGCTGCTGGCAACCCACTGCCTTTCTGATCCCTTTCTTCAGAAACAAAGATTAGATGGGGGGAATACGGCAAAGAGTTATTTTTAAAAGTCCGTATTTTTAAATCACCATCCAGGAGCTGGCTGAGTTGAGTTCTTATTAGTTGCCTCTCATCTCTCACTTGTTTCCATAGAAACCATCGCAGCAGCATTGCCTGCCTCTACCCGAAAGTCTTCAAATTCAGTCGATTCCAAACCCGGCTGGGCATGCAGGTGGACAATAACACAGCACTGCTGAAGTGCTAAGTCTGCACTGATGGCCTCCTACCATATGTAGAGCATGTATATAAAACAGGCAAGTCACCTCTATGATATTGCACAGACTGGGACAGTGGGCTGGTCCAAATCCCAGCTGCGTCCACAGAAGCTCATCCCTTTTCCCCAGCACTCCCAGATGAATGCATAAGTGGGCTGGGATGAAGCATGTGCTTCAGCCCTCAAACTAAAATCCATAAAAGTTAGAAAATCAGTTACATGGGGGTTATTGATCTACATGATATCTTTTTTTCTTCTTTATTTTTTGCTGTTGTTCTTTTTAACCTGCTGTAACTTTTGCACCATCTTTATCCCTATCAAAATATACCAAAAATGTGACATTGAGATGACTGTTATGAGTCACCAGGTGACCAAAACTGACTAGTCAAATGCAAGAGAAAGTATCATTCACTACAGACTGCCCAAGGGGACTACTGAAAAGGACAGGATGGTAAATTCCTCTGATCAAAAGGAGCAGGCATGTTCAGTTAGACAGTCACTCAGTATGGCTTCCCTGCCAACCACGGCTAATTTCATTTCAGTTTGAGCAACTTGTTCTTAAAATAAATTTCATCTTCTCTCAGGAATACCCCGAGAGGGAGAAGTAGGTTATGGATACAAAAACACAATAAAGGCTGCTATCAACTTGCTTACAACAAGGGAGCCTACGGAAACACTCACCCAACGCAGAGTAAGAGGTGGCAAAATCTAACCTGTGGAAATCCAAAGAAAGGAGGGACTACCCCTACATGTCTGAGACCTGCCACAATAATAACTGAACACGATTCTTCCTCTTTGTACCTACTAGGCCCTACAGACTGTTTCTGTTCAAGAGATGTTCCCAAAGCATGCCAATTCACCCGGCAATCCAGAAGAAATAGAATTGTTTTTCTTTACTTTTTCCACTGTATGAAAGCCTCAAGCTCTATATGAAGTATGTACGTATTAAAACATCAGCCCATACATTGCAGAACTGTGAGTTTTGGGGAGCATGGTTAGGTCTAGGGACTGCATAATAAACACAGTTAATATCTGAGTGGATAGGAATATACACCCACAATGCATAAGTTATAGATATTCCATAACTTCAGTTTTAAATGAAATGCTAGGGCAAACTGACAATCAGAATGTGTACCATACAGCAAGAATGCATTATGCATAACAGGCTTTTGTAATATCTAGAGTTGTGAAGGATTTCTAGATACAGAGAATGTGTAAGAACAAATATTAACTTTTAAGTGAATTTCATGGATGTGGAAGGTGATGAATTGAAAGGAAAAATGACAGTTTTGTGCAGTAACAGTTTTGAATCAATATGCTGAATGCGGATAGCAGTGATTTCAAGTTACTTCTCAGGAAGTCTGCTATTTTTGACAATATCTGTACACATAGTTACACTGGCAGAATTTTGTGTCCAACACACTTAATAGTTCCCTCTTCCAGAGAGTAATTTTCTAAAATTGTGTTCTTCAGCTTAGCAGTAAGTAATTTATTTTCCAATAAAATACTTCAAAGGTAAAATTTATGGTGCAATAATGACCAGTATTACGCGTTTTCATTTTTTAATGTCTATTACATTTCACTGAATGTTAAGTGTGAACTTGTGTTTTCTTCACAGAAGGTAGAACAAATTCTTCTCATATCAGTGTTCCTGGTACAGGACAGAGCAGTTCCTGTCTGGGACAATGCAACAATCCTACTGAGGTATGCCAAGTTAAGAACTGGTTTATTTGATGGAGGAACATACAGTGTCCCCACCACGTTCACTGTTCTAATTTGCTGAATTTCCTTGGTTATGGAAAGTTAGGTTAGTGCGGTAGTTAAACGGGAAACTGAAGGTTGGTGCAGCTTCCACCGAGGAGTTCAGTGTCCAGAGCAACAGCTTCCAGTTGACAGCCAAGGCAAGGCCTTAGGGCCTCAGCTTTTTGCTCTCAAATGCAAGGGCCCTGGCTGAGTAACAGGAATTAAGATTTTAAGATAATAAATTCAGCAGTAATGAAATTAAGATTGCTATATAAGTTATTGGTACAGATCAAATTGCTGCCAGAATGTAATGCCACAAACTGAGAACAACACTGCAAATACAAATTTTTTCAGATTCAAGTCCATGCCATCAACAATGAATAAGCTGCCACCATTTTCTGACGCTGCAAGCCTGGAGGAAGTATGACAGCTGTTATTGAAGATAAAGATGATTTTGTGGAAGTGCTTGAAGAATTACCAGCAAGAAATGAAAGCTCAAACTTACTTGCCTCTCTAAAGGAGAGGGCTGGAATCCATGTAATCAATAACAGCAGACTGAATAAAAGCAAAAGGAGCTAAGGAAGTACCTTGATGAGCCAGAAAAAAGCACAGAGGTCACAGGTACCTCTGGAAGACATAGCCTACCCATTTGAGTAGCGTGCTTGCAATTACTCACAGAACAGCACAGACAGCACTAAGAACTGAATTTGGAATCAATGAGGTCTTAATGGTCATTCAGATTCAAGGGGAACAATATCTTTGTCTAGGAGAGACAGATCTACGTGTTTTTGCAAGAAATTGCACTTTCAGACTCGAGCAAGAAAAACTATATCAGATTCCTATCAAGATGCAAGGGTTGAGGAAAAAAAAGAAAAGAAAGAAAAACACCCCAATACTCATGAGGATTTGATGCTGGAAGCCACTAAGGCCGGTGGGTGGCTCTTGCCCCAGGCAGCGCAGAGGCAAGGCGGGCGGCACAGCACACTGGGCCCGCGTTCCACCAACAGTGGCCCAGCTCACGCTGATGCCTGTGCCTGCACCTGCCAGGGGCCGACTGGCCCTCCCCAAATTCATGCTGCAACACAGCTGCCTCTCACATTGAGGCCAGGGCTTGAGCAGCCATGCAGTCAGCTGGATCAGGCAATTGATCTGCCTGAAAGCTAACCCTACCAGGGAAAGAAAAGACAGATTAGTTTTCAGCTGGTCAGTGAGCTTGAGAAGTCATTTCTGCAACAAAGAAAAAGTAGGACTGGTGCTTTCAGGGGCACTGTGGGCCCAGGTCAGCTGGGCTGCCTCAAAATCCCTGGCTTCTCCAGGCACGCAGCCAGTCTGTGGCCAAGCAGGCAGGACCCACATCAGGTGATACCAGCTGCCGTCTGCATGCAGTTCAGTGTGGGGTAGCTCAGGCCGCAGTTCAAGTGGAGTCACATTACCCAGCAGCTGCCCCAGAAGAAATTGCAACAACTTCATCCTTGCATTTTACAGGGAGATCTACGTGTCACTCGGTATTTGGGGCCTGAAAACATTTGACATCATTGGTCAATAGCATCACCAGCATGATTGAAGATGATGAAATTGATGCACAGAGACAAAGAGCGCTGCTCTCACTCAGCCAGGCTCTGGCAGAACCTATTGATTTAAAGAAAAAAAAAAAAAAGGCTAACAGTATTCAAGACAGCATTGAGAGTTTATTCTGATTGCCCCATTATTTCAACAAAATGGATGTTATTCAAAGCTGTAATTCTCATAAAATGTACACTGACCACATGCCACATTTGTATATAAATCACAGTTATTAATCTTAAAAAGTATGATAGAGTTAAATAACAAACAGGAGAGGTACCAAAACTAAGGCTCAACACGAATTTAGAATCAGACCTTATGCCAGCCGGCTTAGTTACACAACTACCTTTTTTTTTATTTTTGATAGAACCCCATATCAAAAATCTTAAGTGTAAAGGAAGGCTGCTCCTGAGCAATGGATTATTTCATCCAAATGACTCAGCTCTCAGGCATTTTCTGCCTGTAGAGCGGTGTACAGACAATATCAAAGACAGGAAAGATGTCCAGTGGAGAAAATGGATGGCATGCAGAGGATACCTGGGTCAAGAATCATCAGATAGATGTTAAAAGAATTTGAGCTACTGCCTTTCAGCATCAAACTTAAAAGCCTTCCTCTGCAGGTAAAATAAAAACCACCCAAGTCACCCAGACCCTATTTCCAGCTTCCATGATACTTAAGTTAATGAAACATCTCAAGAGAGAGACAAGTACTTGATGTCCAGTGGACAGACACTGGGGTACGGAAAATTACACCATCAAATTAAGAATAATTTAGCAGCCTTACACCAATCTGGTAAAAGCTAATCCGTGTCTGATGAAAACAGTGACAGTTATAGAGACAAATACATTGTCTTCACTAGTGAGGGTGAACAGTACCCAGCCTGTGCAGGTGGGTGACTCAGTTGCCCCAAGAGAAGGAAGCAGGAGCAAGGGACTTGCTCCATGGGAATCACTTGTGGCCAGGGACTACAGCAAGCTGGGCAAGCCAGACCTCACCTGGGAGGCGTCACTCAGCTGGTTTCTCCTGACACACAATCTGTGCCAAATCTACCAGAAAGTTCAAAGGTGGAAGAAAAAAATCTTTAGTTTGTAATTCTTCTGCACTGTTTGATCTGTATATGACCTACTGTAACCTCCTATGGTGTAAAAGCAAAAACTTGTACACAGTTTTGACTTCATCCAAAACGCCAACTAACAGTTTGCTTACACTAGGTACATGTGAGAGAACATGCATAAATCATGAAAAACATGAAGATTGAAAAAAAATAACCCCAAGATTTATGAGTATGCATCAGTTTATGCATTATGTTATGATTTCTTCTTCAGAAATATAAGACTAGTTAACACTGTCAAAGGAGGCCACAATGAATATAACCAAGCTATCTACATGTTACAAGATTACATGCAAAATCATGCATTTTAAAGAGCAAAAATAGAGGTTTCTCCAATGTTATACCTTTATTTCAAAACCTAGTCTACATGATAGCTGATAAGGTAGATGTTGATGAGAAAGAATAATGACCAACTTTATTCACAGAGGACAACTGAGTGAAAGAAACTGAAAAATGTTTCCCCTTCTCCTGCAACAATTTGCAATTTCATGCATCTTTCATACATAATGTTTCATACATGGAAAGTCTGCTGCAAAAATTAAACTGTAATACTGGTAAAGGAAACTTGTTTTGTAAGCTGAATGGAGTCCCAGAAAATGCAATGATGTAGGGAGTTTTTAGGTTTTTTTTGTTTGCTTTTTTTTTTTTTTTTCCTAAACTCCAGTGAGGTGGCAGTGATATTTTTGCTGGCTAATCAACACTGTTTTATTATGCATAACTGAAATAAGAAGATATAATTTCTGTGTTCTCCTTTTGTAAGTTGAATTCTGGAGCTCTGTTGAAACTATTTCAATTATTTTGTTTGTATATAGAAAACCAAGATGTAACAAGAACAAGGATAGAATGCATCCTGATTCCACAATCACTTATTCCAAAAGCAATTTCTGTCCATGTGTGCTGAAATGAGTTAAATATTGTTGTGAAAAAAAGGCAAAAGATATATACCATTCAACACAACTGCTTTGATCACTACGCTATCAATTTTTTTTCATAAAACTATTTTTCCTTACTTTGTTAAAAATTAGTATTGAGCATGGAAATATTTTCAAAGATAAAATAAATAACATCTTATTAGTATTTTTAACTATTTTTTTTCAGACATTCATCTTTCAAAAAGACTTTTAAAATACCTAGTAGTCTTTAGGTCTTCTTATTTGGCAATGCTCAAATAAAAAAAAAAATTCAAGAAGTCTACAGCAAAGTGAGCAGAGTACTGGTTTAACTGTTTCTTATTGTAAAAAACAGCCAGTGTGTGAACATCGGACTATTCTAAAGAACCTTTTCAAGGGTAACATCCAGGTTAGTTCTGTCAATTGTAGCTTAAACCATTTTTAGGAATAGCTACTAATATCTGCTACTCTTCGAAGACCTGAAGCAGTGGGACTATTGTGAACAAACCCCAAGGAACTGCCTCTGCAAATTCAGCTATCAATCTAACACTGAAAGGCAGCTCAGTAGTTCCAAAAAGCTTTGCAAATTCTACTTTGTTGAGAATTTATTCTGATAACAATTATTATCTACAGAATATACTCAGAAAATCTGTCACCACACAGACTCGTATTTTTAAAATCACCTCAAGAATAATAAAAACCGGCACAATGGGCTCAAAAATCCTAAGGCTCACTTGAGCCTATTCTTGAAAATAAGCTATGAAAAAATTAGGTTTGGGAAACACTACTTTTACTTCAAGTACACTAGTTTAAACATGAGCCCAGCTGTATTACTCTTTTGCTCCACATCTGCTTAGCACTGAACTCTATTACAGAAAGCTATTCCTTACATTTTTAAGAAGCAAATTGATTTTTTGTTTGTTTGTTTGTTTTAAGCGTTACATTTATAACACCATCAAGTACTAAGATAAAGAACTGATCTGATTTTCCCCTTTATGGAGTGGCAACCTGTTTAATAGAAACCATATTAATATAAAGCTTTATATAATTGTGTGTATTTATTAATACTTCATTTCTTTTTTTAAAAAAAAAGCTTCTGCTACTGTGTCTTCATTTTCACATCTGTTTGGTGCATATACTACCTGAATGACTACCAGAAATTTTGATGTAACAAAATTATTACTGCTCAGAGTATTAAAAAACACTCTGCATTCTACATTCTTAATTACCTGTTAGAACAGTTTATACTGAAAGAAATTCTAATGTACGGGAAAGACCAAGTGCCCCTAAGAACCACACAAGTAGTGCATTCCTGGAAGTAGCAAATACCTGATATTGCTTGAATACAAGGAACTTGTCTAAGAAACTGGGAATTTCCTACAGACAAGCCACAGTTTATTTGACTGCAAATATTTTTACAGTTAGTAATAACGAAGCAGCAGACAAACAGTATGAGAAATCGTATTCCTGACTTTTTAATATCTGCACAGAATAAACAAATTCATAATCGGTCAATTATGTATTCGAGCAGGGAAGCAGAATGCTAGACTTTCATTGTCAGTTGACATCCAGTCTCATCACCAGAGAGCACAAATGAAATGCTAATGGAAGAGAAGATGAATGCCAATTTCCTTCATTTTGCTCCAAGTTTCAGAAGCTCTCTACAATAAAAGATAGCTGTTTGTGGAGACTGGCTTGTTCCATACCATTAACTCAGAACAAAACATATTTTTAGTGGGACAGCAGTGTTTACTTGTAAGAACTGATGAATTGTACACCGCCATTTATCACTTGTAGACAAAGACATTCAGGCACAATTTTGGACATAAATCAAGGTACATGCTTCCAAATAAAAAAGGGATTGCTTAAGTCCCTAAAACTGCATAGATTGAGGTCAGATTGGCCATAGCAACCAAGAATGGTACTTAGGCCTCCAGTAAGACTTAGCAACCAATAAATGAGCTCAGATCTCTTTTCATCTCCACTGGTGTGAAAGCCAAAATTAAAAAGATTAGATCACGCTGCACCCATCACAATAGACTTCACAGTGAAAAAGTCATTTCTAGCCTTTGATTCACATCAAATAAATAACATTCATCTCTTCCATAATGAACAACTTTCAAAGTAAATTGAATCTCCATAGTGCTGCTTTCCCTTGCCGCACCATATTTACATAACAATGTATCACAGGAAGCTCAGAGTGGGTCTTGCAAATGGAAGACTGAGTGCAAGGCATCCTTTAGTGCTGATTGCAGTATATTCAGCTTTAAAATGCTTCCCATTTAAACATAATGCTCTGCAGATTATAATAAACATAAACAATGCTTTAAATCTTGCGGGATGAAACTTTGTCGTTATTTCAATATGGAAATCACATAGCGAACAGCTCCCTCCCCCTTTCCTTTCCAGTCCTTTCATTTGAGGATATTCAGCAAATTCTACTTTCCAGGAGCGCCAAAGATACTATCTGTCTAGCGTTTCCAGGAAAAGGCATGGCACATCATTTTGTTTTTACTGCCTCTTCTCACACTATTGCTACTCTCTTTATATATATTTTAAAGTACTCCAACAACACTTTTTAGCATTGCAAACACATAGGTAACCTCCTACGTCCTTCGCACACAAAGCAGCAGGTATTGTTGTTCTTCCCGTCCCTAGAGCAGTAGTTATTTGTAAATAGGTAAAGTGGAGCACAGCTGCAGGAACCTAACACAGATTGGGCATATGAGATCAGAAAACGTATCTGGCAAATGTTTGCATTGTATTGTCCCTGTATGCCCTGTTTTTCCCGCACACAATTTGACATTACTAAAAATGGATAATCTTATTGCAGGTTGCATAAACTGATATTTAAAGAAAACGTTCAGAAGCAATAGATTAAAATAAGGACTCTACACCTACAATAAAAATATGCAGAGATTATTTCAGTCCTCTTCAGCAACAACTCATGTAGATTATACTATCTGAACTCTGCAGGGAACCTCATTAATTTTTAAAACTCCCTGACCCCAGTGCAGTTAAGGGTGTAAAAATAATTACAAATTAGGGTTGAGGGAGCACTGTTTTAATATTGCATGTGTACTATCAGCTACACAGCATTTTATTGCATATGGATATTTATTACAGCTAAGCATAATTTTAACTCAGTCAAAATGAAGATTCACAGTTAATTTTAAAATGTAAATGTTAGAAGCGTTATCTTTTTAAAAACGTAACTATAGTAGCCATGGCTTTATGCAAAAACGCTGCCTGCCTTCTGCAAACAGTCTCGTAACACAAAGCACTGCAGCCGCAGTTTTAAAAGCTAGTAACAGCCTGGATACCGCAGTAAACTGAAATACTTCTATAACAAGGCACGTTTGAACGCTAACAATTTCTAACTTATTTAGAAGGCTATAAAATACTTGGCTGTGGGTATAAATAGTCTCTCTTACCTAAAACTTGTCAGCAGAAAGATCCTTCTCCATTGTTGTCACCTCCAGTGCCCCCTCTTGCCACCATGGAGATTGGTTCTGCTATGTTTATTGCTCTGTGCCTCAGTTACAGCCGTGACACGAATCTGCTGGCAATGGGGTGTGTGCGAGTGGGTGCGTGCGTGTGTGAGGAGAGCCCGCGGACTTTGGGACTGGAAACCTAAACCTTGGGCTAAGTCAGGGCTGAATGAAAGCAATCAAAGCTTTGTCCCTCATCAACAAGCAGACAAGGTTTTGCTTCCTCCCTCCCCGGTGCGAAGCAGGGCTGTCAGTAGGGATTCCCACTAGCACGCCTCTAGCAGAAGCAGACCTTCTCCCGATTGCTAGTGCCTGCCCAGCAGCCTGTGCAGAATACAGGTAGCTATTGTTCCTCAGACAGATATGTAGCCAGCCACTCAGACTCTGACAGATCTCAACAAACCAGTGAGCCTGCCTTCATTTTAACTCTTTATTTACTAGTGCTTTACTTTTTACAAAGGTCTCATTTTGCTGTAGAGAAGGAGTGGCAGGGGAGGCAAAAAAAAAAAAAAATAAGATCAGTACATCATTCTAGCTCTGTTAAGAAAACTGATTCAGGTTTCATGTACAAGGGAATAAGTCCTATATAAATTTAGATGCATTGATTTTAATTTTGAAATCTAGTGTTGGACAACACAGCAGTAGCACACTGCAGCAGTAAAACAGAAATCCAGCTCTGCGAGGTAAATAACTCCTGCTCTGCCACCTTCTGAATTCTCATTTTTCATGAGGAAATAATAGAATTTGAATAAACACCATGCATTTTTGTGCAAATAATACTGTTACTAAAAAAAAAAAGTGCAATTTAGTGCAAGTGCTTCACCACAGACAGGGTGTTGTTCCACCAGAAGTCAATTTGCAACACTGACTGGAAGTAAAGTTAGAGTCTCCAACACAAAACTCTGTTAGAGCAAGGATGAAGCCAGCCAGTTACTTGGCAGAAGAGGAAAAAGATACTCATGCCAGTCTTGCAGTGATCTTATTTTTTGGTAAACAGATTTTACCTACACAGAAAGGATTTTGATTAATATGACATGGAGATTAAGAAGGTATTCACAAAGACATACTCAAGGAAGCTGTTAGATAAAATATCCTGACATTTATGCTCTGTGCTTGACTTTTAGCAAGCAATGCGTTATTATTTGAAAAACTAAAGTTTCTGCATTCTGGTTAAGTGTTGGATATGTTCAGCCCAAGTGTATATTTCAGCTTTAAACACACTTTTCTCCCTTCTTCAGTTTAAGCCAGTCTTAACTTTATTTCAAGCAGGTTGCAGTAGAAGATGCAATTTTAAGGTGTGAATGTTGAAGATAACAACACTTTTCCCACGGCAATAAAATATGATTTATAAAATACAGATATGTGGTTTTGAATAGCCATTCTGCTAACACATTTGCACATTAGAGACATGATGTCAAAACCAGTATGTTAACCTGCAGAACCTATCAATTCAGACAGGCATTGTCAACAATTACATTAATAATCACTTTGTCAGTAACTTCATAAGAAAATCTGTATGTGATTTGTTGAAAAGTTACCAATGGTCATTTTATAGCATTTCAAAGTAATCTTTGCTTTGTCTTTGAGAATTTTGTTAGACTTTTACAAAAACACCAAGCATCCAGTGCCTTTCAAGATTCTTGCAGTTCAACATGGAAACAAGCAGACAAGCAAGAAAGCAAATCAGCATTACTCGGGGCAAGGCACCCTGTGCAGCAGAATACCCCTAGACCAGCAGATGTGTTTTAAAGAAGCAAGACTCAGCATTCACAAACCCTGCTGCTGTTTTATCGCACATTATCTGATTTATGTCAATGGGAATATCAGTCCTTAAGGACAGTCCTTAAGGCCACTGAACTGTGCTTTTTTTTCCCTCATCACGTTACGGAAGTGCCTAGCACTGTGTAGAAAGAAAGCTTACAATCAAAATATATATTTACAAATTAATAGTGTTCTTTGATAAAATACGATTTTATTACAAACTCTGAAGCATTCTCTACCTGTTTCCTATCTGCTGGGCTGCCTCCGTGATGCTGGGTCCTGGAGGAGCTGTGCCAGCCAGCAGTCTGGCCACGAGCAACCACCAGGTATTTTCTACTCTGCCCAGCACGCCGACAGCACTGCAGGTGGGGACCACCAATACTGCTCTGTGAAAAGAGCGGCCTCAAGCCCAGCTGTAGATCACGTGAGAGGCTTCTGAGCTTGGCCGTATCTGGTATCTGTCTTGGGCCATGCCTCACTCCAGTTTAATACCCTGGGATATTTTGCCCTGAGCAACATCTCCCACCTCTTCCAGCACTGTCGCCTCCTAGCTGGGTAGCTACACAAATGCACACACAATATTAAAAAACACGAGGCTGTGGGAGAGTGAAAAGGAAAACTTTCCACAGTGAGATAATGAAAGAACCGGGCACCTCATGGGAGGATGGAGAAATCTGCACTTACTCTGAGCACGTCACTTCCTCCCCAGAAACCCTCGCTGTTTTTACTGGAACCATCCCCAGGCTTCCTCCGTGAGGGAAACTGCTTTCTTTAGGCTTTTAGACAATACTAGAGGAAAAATACTTTCCGAAGACCTTCTGCACTCTCTGATGGTTGCCTTTGGGCAGGAAGATGACCCTCCCTTCCAGTCAAATCTACCACAGGTAACTGATAGCAGCCACCGTGTTATAGGGTACACATTACATTATTTCTGCAAAGGGCAAAGTTTGTTAATAAAAGTAATATTAAAAACAGTATTTTTCTTTTAACAACAGAAAACCACAAACATAGACCTGCTGCTTAAGTGGAAGGAAAAGCAGGTTTTTTTTTTTTTTTTTTCTTTTTATCAGCTCCCCTGATGAAAGCAGGCATGTTGAATACCTCATCTCATATGAAATGGGATATTTGAACAGTTTGAACTGATTTCCCGGAAGGAAAGCATAAAGAAACCCATGCCTGCTCTGCATAATAACAGTGTGCCTGAGAACGTTGCTTGTGACCACACGGCTGTCGTGATCTCTTTCAGCTAATACACAGAGTCACACTTGCATGAACAAAGCCACATGCCTGCATCATGTATCCATTTTCCTTCAGAGATTCCATTTTAATGATTCTTTAGGGAACAGGTTTGTATTAAGAGATTATTCACAAATATAAAAAAGCACAATGTTCTAGTAACTAACTCTTACAGAGGTGTAATACACATCATGAATCCCAGCATGTAACCTCAATTAACATTTTGCCTTGGTCTGCAGACAAACAACCTGCAAAAAGTGAGCTCTCCCTGTGATCAAAAATCAGGTTTACAGTTTTGCATTTTTTGTGATTGGTTCTCTGTACAAAAGAATATAACATAAGGCGGTCTTTATCAGCTGCAATTCAAGTTTTACTGACTTTGTTTTGTCCTTCTTTTCCTTAATATAAAAGTTATTGTAAAACATGGTATATGAAAGCACTGATTTTTTTAAAATAAGTTTATTTAAAATATGCTAACTGGACTTCATTTATCACAAAAAAAATACTTAAAAATATAAGATAGGAAATATCAAGATATAGAAATATTTAGACTGGAGCAAGTGTCTGTTTTGCTTAGGATGTAGGCAAGTACAGCACACAGTTTAGAAAAGAACATAGAAATAACATCTCCTCAACTATATTAGTACACTGTGCTATAAACCCACGAGTTATTACAGTTGAAGAAGTGTTCTCAGGCTTCCCAAAATTTTACATTTATATAATTAATGAAATAGCTTTTCTTTAAAATGCTCTGCTAAGCAGCACAACTTTTTTCCCCTCTACTCTTTCACAGAAACATAATTAGGGTATTGCATTCTCCTCTAGATGCTTTGTGAAAGTAAATGTCAGGGATTAGGATTCAGCAAGATAATTACAAACATTCTACGTAGTAACATAGGAAACCAGCTTCAGAGATGCATTTCACCAGTTCACTTTCCACTTAGAGATTACACTTTTGACATATGATCTGTTGGGAAAAGTAGGTAGAAGTTGGCAGTATCCTCTCCCCGCTCCTCCAACCCTACCCTCTGCTCAGCACCCGATTCCTTTGGAGTTAGTATCAGCAGACTGAATCATGGTTCAAAATAAGACTTTTCATTTGTACAACTTCAGAAGCTGAATCCCAAAAACACCCCAAAAAAACTCCCTCTGGTCAGCACTGAGCCCCAGCATGTACCTAGCTGTTGGTACATGAATTAGAGTAAGACACAGTTGTACATTATAGGGCAAATTAAACTATCTATTTTTAGAAGTTTTTCTTTAAAGTCAATCTTGTACCCAGTTCCATATCAAGACAAGAAATAAATAGAGTAAGACTTTTCCTAAAATCAAAACACAACACAAATGCGATGAAAATGAGTAGAGATCCTCTGGTTTAAGTAGCCAGACTACATTACGGATAGTCCACTTTGACAATTCACTCATTACCAGGAGTTTGTATTTAGCAGTTGTTCTCATCAGCTTAGAGCCAATGTGGACCTACCGCTTTAAGTGCTGATCCACAGGAATTGCTGGATTCAAAGGGCTGGTAAAGTAGCTGGTTGGAGAAAAAACAGTCGGGACTGCCCCTGTAGCTTCAAGCTTCTGCGTATACTTTTCTTCCCTGGAATCTTTTGATAAAAGTCAGAATACAACATGATTTATTGATGTAGCAAAGTCATTATGATTCAGAGCAAAAAAAAGGTTATTGGACTTCCCTCCAGCTAGTGCTGTTTAAGGAAGCCTTTAAAAAGCAATTTAATTCCATTCCACAAAGTCAAATTTTCTCCACAGATAATTGGTTTTCATTATATCTATAAAAAGCTACAATGAAGCCAGTATGACAAACTATATCTTTTTAAGGATTTATATTATTACTGAAATATTGACCTGCTTTTGCAAGCATTGTATCATCTCTTTCTTCTGTTAACCTGAAAAACCTTACAGTTAATAACAGAAGTACATGTCATTGTAACAGTCACCAGTGTACCATGAAATCTGAATATAATCAAGAATTCTTCTGACCTTTCACATTTATAGCCAAATAATTTCATGCTGTCATCAGTCACAAACTAAATCTTAATATGTAAACTTGATCAATACGAGTTAAAACATTGATGCTGCTTTCAGAGTTTGAGACACTTCATTGGAAAGTATTTACCTGACTTTTGTCACTATCAGTATATTTTTAAAATTACTACACTGAAACTAATATTAAAGTCTGTTATTTTGTGTAATACATAATGTGTATTATCATTGGATGTGTTCATACCCAGAGAGCCTAGGAACAGCAGTGCTCTTTTCAGCATCTTACAACATCAAACTTGCAAAGCTAATGCACTAATTACAGCAAAGCAACAAAACAAAGAAATTTAAAAACTATCCAAGTTGGAAAAGCAGCAACTGGCATCAATTTTTTCAATAATTAAAAAACTTAACCAAAAAAGAAGCTCATTCCAAGCCCTAATCCTACTTATGAGCTACATACGACTAAAAATAATCTTCAAGCTAAAGCAATCAAATGAAATAAAAATACTTACCAAATCCCTCTTCTTGCTTAGAATTCATGTTTCTTTTCTGTATTTCTTTTTTCTTTCTTTCTTTCCTCTTTCTTTCTTTTCTCTCTCTCTCTCTTTTTTTTTTTTTTTTTTTAATAAGACCAGGAGAGTCAAATTTAAAGGCTGCATTAGTTGCTGTCCTGTTTCTGCAGCTCGTCGGTTGTAGGTACAGAGGAAGCTTGGCTTCTATTGTTTGGAGAGAAAGACAGTGGCCTGTGTAAGCCAAGAGACTGCACTGTCTGAGGATCTCTGCAATGCTCTTAAACTCCTCCACTGAGACAGGTATTTGTTGCTGTCTGTTGTCCAAACAGGTTCATCAGAGCTACTACAGTCACCTTCATTTTTCAGTCTTGGAGGCCCTGTGTGCTGAGAGGAGAGAGGTTTCCTTCTTTCACTATTTATTTGCTTTTGAGTTGGAGGGAGAGGCTCAGAGATTTTCAATTTGAGATCAAAGACAGGCACGTAATGGGATGCAACAGAGTTTTGTGAATTGTGCTCAGGATAGTAGTCTGAGTTACCAGTGCTCACAACTCTGTAAGCTTCATGGGGAAAGAAAGAAAGAAAGATCGACAGATAGATAGATACATGCACGCAGACACACACGCATTTTAAATATATTAGTGTTCCCCCTTGCAGCACTGCAGTCTCTCCATTGTCAAATAATAACTGTATCTGAAAAGAAAGCCCTTAATAAGGCTAAGGTCAGACTGCTTAGATTTGGCATTTGCTGCGATAACAAATCAGAAATGATAGCATCGTACAGATTTATGAATTTTTTGCCCCCGCAGTCACAAACATCAGACGTTTACTTTATAAAGAAAGCTTTTAGATTCTTCCTGCAGTTTCCATAGTGATTTCATTTTTTCCCCTTTTATCACAGATTGGCTGAAGTGCTGCTACCCTTTGTGCTTTAAAAGGCTTGTGCTACCAACTGTCGATAGAAAGGCACTGAAGCTAAAGCACACATGCAACACACACTGTCAAAAATAATTGAAATAGATAAATGCTGGCTAAAAAAGGTTTCGGTATTTTCTCTGCTTCTCCCGAATACTACTGGAGAACACTATTTCATCTGAATAAATGTAATTAACTTGAGCCAAGCACACTACTGCTCTGTTTCCCATAACGTATGAAACTTCTGTTAGAGACTCATCACACAAAATAATCTTTTCACAAAAAGGCGTTAATAGAGCTTACATCATGTAAAATGCCTGCTTGTTAGATATAAATGAAAGCAATTTAATTCATTTTTTGAATCTTTTAAAGAAAACACTCATGCCAATGATATTTTTCATCTTTCTAATAAGTTTGTTCTTTCAGAGAACATACTGGTTTAAGGAACAATTACACTGTTTCCAGCAAAGCAAACAATGCTTTCTACTGCTGCAAAGATAACCACCTTTAAAAGTAAGCCTAAA